>VXBP01001521.1:0-39078 GCA_013400115.1 Rhinopomastus cyanomelas
TTCCAATCTGTAGTGATTCTATGATTCTATGACAAAGCCTTTTTCTTGCATCATGTCTCTAAATAGCCCTGATGTCGTGGCTGGGGTGGACATGCGACACAGAGTCAAGACCATTGTGCAAGCAGTCAAAGAAAATACTTTATTAATGCAGCTAGCTCCTTTTTATACACTTTCTGCACACAGATGTCCTTATTGTATTGGTACTACACAGACATAAACAAGTGGCCATTGGCATTTCAGCTTTATACGCCCCTTGCTTATCTCTGTACCAAGCTTCTCCCAGCACTGTCAGTTGTTTACATTCTTCAGATATTTCTGACTCCTTGTTCTCACGGATACACTTCCATCTGTCCAAAGTTAAACTCTTCCCCTTCAGTCAAAGACTCACCGTAGCCCCCCACACCCTTGCACAATGGAAACTGATGTTTTATTAAGTCTTTAGGTGTGAAATCAATAATAATTTCTTGTAATGAGTTTTTATCCTTCTCTTTTATGGCTTTTATGGGGTGGGATTTCTTTTCCTTTATTCATGCGACACATTCTCACCATGTGTGAGAAGTCGTGATCATGGCCAAAACTAGTCTGTATTTCTTGGATTCTAAATGGGGAGATCTTTAATACGAAAAATACATGATACTAAACCAAATTTTATCACAGGATTACCTAAAAATGTTTTAGAAATTCCAAATTGTGCTGCACATGCATGCAAGGAGAAAAGTCTTTTCTGAAATTCCAGCAGTCAAATAAAATAGCCTTTGCGTTATGCATGAGTGCTTGGTGTGGGAGGATTTGAATTTTTCTTTTAAACTTGTGCAAAGTTAACAAGTGGTTTCGAACTGACGAAAGATAGTGAGCCAGAACTTCAGCTGGTGTAAATCAGAATTTTCTTGAATTTCCAAGATTTAACAGGCTGGATTTAAAGAAATCTAATGCCAAAAAGATAGTAAAACAAGGCATAGGACGGTATAAAATCCCAGAATCACAGAACATTAGGGATTGGAAGGGACCTTAAAAGATCATCTAGTCTAATCCCCCTGCCAGAGCAGGATCAGAAAATGCAGTCATTTCTAACGTGAGTAAATATTTGCACACATGTGAAAGTATTCAGTGTGTTTTTAAAAGTTAAAATCTAGATAAATGTATAATAGATAAGCACAGACAGAGTCTCGAAACAAGAAGCTTTCCTAGTCTTTACAATGAATGCAATGCTTCAGTGGCTTAGGGTGGGGAAGCAGTTTTCTTTATTAAGGACTTCTGGCTTGGACAACCAAAAACTCAAAATCCTTTATCAAGACTGATAAATGCTGTACTCTGTCTATAATAAATGTTTGCTTTATGATATTTGGGATGCGAAGTTTGGGAGAAGCCTTGGATATAGTGATTATGACATGGTGGAATTCAGTCTCATAGGAGAAAGAAACAGGGTAATATGTAGGATTAAAAAATCTGGGCAGACCGGTTAGCTGAGCAAAGGGGAACTTATGAATTTCAAGAAGGATAAGTGCAAATTCCAAGGGGAGAGGCCTGGGTGGCTTAGTCTGGAGGACACTGAAAGACTGAGAGAGGGTCTTACTGATATTTAGAAAATTTGTGAAGGGTGGGTGTCAAGAAGATGGGGCTAGTCTCTTTTCAGTGATGCCCTGTGATAGAATGAGGGGTAATTGGTACAAAGAAGATCATAGGAAGTTCTCCCTCAACATCAGAAAAATTTCTTTACCATGAGGGTGATGGAGCATTGGAAGAGACCGCCCACAGGTTGTGGACTCTACTTCTCTGGAGGCTTTCAAAACCTGCCTGAAAGCAATCCTGTGTGGCCTGCCCTGAGTAATCCTGCTTTGATAGAGCAGTTAGACTAGATGATCTCTAGAGTTCCCTTCCAAACCCTAACACTCCATGATTCCTCAATTCTATGTTTTGTTTGGTAGGAATTAGTAACTGGTATGCATTTTCAGAAACGGTTATCTTCAGCACCTTCTTAAAAGAGCATTCTGGCCAAGGATGTCTCTGCTGCACCGTGTAGCAAGGTGATGTTAGATGATTGTTAGCAACTTCAGCTCCCCAGTCCTGCTTTCATGCAGCAGCAGCACAGCTGTTTTCCTTGGGGTTGTAAAATGGAAGTAATTCTCACTAGCACAGATACTGCTACACCACTATCCACTAAGAACTAGAGATATATTTGGGGAGATTTTCCTTTTTATTATTTTTAAATGTGTAGTTTTCCAGTAGGTTAGAACACAGGGAAGGCAGGGGAGTATTTGGATTACAAAGGTCAACACACTTTTATTACTTAATTTTATAAATGGAGACACAAACAATATTTGAATTTGCTAAACCTGTGATAGAAAAACATCTTACCAGGATTCCTGAATATCAGACTTTTCTGACAAGTTTAGACTATCATTAAGTTTGAGAGGTACAAAACTGATGGACTCCTGAAAGCCTCTAGGAAACAGATTCAGTTTTGTTGGTTTCATTTGTGGTGGAAACAGATTTTGCACCAAAACTTTTAGGTAATAAAAGACTGTGCCAGAATGACAGCTGAATCAAAAGGTGGACAAATTCTGTTGCTGCAGCCAAGGTGAAAAAGAAAAAAGCCAATTCCTTGCAAGGTTCTTGTCAACACATTCAGTTAACACTGACTTGTGCAGCTAGGTTTGTACACACAGGAACTGAATCGTGAGTCAACTCACTGAGTCTTGCAGATCATGTATAAACAGTAACGTTTATAGACTCATAGAATCATTAGGGACTGGAAGGGACTTTAAAGGTCATCTAGTCCAATCCCCCTGACACAGCAGGATCACCTAGACCGTCGCACAGGAACACATCCAGGTGGGTCTTAAACGTCTCCAGTGAAGGAGACTCCACAACCACCCTGGGCAGCCTGTTCCAGTGCTTTGTCACACTCACCACGAAGAAGTTCCTTCTGATATTTATATAGACTCTCCTATGTTCCAGCTTACACCCATTGCCCCTCGTCCTATCACTACATGACACTGAGAAGAGCCTGGCTTCATCCTCCTGACACCCACCCTTCATATATTTGCAGACATTAATGAGGTCATCCCTCAGTCTCCTCTTCTCCAACCTAAAGAGACCCAGCTCCCTAAGCCTCTCATAAGGTTGGCGCTCCACTTCCTTCATCATCCTCATTGCCCTATGCTGGACTCCCTCCAGCAGCTCCACATCCCTCTTGAACGGAGGGGCCCAAATCTGGACACAATACTGCAGATGTGATTGGAGGTTCCTACCCAGCCTCTTCTCCTCATGAAGAATTCTGAGAAAACTGTTCTAAAATATTCTACCTTATCAGTATCTAAAATACTGTTTTGTTGCTAACAAGCAATTTTGGTGTTGAGCACTCTTCTGAGTCTACAGTCTCACACAATAGCAAATATTCTTAGCCACCAGTTTTACAGTTTATTGCCACAACAAAATTTTCAGTTGTCAAGTTCATGAATGCTTGTGTATTAGAAGCCTTGGAGTAGCGCCAGAAAGTGGGGTACACCAACCTTCTCATTTACACACATCTGTAGAAGAACTGTGCTTCCACTCTGCTGCATGGATTATACAACAATGTAGACTGCTGTCAATCAGTAATGGTTTGTGAGATCTTACGTTAAAAATTAACAATTAATAAACACACCTATATACACATATATGAAAATTCTGTGTGCAGTATTATCTGCTCCAGTAGGGGAAGAGAATGTTCAAACTTTGTAGGATATCAGATATATCCATAGTACACAAACCAAATTTCAAACTGCTTGGATTACCAATTTGCTGACTGGCATTTAAAAGCAGGCTAGGGAATTTTTCCCTTGAAATACCAAAACTGAGGATTTCATCATGTGGTGGGTTCAAGACCACAATTAATAAAAATAAAGGAAAAGAAAACAAAGCAGTTAGGTCTCCACGAGATCCGATTCTCTGCTAGAATTTGCCCCATGAGGGGGGAAAATTGGCATTAAATTCTTGCTTCTCTGCTCCACGGTGCCAGCTCAGAGCTAGGCCAGGCCGGAGCTGGGACCAGGCCAGGCTGGGTCGGAGCTGGGACTGGGCCGGGGCCAGTTCTCTCAGGCCGCCTATCCGAGGAAGAACAGGGGCTTGAGGTGAAGGGCAGCGGGGCTGCCGCACCCCTGCCATCTCAGGGAGGGCAGTTGGGCCGTCGCCAGCCGCCACGTCCCCTCCGTCTCCCTGCCCTCCACCCGGCAGTGGGCGGGGAAGGCGGAGCCCCGCGCCTGTGTGCCGGGGCCAAGCCGCGTCGCAAAGGCGAGGCTGGCTCGTAAGCCCTGCTTTATAGTGTCACCGTAGTGCTCACTCTTCCCAGCACTGGTCACTGGGAGGATTCTCTTAAAGCAAAATGCACATTTCAATTCATGAAAGAACAAATCTATACATCTGAAAAATTTGGTAATTTTCAAACTGCAACGCAGTGTTCAATAAGAAATAAAACATTTAGGAAAATTTATGTGAAATCATGAAACGTGCTGTTTTGGTGGTTTTAACTCCAGTGTTTCTGTTTATTAGCTATTTAACCCAAGTCTGCCATTTAACAGTACTTTCTGTGCTTCAGCTACAGAAGCTGAAGTATAATATTTTCCCTACTCAGCACCTACAGGTGTAAATCAAGCACACACTTATGAGAAATTGTTTTGTACCTCTGCTCACTGTCAACACAAGCAAAAGCAACATTCACACCCCTGGGGTCTTGTGCTAGTTACTAATTACCATTACAATCTAGAGTAACAAGCCCTCTGCAGGGGGATACATTTCACCTACTTTAAGCTTTCAGTGTGTAATGAAGTCCCTTTATGTTCAGGACTTCAAAAGTATTAACAAACAAAAGTAAAGATTAAAATAAATAACTGAACCAACTCGGACAAGCATGTAACCCTCTGTAACTGGGGACAAGCAAGACCTTTGTCAATGATCTGTGGGAACATTTCAGTTCTCCTTTAAGAGGGTTCCTCCCTAAGCGTGCGAGAAGTCTTGGCAAACCAGGTCTCAGAAGTGCGTGGCTGGAGAGACTTGTCATAATTGGTTTCGGGGTTACTCTGTGGCATAGCTAGAAATTCCGTTATCTCAAACTAAATTCCTTGCACAGTTCCTCATACAAAGCACACAGGGAAATCAGGCATGCGTGGTCTGGAGACCTATCACCTAATGCCACAAATGCACCAAGCACCAATCCTGAGTTTGTTTATCATTGACGTTGTGAATTAATTAAAAGGAGGATCTGTCCCCGAGGTCAGTCAGACCACGGACGAACTTCGAACAACGACGGTGCCTCCACTGCATTCACCACACAGCTGTCTCCCGTGCTGCTTCCCGTTGCGGCGTCGGCAACCCCCGGACCCTCTCATCACCAGATTCCGACAATGATCCTTTTACTTGAATGTTGGTTAAGTTAAGCTCTGGCTTATCTGGGTGTCAGAAAGAAGAAAGTGGATGATTCAGGAAAAGATTAATCAATAATTCTATGTTTCATTTTTATGCTTTCAGCCTCTAGTAGCTTCAGGGGGAACTTTGACTGAAAAGCTTACACTTTTGGTACAGCATGGAAGAAATTTAAGGTGTTGAGACCATATCCATGAACCCAAATATGGATTCAGATTACCTCTACTGAACAAGAATTCATTTTCTTACTAATAAAAACAAAGCATTTTTTATTCTAGAGAGCACAAAACTGTTCCTGTGATTCAGTAGATGGGATTTTGTTGTAAAATGTTCAAGCTGCCTGTGTCTCAGGGAAGAAGGCAAAATATTGCCGTATCCGTAAAGCTAGAAAGAAAAGATATAAATGAAATAGAAGATTATTCTTTGGCAGAAAAGAGTTATCATTTCTGTGGCAGCGTAGCTTAATGCCCATGCTAAATTCAGGGTGAAGTTATAAAAAAGCTATGCAGTATCTTTGTAAGAATGTGCCCAAAAAAGGTTATGGCCATGGTAGAAAACGAGAAAGTATGGGACATGTCATCCAATGTTGTAAAAGAACTAGAATATGTGATAAGGTCAGGATTTCAGCCTACATTTTATGTCCTTCTGTGACCTACAACAAATGAGACAAAATCTGACTCTAAGGCACTCCAGTTTGGTTAGGGAGGAGAAATAAGGGTCTAAACATGCCTATTTATCCAAACTGTGAACGTATGAGAACGCTGACCTTCCTGGAGCACTTCTGTGACTTCTGACACATGGTGACTACTCACAACCTCTCTCTCTACCTCTTTTTCTTAAAACATTTCTGGCACATAGCTGTTTTAACTGTCCAAAAGACAAGATTGTCACTACAGAGCATCTCACTTATTCAAGAGCACTTCCGCTTATCTAACTGACACATGCTTTGCTTAAAAGCAGGTGTGCTTTTAAAAATTTAGGGAATTATGAAATGTCAGGAACCTGAGGATGGATCACATTCTTGGAGGAAACATTACTTTTCTTAGCTTATCACCAAACTGATTGACTTGTACAATTTTTCCATCTACCAACTTGATTGGAAATTGTGAGCTAGGAGGTGAAGAATAGACTTGGTCCTCCAGAATTGTGCTTTTACAGTCACAGCAACATAAAATGACCCAAACCTCAAGTGATGCAGCAGCTCATCAAATAAATCTTTCAGCATCTGTGAACTGGCAAGGCTACAGATCAGGCTTCAGTGCGAACCCAGTGTTATCTACCTACTGAAACCTTCCATCGTAATTTTTTTTACTGTTATTATTTTCTCCAAAATGGAATTGGGATACTTGCCTTTCACAGGTCCCACAACAACATACACAACAACTAGACAGTTTCCTTGTACATATTAGCATCCCCTGAAGGACATCAGTGCTCTACACCATGCTGAAAATCATGAGGAATCTTTCTATTGGGGGCCACTGCCAGGAGTTTTGACCAAATTCCTGAGATGCTTCTGCGACTTTAGCAAATGTGCAGCATGTGCTCTCTCTGTTCACAGAACAGTGAGGTCCAAACTTACCACTCCCTGCTTATTAGTCTGGGCCACAAATGTTTTTGAGACTGCCAACCCAGAGAGCTGTTTTCAGCTGTGAGAGCTGAGCTATGCAGATGTGAGCCATCTCTGAAAGCTGTTGAATAACTGGTAGGTGTGCAATACTAAAAACAATGTGAGGAGGATTTATGGAACGAAAGAAGACTGTACCCTCCTCCTGAACTGATAGTCCAACCTGTCATTATTTGTCCTCATTATTTGGAGGAGAAGCTGCACAAAGGTTTCTCTGACAAGGCCTTTGATGTCCTGACACATTCCCATAACCATCTTCTGAGACAGTCTTATCTGTTTGCTACCCTTCTTTGAAGTATTTTGTCTCAGTTTTGTTCAGTACATCTCTTCATGTGTGTGTTTCCTCTTTACTGGATGGGCAAGGACATAAACGCTGACTAACAGCCTGCCTCGGCCTTTGCTAATGCTCTCAAGGGACTAGCAGTGAAGCAATCCTGTTCTTCTTCTGTTGACCAAGCAGTTACCAGAGTATAAAAAAATCCCAGATCATGAGCAGTAGCTGTCTTACATTGTCTGTATTTTTATTTGTCTCATGGAACTGTTCTTTAATAGTGCAGGAACGTGGTGGGTTGATTTTTTTCTCTCCAGAATAGGTGATGAGATTTCTTTTGTGGAAAGCATAGGCATGTAACAGCACATGGTGAGAGATAGGATGTACAGGGCAGTGGAGGAGGGAGAAAATAAAAAGGTAAATTTATAATTTTTTTCTTTCAGCAGAAGCCTTTCAGGATGGTGCAGGTAAGGGAAGCAGATTCCTGCAAGGTGCTGTGAACAGGAGTGGTGTATTGCAGGACATTTTCTTCTAAGGGAGAGAAGCCCCAGGCCCATTTCTGCCTTGCTGGGGTCCTTGGAAATGCAGGTGAACTCCTCAGCTGAGGTTTCATTGCCGGTCTCAGTTTGAACATATGCACAGACTGATAGCTAACAGTCCAGCTTTGTAGAAGAAAGTTTCCTTGTATTAGGTAACATATTTGAAGGAACAAATATGTAGTTTTGTCTTCTAATAAAAATTAAGAAAAGAAACAATCAAACCAAACAAACAACAAAAAACAGAAAGCAGTAAGTCACCCTGTTGTCTCACCTTCCCGTCACTCTAGCATGCTGGTTTAGGGAAATAATGCCGTCTTCACACCACTTCATGAGCTACGCAATACCCTTTCTCCTAGCTGTTAGTGGTGCCCTCATAACAAACATAGTACATCATTTTACTGGAGCTTCTGCTTTGTGAGTTTACTGTCACCAGACTACAACCATAGAGAAAAACTTGGAGGGATGGTTTTTCCGGTCTAAATGACAGCTACTCCCGCTCTGTAGGTAGGCAGCCCTGACTTTGTGGGCTAGGTTTCTTATTTAGCAAAGCTTTCTCTCATAAACCACCATGTCTGAATTGAGAGTGCATAAATATAATCTGAGAGTCAACATGAAAGAGACATATATTTATTGATAGCCCTTGATCATATTTGAAAAAGAGGTTTGAAATTCACATGGGAAGGCAGAGTCATGCTCCAAATGCAGCAGCCTGTGTGGAGGGGAATACTCTGAGAAGGGAAGAAGACAGAAAGTAGAGGTCACAAACAAAACTTTTTGTGCTAAGGACAGTTTGATTAGAAAGACAGGCACAATTGTGAGTTTACAAGAAAGGATCCTTAAAGGACTTTACTTGTCATTGTAAATAGCCAACACTTGTTGATGGTCTGTATTGTTATCAGTGTGTTTATGTTATCTTGGTATGTCAGTATATGGCATCCTCTGACCTGGAGAAGGCTCAGAACATGTTAGTGAGTTTAGATATAAACTGTGATCTGGACCATACTGACATGCCCTCAGCCCTGTCTGATTAAGAGTCTACCACTTCCCATAGAATAACCAAGGTGCTAGAAAAAAATTAAATGTCCTAATCCCTCTGAGTTTGAGTTGTAGGGGGTTTTTGTATTTATTTTGCATTACTTGAAAATTACCGTATTTGTCAGATCCTGTAAAGTCTTAATTTAATCCACAAAAGGCTAAATGCCCATAGTGGGACATTTTACGCTATGGAAAGCAGCAGTTATGCAGACTATGTTGTAGGCACATGACAGGTATGAGCCAGTACCTCTGAGGCAATAAGGGCACTTTAAGATTTTGGAACAAAACCGGACTTCTGCATTCTTTCCTGAGGTTAATGCTGTGCAGGCAGCCAAGTGCTAGTCCCATGGTCTTTTTTTTATTTTGTCAAGTTGAATATAACAGTTCACACTATCTCTTCCTAAGAAGAGTGGGGAAGAAAGATGATGAGACAACAACAGCAAGTCGAAGTACAGAACCTAAAAAAAGCTAATATTTTGGTAACTGGGTATCTCTCTGTTCTGAAGATTAACCCTGCTGTTTACTCTTGAATGCCAGATTGCTGCTTTTCCTTTTATTTTTTTTTTTTTAGGCCTGGTGAATGAGTAAGAAAATCTGTTCTTTCTAACGCGTCAAGGTCCTTGCAGAAGTTGTTCTGCTGAAGGGATTGTTGGCCAAGCAAAGAATCAATGCATGCTTTTATCCAGTTCACCTGGGAAACAAGTGGCTTCCTCCAGCCCCACAGCCATGGAAAATGCTGCAGTGGCCTTTCCAAAAGAGCACAGTACTTCCTTGATTAGCCAACTCTGCCAGTCCTGACTGTCAGCTGCTGCTAAGCGTGTCTTTCCTCACAGCAGAAAAGCTACTCTGAGAGATGTATTCTGCCCTGTTTTGTCACATACTGTTTCTAAAAAGGTTTCTTTTTTAAAATCTGGTTCATTGTGACATGAGTGATACTCGCTTAACACAGGGAAGATTTTTTTCTAGGGATGGTTCTTCAAAGTGATCCTAAGTCTCAGCAAACAATATACAGCTGTTGGTGAGCAGTACCTGTAACATGGACAATTCTTTCAGGAAAGTAACATACTGAGGCATGATCCTGTAATAACAGGGAAGGAAGCATGGTTCTGCAGTCATCTTTGTACGTTAACATCTGTGAAGATAATCTGAAACTAAAGCAAAAATTTTATGAAAACCAGATCACTGCATGTGTTAAGGAGTGACAGCTTATAATATGCGGACACTTAATTATGTTTACATAACAGTTTACGTGGTTACATAATTTACATAGTTGGAGACTGTTTCATTATAATACAAAGTACCGAGTTATTGCTGGAACTTCACTCATTACATGTGTCTCACTGTTCCTGTGAAAGACAAAGTCTTTTCAAAACAGAGGTGAAAATAGAGGTTAAAAAAATCTCTAGTTCCTTATATCAGTGCACACTACAAGCACAGTACTGTCTTGCACTGAACTGTAGAGAAGCTATTCACTGAGAAAAATTACTCAATGAGTTTCAACTACTCCAAACTTACAGAACAGCAAAGGTTCTTTACAGATTTAGAGAGCTTGCTCTTTACTTTTGTGTTGGAAGTGTCACTTCTGCGGCTTGTGCTTTTGTTTTTGTGACATTGTGTGGCCTCAGTAGTGTGACTAAGCTCTTCCACTAAAGTACGCTGTTACAGTGAGAACAGGATGATGCTGGTGACTGACATCTTAGAAAACCTGGATGATTTATTGTGTGTATTCAGCATGAAAATGTAGCTAGCATCTTAAATATCTGACAATTACTTATTCATGAGGAATATATGTGAGATCAATAAAAACATAAGAGTTACAAAGAAATAGACACTGAAAACTCATTTTAAGGAAAGAAACCAATTTAATAGTATTTAAATACCAGAATAGCTTTCCAGAGGAGGTAAACTCATCAATACCTGAAGGATGTGTTGGATGACACTTCACACAACAGTAGTTAGAAGGCTGGGGACAGCTTGTGCAGGAAAAACTGTCTTGTGGGTCACATTGGGAAGCTGTAATGTCCCTTCCTAATTTAAAAATTCAGGTATTTGGCAATCGTCTTGTGTTCTTTGTTTTCTATTGAAGGCATGGAAAGAGAAGACCTGCAATTACAGCTAAGATAAAAATGCTGCTTCTTTCTAAAAATATTTCAGATGTCACCATATTTTTTCTGCTTTGCAGTGTTTTCAAACCAAAACTTAACGTGTTCAAAGAAGGAAGACAGTCACTCTCCCAGTAACAGTGGTAAATAGAAAACAAATAAGTACATATTGAGCACACATCAAGTCTACATTCAAACATGTTTGGGTACCCATCATTAATGCAGCCCAAGTAAATAGCTCATGGTTACTAGAATGACAGACTTGTCTGAGGCCCACCTTCTGCCTCCTTGTTTGCCGAAGCCATTCTGCTTCTCCAGATGCAAGGTAATATTTTGTTTGCAGGCATAGGGAGAGCACTTACAGGAGACTTAGGATCACCTTCTTTGGTCCATCTGAGTTACAGAATCTGCCTTTTGACAGAAGACCAAACCAGCTGGACTCACACCATTTGCCTGTAACATGGCAGTGCAATGAAATATCAGATGCTCAAGAGCTTTATGTGATCACTTGAGATATTCAAGGGGCACAATTGCACTTGATTGGCTGGCTATGGTCTGGATGGACATTCTCAGATTTCATTTCTTTTCCTCTAAACCCTGTCTATATGTGGAAGGATAAAGTGAATATTTCAGTCAGCCTTTCACTGTCAGTGATTGTTTGTCAAGCTGTTGATTTGTGTCAGAGAAACTGAGGAAGGCTAGGTGCAGGAGAGACATTTGCTGAAGGTTCAGCATCACACTAGTGCTGTCTTCCATTTGGTGTTATCTACATTTTTGAAAATTGCATTGCTGGTTTCCCATGGAGAGGATCCAGGAGTAATAAGCCTTGCTGAATGACATTGGCTCTACATAGAACTGGGAGTGGTCCAGAGAGGCTTGCAAAACTATCTCAGTGGTTCCCCATGGAAACAACTCATCAGCACACAAACCAGGATGCAGAACACAAGGACAGGCCAGCCAAAGTCAAATCTTGGGATATCTCAAAAAAGCATTTATAGAAGGAAAGCTGAGTCTGGTTTAAATGCCAAAATTGTGCAGGAACCCCTGCATACCGCACATGGGAGATACTACCTGAGTGCAGACAAAAAGGGGAGGTAGCCATTTTTCATGCACCCAGTTTGCCAAAAACTCTAAGGTAACTCTGCGACCCAGCTCCAGATAAGCTTAGTATCTCCAGCGCAGACCTTAACTGACTCATTGTGCATTCTTGGCCTTGAGGCCCTGTGACTTTCTCATGACACCTCTTTGGTATAGTGCACAGAGTTTGCAGTGTTCCTCTCTAGTAATGCACCACACCTGAAGTCATATAAATTATGTATCACAGAATGATCTCCAGCATCAAACTAGTCATAAATCTGACAGGATCAAATCAAAGATAGGACAGAAAGGAAGATTTGTAACCTGTATTGAGTAGTAAAATATGTGCCTTATTCTGGCTTATGAAAAAGCTTGGAGTCTCTAGCAATCCTTCCTTACATCAAGTAATGGAGAGGTAAATTTTTCATGTCATGCATGTGTAAATTAAGCTGTATTGCTTTACACAATGTGCACCGCACTGCAGTGCTTGAATTTTACACAAATATTCTCCTGTTCAGGTTTTTTCATGAGTAGATACCATGTGACAGCTACAGGTTAGTAGGTTTAAATAAACTTGGAGATGTGTAATTTCTACTGCATAGCAATCACGCATGGAACTACTCAGTGTACAAGTTGTTGAAGGGGCATAATCCAAGACATTTTAGACGTATTGTAGTGTAAGTAGAATAATATTTTTCCACGTTTCCAAAAGTAGAATTTCTGCATTCACAGATAACTGTCACTTTCTTCTCAAGCTGGTTAAAAAAATTGGCTTTTCCACTTACTTTCTGACATAAGAAAATGTACTCATTTAATTCAAAATTGAATGCATATTGTGATTATTCAAATAAGAGAAGAAGCTGTTTTCGTTCTGATTTACATTTTATACCATTTTCCTCATGGGACAGAGAAAGGTAAATTAAATAAAAGAACAAAATCAAATAAAAAATGGGCCTGTCACTGGTGTTTCTGTTTAGTTCCCTTACAACATCTCCAGCTGGCTCGGGAGCACATCAGCTAAGGGCTCTCTAGTGATCTGTTTCCACCCCATCTAATGGCTTCTCTTTATACATACAGACTACAAACATATGGGTTTGCTATTATAACAGCAAAGAAGCAACAGGCACAGAGGCAGGGAAACCACCTAAATGAAACAAGAAGGGGAAAATGTTTTCTGTGTGTCATTGGTTTATCCTGAGATGAAATTAACCACTAATTTAGTTAATGTGCTCACAGGCCAAAACAAACACAAAACAAGGAGGTTAAAATCAACTTATAAATCACAGGCAAAAACCAAAACCAACTTTATTTGCTGCTGAGTTACTCCTATCATGGACATTGGGCTTTTTACACTCTACACTGAATCACTTCTTCATATGTGACTAGGCTTTGCTGTGCAAATAAAACTTTGATAATAAAACTTCCCCTGTCATTGTTGAGACCAAACTCTCTTCCCTGCCTTAGCATCCTCCACAGATGTTCGCATTCTGATTTCACACAAATCAGACTTGCAATTACACTGTCATGCATTAAAGCAATCCACACTGTTTGTTTATGCAGATTTGTCTGGTTTTATGCAAATAGCACAATCCATGGATGAACCTGCTTAGGTGCAGGGCTATTTGCTGTGTCTATATGTCTGAGTGTAAGTACCAGGAATCTTGCATGGCCAGATCTCAACACTGTGTATGCAGAGATTTTATGCTATTAAAACTGAATTATTAGTGAATGTCACTTCTTTTACGGGGTTACACTCCGTGGTAATGCAGTGTCAGTGAATGGTCAAGCTGTCTCTATGATCTCAGCCATTATGTATATTAAATAATCTGGTGGGTCGGTACTATCAAGCTGTTCTTTTTCTCCAGTACCACTCCAAACCCACGCTCCCACACTGATGTGAAGGAGGCAATCAGGAGAGCAAAAGCAAGAAACTTATGGATCAAAATAAAGATGGTTTAATTAGCAAGACAAAGCTGTGCCTGCAAGCAAAGTAAAACTTTTCTGTTATCTGAGGCCCTAACTAGTAGTATGTTAGACATTTGTGCTCTTTTCAGAAGAGCTGTTTTATTCATGAATGTGTTTTTCATTGTTGAATTTATTTGTTTTTAATTATAAAGATTTGTGATGGATTTTTCTTCGAAGGGATAGTGAGAGAAAACAATATGTCTTCTTAAAACTGATTATTCTTTTATTAAGGATATTAAAGGTTTAGTTCATCTTCTAAGCACAGTACTGTCATTCTGATGACTGCATGCATCGATACACCATCC
Source organism: Rhinopomastus cyanomelas (assembly GCA_013400115.1). Classification (NCBI taxonomy): domain Eukaryota; kingdom Metazoa; phylum Chordata; class Aves; order Bucerotiformes; family Rhinopomastidae; genus Rhinopomastus; species Rhinopomastus cyanomelas. Next base: position 14,319 of record VXBP01001521.1, read on the forward strand.
AATCATTTTGTAGCCCCTTGAATAAAATATTCAAGAATACAACTAAACTTGCTTAAAAAGTGTTAGATTTTTTCTTCTGGTAATAGGATTAATTTAGAAGTGTGGTTATTAAAACAAAAGATTTTTAAATATGGCTCAACTGAAATGTGAAACAGCACATAGTGTCTGATAGAAGACAGAAAGTCTGAAGCAATGACAATGAAGGTTGCCTGGTTGTTGGTGGTAGACATATTCCATTAAGATGTAAAAGATAATGAGAATAATTAACTGTTGAAACATTTGACCAAGGGATTTTTTTTTTTTTAATAGACAATTTTCTTTTACATAGAAATTTTATGGAAAACTTCTTTCCCAAAATATGCGCATTCTTTTTCCCCATATTTGAACTTTTCTCAAGGATACGTCAACTACTGTTCTTGTTTTGTCATAAAAATACTATCAGACAAAAACACCCAACTCTTTTGCTTTTGAATTTAAGATTGATTTGAAACAGTTTTCTTCTGATGTAGGAAATTCAGACTTTCAATTAACAATCTCCATGGAAAAAATCATAACTCAGATGCTCCATTTCAGATTCTTCTAATGAAATTTTGTTTTTCCCCAACCAGCTGTAATCTCCATCACTTGCAATTGCTAGCACAATAGCGGGTTGCTTTCCGAAACAAAGGATGATGTTCAACAGAAAATTGCTAGATTTGAGACAGGAACAGAATAATTAAATTCTTTGATGTAATTGTGCTGGAAGACCAATGCTTCCTATGCCCCTGAAAAGCAAAACAATATCTGACATGTGTTCTTATGTGTTTCTGGAACATTGTAGCAGAGCTGAGATGAACTGGTATTTGGGCACATTCTTTGGTTTAAAATTAATTATATGCATAACATTTCTCTATCCAAATGAACCTGTGTGGTGTTATTTACACAACTGTTGCATAAATTCAATTTTCAGAAATTAAAGCTTTTGACATACTAATCTGGTACTGTTATTGTAGATTTATTGCAATATGAGGAACATTCTGTTAGTGGAAAAATCTTTAACAATTTTTATGTTTCAACTAGTATTCTCAGCTAAATGTAATTGCAAGTCTAATTGAAATGTCAAAATAAAAAAGTTTCCCATAGATGAGGAAGCTTAGCGAGACAGGTGAAGCAACATGCCATCTAGTAGGTACTGAAAATCAACACTATGCTAGATATTTGGGGCTGAAGGTGCTTAAATACTTGAGGATTAAGCTACAGAGTAAGATTCATACTTTATTGCTATGATACTTTATGGTCATTTTTGCTGTCCTTTGCAGGTAGAACACCTAAATACAATGAATTCTATTGATGCTGCTTGAGGTAGCTTGAATATTATCATTGAATATATTGATAACTCTTAAGAAATAACCTAGCAATAGGGTTTTTTCTGTCTAGTACTTTTTTGTTGTTTCTTTCCCTCTCATTTCTGTGGTGCAATACTTTACTGTATCTGCTAGTGGAATGTTTACATGTATGTCAAAGCACAGAATAACTTGAAGGTAGCAATATGAAGGGAAAAAGTAATGGCAGTGTAACTGATCACAGCTATCTTCCTAATTTCATTTAAAGCTAAGTAAATAAACTTAAGCAAATCCTTCACTGAACAGGAGAATAAGATGCACGAAGGCTTTTGTTTAGAAGACGTAAAGTTTTGTTACACTGTTTCTGTTTTAAGGACTGATGTCTCATACAAAATATGCCAAGTCATATTTGTTGGTTTGCAGACTTAAATTTTGGACTTCAGTGAAGAATAGAGGAAATAGATATGTTAGGTTTTTTTCATTTGTAGGTTTTGCTACAGCTGACTCAGTAGCTGGACATTTTTCAGAAATGGCTGTGAGACAATTATAGAAACCTGTATTGAAATTGCAACAACCATTCAAAAGTGCCTCTTCAGTGAAAAAGTTTAAGTGTTTTGGTATTTCTACATAACTAGCTCTTGCTACGAGTCAGGCATAAAGAATCAAGTCTTATTTCTCTTCAAAAAACACATTTAAAAGTCACTTGTGTTGTTTTGAGAAAACTTGTTTCTCTCAATGACATTTTACATATGCAGCTTTCTAATGATACAGAAGAATTATCTACTTTGGTATTAATGACTACTGTAATTTACTTGGATCAGTTTACACTTTAATTAGACAGTTATCTACGTGAATATATGTGCTTAACTCCTTAAATAAGTAACTCTCTTAATGTCATAGGCAAATGAGCTGCTTTGTATTAAAAGAGAATTTGCAGACTCGTTGTCTGATTATGTCAACATGAATGTTTGATTTGATGACAGTCTGCAAGAATACTTTAAGAGGATAAAGATCTACTTCCTGGAGAGAAACATGGAAAACGAAAAGAGGGAACCTGATAGGATTTCCATGTAAAGTTTTGTCAAAGCAAGAACAGCTTAGCAGTCAAATTTTTCCCTCCAGTGGAGTCTCGAAAAGTGTCATTTATTCCCATTTTGAAATAGAACTAAGATCTAGCAGCATCAGACTATTCTACATTAGAAGACGAGGGTAAAGACTAGAAGTGTGGCAGTCTGAATCAATCTGCAGGCAAGATGCAAGGAAAATAAATACAGTGAAAGTGACAGGTAAAAATAGGATGTTGATGGCCACTCCTGGTTCTAAATAAAGGGAGCTTTTAAAAGGTGGTTCTTCTGAACACGTCTTGCTTTGGAAGTGAGATTGAGGAGTGTAAGATGTGTTTCACTGTTGCTTCAAGAAAATAAGTTTTTTGTCAGAAATTAACTTTGTAGTAATTGCTTAAATTTGTGACGCCTAAAGGAAAAACAGAGCTTTGTGTCCCTGATGAGGAGGAATTCCCGGCACGGGGAACTAAGTACCCTGAGACTGTTACTGTGTTTAGAGAGAGTTGTGGCTGGCGCTGTAAAGCAAGAGAAACCTGAGTTTAAGGGCCTCTTAGTCCAACTCATCACAAAGTAATTAGTTGGGTTCCAGTGCTAATAACATTTAGCTTAATTTCTTTTTCATGTTTAATTTATTCTTATTTGGAGACATAAAATTGACCCAAACTTGTAGCACCATTTGACCTACCTATCTATGCCTCAGCGAGTTCTCTGTTAAATGTAACCAGCCATCACTGTTCAAGGGTAGCATACAAGGCTAATTATATCAGGAAAGCCCACTGGTACCCTCATGGTGTCTTGGTAACATGTTTATTGTCTTCAAAATGCAATGACAGTACTAAAATCTGAGGAAGAATGAAATACACAGTTAGTGTTAAACCCTTTACAAGTTCATTAGTACTGTACTCACATTATTCAGCCAGAGGCAGTGGTGGTTTATTTTATAACTGTTACACTTCAGAAGCTGGTTCCTTTACATGTGGGGCACATGTAAAGACTACACAACACGGATCTAAGTTTCTGGTGAAATCTAGGAAACTTTGAAAAGGCAGCTTTTTCTTTTGAATGTCTGCCTAGCCAAGGCTTTTGAAGGTCTTTTGTAATTCAAAATAAGAAATACAGGTTAAAAATGTTAACTAAATTTGAGACATTAAGTCGGATAATTGAGTAACAGGCAGGACTTCTCAGCTAATACAGTAGTTCTATAGTTGTAGTTCTGCTAAGTCCTGAATCTGTTACACACATGTTGTTCAACTTGCTTTCTTTCTAACACTACTTAATTAATTTTCTCCAAAGATACACAAATGAGTCTTGTGCCATCCCAGATATGAGCTTAGAAATGCCAGCAAGAACAACAGTATTCAACATGTCACTCACCTTCCAGGTGAGGTGGGGATAATGCTCCATAAAGGCCTAGGTAAACATATTTCTAGAGCTCTTTGATCTTGTTACAGAAATCAAGGCGTGTCTTCAGATTCTTCTGCAGTGAAGATTTAGCTCTTGCACAATTTCAAGTTTGTGCTTGGCATGGCAAATAGTGTTTCCACACCTAGCTCAGAAAAGCACAGTGTGCCACCTGTCAGTCCTCCAGCGTTATAAGTTGTTTCTCACAGGTTAATGGGAATTGTTACATCTGTACTGTGCTATATTGTGGAATTAACATCTTAAAGCCATAAACCTCAATCTTACCTTGGCTTAATGCAGTGTAGTGTCTGGCAGTCATTGCTCTCTTGTGCTTTCTGCAAAAACTGACAAGACCTACCTTACTGTGCTCAGTGGGTCACATTCTGAGTTAACTACAAAAATTTGTGTAACACACCTAACTCAGAATGGATTCAATGGGCATGACTCAGAGAATTATCTCACTCCCTGTATGTAGCTTGTCATGAAGTGCTCTGAAATGAAGAAAATCAGAAGGAAGAGACTATTATGTTGATTTTTTTTTATGGCAGAGTCATAGCTTCAACTTCTTCAGAATCAGAAGTGCAAATCCAGTTGCCGAGGGTAAGTGGCTTCTGTACACCACTTAGAACTAAGGAATGCTGGAAGTAGCTATATAAAATCCTGCCTTCACAGAATCACAGAAGCATCAAGGTTGGAAAGGATCTTAAGATCATCAAGTCCAACCTTCAGTCCTACACCACCATAACCACTAAACCGTCTCTTGAAGTGCCACCTCCTGATGTTTTTTAAACCCCTCCAAGGATGGTGACTCCAGCACCTCCCGGTGAAGAAGTTTTTTTCTGCTGCCAGCAGTTCAAGAGAAAACAGTTCAAGCCAAGTCCATTTGTTATACCATGGAGGAGTGGAGCAACGAGGGATGAGATAGAGCAGGACTCCAACTCTAGACCTCTCACCAGCTTCAGACCGACTCCAAAACTCCTCCTGAAAGCTCTGCCCAGGGGTGCGCACCTTGGTAAGCAGACCACACAGAGCTTCTTCAGACATGGAAAGGAAAAAAGGAAGAGACATGTACAAGTTTTGGAGCTGCTAATGGTGCTTGTGACTCCAGCCTCACTGCCAGCATGGAAGAAGAGCTCAGAGCTCTCATGAGGAACATGTTAGGGACTGCCAGAGCAGCTCCAAGAGCAGCAACAGCACTTAAAGCTCCACATAGCATTTTAGATTTGGAGGCTAACAGAGCTCTAGGCAGAGTCAAGGGCAGTGGTTGAGATCTCAGTTGATTTACAGACACAGAGGCAGCAGGTTCCTCCTGGCCGTGACAGTGAAGCAGCTACACTGCTAGAAATAAAGCTCAAATCCCACTAACTTGACCCAACATCTCCATTACCATCAGAGACATTAAGAATGATGCTTTGCCCTGAATCCCTTGCTGAGCTCCTGTCTCCCACAACCCCTCCACCAGCTCTGAATAAACAGAGAGAGACTACACACACTGCCTTCCACATTGGCTACTAGGAAACATGTGAACAAAGGATTTCAGAACCAGGAAAGCACAGCAGAATCCTACAGCCACTCTGCTTTTTCAGCAAGTTAGGGTCAGGAGCCGTAATTCAGTTTAGGAACTTCCTAAGGTGAATGTCACATGTCAGGGAGCATTTCTGATAATCAGTCATATGCTACCTTCTGTGAGTTTCTCTGGTCTTCTGCTGAAATTCCACTCATCATTATGTTTCACACCACATAATCATGATGCTCATCTGTTGTCTTAACGATGTAAACTCACCAGTGTTCAGGAAGACTTTTGTAATCTTTAAAGTGAATGTCAAATAGATTCTTCATGGCAAAGAGACTGTAACAGCCAAAATACACAACATATATGAATTTTTTTTACGTGGTGACAGAAGAGCACGACAAGAATGAGTTCTTAATGAATTGTCATATAAATGAGAAGTACTTGAGAAGATATCATCTGTAATTCAGTTTGCGTTAAGAATATATATATATATTTCTTTAATTGACACATGGATTTTCCAGACTTAGCAATCAAGCAAGCTTTTGGCCCTAAAGAGACTTGAAGGAAAGCCAGATCAGAAATGTGACCTGCCAAATGTTTATGTGTTTTTTATGTGTTGCAGACATGGGCCTTAGAGGGGGTAAATGTGATTTGACACCATGAACTTGCTCTAACACACATGGTTTGAGGCAATTGTTAGAAGAGAAAGTTAACATTAGCAAAGTCCTATATTTGGGTGAACTTATTTAACAGAACATTAAAAAAGCATTATTCCCATTGTTCCTTTTATTTAACAGAACATCAAGAAAACATTGTTTTCCTAACAGATAGGAATGCTAATTGTCTAAAGATACCAGATTTGTAGTGGTGAAGAAATTTCTATAGCAAAAATCTCTGATTTTAACAGTACTAGGTGATACCATTTGTATTAATTCCTCATTGACTGATTAAGAGAGAATGGAGTTCAGAAAGCATTGCACCTGATGTTTAGGGAACGAGACTCCATTCCAGATCTGGCCCCTACTGAGCTCTGCTGCTCTGCAACCACCAAAAATTAATCTCAAGCTTTAGTGTACCCCTAGAATGATCATTTTCATTTGCAAGCAAATATTCATCTGAGCTCTCATGTGCTTTAATTTCTGACGACTGGTATCTTAAGAAATTTAAGGTATATTAATTTTATAGATGGCCTGTTTGATCTGAATAACTTAAAACTGTTCATCAACTCAAGACCTTATATCTTACTGTAAAACAGCTTGTTATTGTTTTTTTTTCAGTTGCAAAGACTTTGAGGTTGAGACTGTTTGAAAGTTCTGGATTCATGGAAGTCTTTGCATTCTAAATAGATAGATAGTATGCAAGCCTAGTAATAATTCTGGTATTATTATACCTACTTACTGTAAAGAAGCAGAGGTGTTATGATTGAAACCATGGCCATGAAACCTGCTTTTGTCCGTGCAGACCAATCATAATCATTGGACTAGATGATCTTTCGAGGTCCCTTCCAATCCGTAGTGATTCTATGATTCTATGATAAGATGGCTCTCCCTCTAAATTGTAGCCTAAACTTAGGCACAGCCTTATGTCAGCACTAGAGACAGAGATGGCTTTAAATACTTATTGCAACACTTCTGGTACTAAGCAAGAGGCTCAAAACCCCTTAGGCAGTAGACAGACTACACCAAAGCTCCTTTGGAAAATTCTCCCTCTAAAGCTTTGCAAATGGGTAAAAAAGATGTGGGAAAGCAATGGAAGTTCCTCATTTCTGAAGAGGTAAACAGTATTTCAGTAGCATTATTGAGGCAGAAGTCACCTACATCCTAAAAAAGATTCTTTGTCTTTGCTGTACAGGGGAATGCAAGGGGTTAAAGGTGCTGTGAGGGGTTAGAGAAGCACTGCTTCCTTGTTGATGATGGAGAAGGGTTCTGCAGCAGTTCCTGTTATAAAGTATACTAGGTCTCTGACGACAGATTTCATATGAAGGGGAAGTCACTCTAAATGCCAGGAAGTGGGAGGAGGGGACTTAATTGCAGATAAATTAATGACAGTTAATTTAGATCTAGTGTTTAGTAATCTTCATCTGTATACAGCATAAATGCAAATGAGTACACAAAGCAAATGATGCAAGAGATCTTTGGAACTCTGGGAGCAAGTTCAGAGGAGTACCACAAGGATGATCAGATGGCTAGCATATCTCCTATGAACACAGGCTGTGGGAATTGGGATGGTTCATCTGGAAGAAGAGAAGACTCCAAGTGGATCTTACATCAGCCTTCCAGTACCTGAAGGGGACTTACAGGAAAGCTGCAGAGAGATGAGACACTTTTTATGGAGGATTTTTTACACAGGACAAGGAGTGATGGTTTTAAGATGAAAGAGGGTAGATTTAGATTAAACCCTGGGCAGCCTGCCCTTGTGAGAGGTGACCCTGAACAAGGCAGGGATGTCAAAACTAGATAACCTCTGAGGTCACTTCCAACCTCAGCCATTCTATGATTATATTATTACATGAATAATTGGTCATTTATGGGAGTAAAAAAACAACTGCATTTTTCAACCACTTGAGTTTCAGAGTATAGGAAAGAGTCACTGACATTTCAGCCTGCACTTACGAACAAAGCAGATATTAAATATAGTATGTCCATAGGCACATCAAAGGTGACCTCCCAGATAAAGGTTACTGGGTAACTAGAGATATCTGATGCTCTTTGTTTCATTTAGCAACAGAACACTTCCAACAGCATACAATTGTAATTATTGGAGAACTCTTATTTGGAAATTTTGATGTGTTGTTTCTTTTATGTAAAAATCAATAAATACAAAATCTTATTCTGAAATGTGCCTATGCGAATTTGTATGAGAACCTGAGTTCCTGTGATTCCAAATTTTCAGCAGAGTACATATCCCATTCTGAGGCTCCAATATCCAGAAAATTCTGCTTTTGTCCCTTTTGGTAGAAGGAAAGTAACATACTACAGCTCATACTGTCATTGGAGTCCCATTTTTTTCTAAAATCATTAGTTATCAGGAAGAAAATATTGTATTTTTTGTGGAATGCAAGCATGTTATCTATGGACTAGAAATAAGATTGGAAATCCAGATTTTTCCCTCAGACATTTTCCGTCAACTTTTTTCTGTCAGTCTTAATGAAAGCTGAAGACATATCATAGTGGACTTTTATCAGACTTCATTGCTGTGAGGTACTTACGATACATTATTTCAGAGTGAAAAACCATAGATAGATTGCAGGGATAGGGAGTGGGAGTATGTGACATTGAATTGGTGGCAGATGTAAGAGGTTGGGAGAATGAACAGTTGCACTTACAGCTTGATTCTGTGACAACAAACCCTTGGTTTGAATTGGCTCAAGTAATATACACAATCTCGGTGTCTGATCCCCACTATTATGAGGTAGGAAAATAATGCTTTAATTGTTATGTCACTATTTTGTGACAATCCTTAGCACCTCTTTTAGGCTCAGCATGATGCAAGTCACAAGAAACCTGGGTCCATCACTGCCATTCAGTATGTGTTTCTGTACTGACTGTATTTGCCACATTACAGCCTCAGCCTTGAATTGATGCNCCCGGCGGGTCGGAGGAAGGAAGGAAGGAAGGAAGAAGGGAGGAAGGGAAGGAAGGAAGGAAGGAAGGAAGGAAGGAAGGAAGGAAGGAAGGAAGAAAGGAAGGAAGGAAGGAAGGAAGGAAATAGAGGGAGCGAGAGAGAGCAATAGAAGGAGACAAAGCAATAGAAGGAGAGAAAAAATGAATGAAAGAGAAACAGCAAGCAGAAAAGCAAGACAGCAAGAAAGCAAGGACAAATCAGGACAGAAATCAAGAATTAAAATGCAAGAAAACAAGAAGGAATGAAATAAAAGAACAAACCATAAAGAACCAAAGTGGTCTTGTGATTTGCTTCCAATGGGATTTCTCCAGAATGTCATTTAGCCCAAAGGGTAATGGCAGCAGATTCCCACAGTGTCTTGATGGATTGGTGTGACTTACTCATGTCTTGATTTTTTCCAGTATGATTCATAAGTTTTACACTGGGAAACCCCAGAATTAACTTTGAAGTAGACCTTAGTTTTCCTGACCTATGAATTAGCTTCTGGCAGTGACATATTTTGGCAAAGGGCAAGAGAGGTTGTGTTGTTACATTTTTCAGCAACACAGAACTGGAAACTTTGTACTTTGCAAGTTAGTCATCAGCTACTTAAGCTTCGCTTGAATTTTATGCAGACAGCTCCATCTACCCAGCACAGCTTTGTTCCTCTGTTGAGGACTTTGGGCATGTATGCCTAAGTGAAATTATTATGTGCTGTCAACCCATTAGGGACCGAGTTTGAAGATCTGTCCTCTCCAGCAATGGCAGCATGAATTGCAATGTCAGAATGAGTTGATGAGACAAGGCTTCTGTCTGTGAGCTTGCAGTGGACTCCTGCACTGTGTGGACTGAGGACAAATGGGATACCTGCGGCACATGTTCTGTTGACCATTACAAGTGTTGTAAGGAAGAGTAGAGTTATGATGTAGATTAGGCTTCAAATTTTCCCTGCTTTCAGTGTCTGAAACAATCCTAAAGACCATCTGGACGTGAAGAGTATGTGCCCAGTGGTTTCCATCTGTTTGTGACTATCGAAGCTACACTTAGAATCTTCTGCTATGTAGAGACATTTGCCTCTACATATGTTATCATCTTCCACAGTCTTGGGGTTTTTTAGCACGGTGCGCATATAGGTCCCAGCATTCTCTCAAAAAAACAAGTTCTGTTTTTCACAGTACTCTGAGAAGCCTATTTTGATATTTTACATCATACCTATCTACATGTTTTTTTAACTTGCAACCTGCCATTCCTCATCAGTGGCAGAGTAACTATAAAACTGGAATAAAAAGGATGCTTCTTGATGACACATTCCTGATTCAACTGGTCCTGAAAAAGCATGAGGTTTCTTTGCCTAAACCTGCCAGTGGAAATCTGACACTGTTTGGTGGTTAGCAACGGAACGCTTTATTAAACTTCAATCGCTCTTTGAAACTGAATGGTTTCGATTGCCACACAAATGAAACTGCAGTTATTTGCTTAATGGTAGGATGCTGGCTATACAATTCATTGAAAAATAGATTGTTGTTTTAGTACACATGTAGTATTGTGTCTCTAGTCAGATATAATATAAAAGCCTGTTTTCCACCTTAAAAAAGTAAATGCCCATCCTACTGTTTCTTGCATGCAATAAGAACATGAAGATTCCAAAGTATTATAGTGAGTTAAATCTATTGACTTGCCTAACAATAAAACAGAAAGAAAATGTAAGAAAATTGTCTATCTCCTTTCACTGTCACTCACCCCTAACATCCTATGATCCTATGATCCTATGATCACCAATACATAATAATTTCCCCTGAAAGCAGGGGAAATTTCCCAGGAAATGCATTTTATTAGTTGAAGTCACCGTGTATTCTTCTTGGTTTTTGCCATAATATTACATTAACACCTGCTTGTGAGCAGGCATTTAACACTAAAAAATCTGTTGATAACCCTATGTCAATAAATCTGAAGGCCATCAGACATGAAAGGACATTAAATGTTACGTTGATACAACTGTGAGCTTGATAGGAACCAGCACCTTGTCAACAGTTCTGGAACCATGAGAATTCATGCATTTGTTAGCAGTGTCGGTGCAATAAGTCTGTTGTGCCAAGATGCCTTGGCAATTGCCTTTCTGAAATCTTGGTAGCATGGTATGCTGACCATCAGATAGGAAAAATTCAGATTCAACAGCTGTTATGGGATACCACCATATCCTAAAACATCTGGAAGCTCTGCTGAGGCTGATGTGCACTGCTGTCTGTTAAGAGAGATCTGACACCAGGCAATATGGTTTGGACAGCTTCAAATTTTCCATTGCCTATATTATCTGAGGTTCATTTTGTTGCAAAATGTGACTCTGGCGGCATTTTCACGTCTGTGACGCTAAGTACAATATTAGACACTCACTGCTTTTGTCTACAGTTTGACACTGATTACAGCTTCCTGCCCTGTTTTCTGCTTCTCAGGCAGTTTTTGAACTATGGCATTGTGTTACGTTTCATCTTTCACTACTCAGTTTCCTCATTACACTCTTGAGCTGTGTTGAGAGCTGAATTAATCACAATGCTGCTGAGTCCACTGAAAGGGAGTTCACTGTTCAGGAGACTGTGCTAGTTTGACCCTGTCATACTGTGGTCATGTAAGTGGGGAAATCCCATAATAACAGTACACACACCAAAGTAAAGGTTTGAAAGACTATCTGCTCTGAGACAGCAAAATTATCCAAAATAGATCAATTCTTTTTATTGATGGTGCATTAAAGTCTGATGAAGTTTATTTTAAAATTTCTCTGTCAATGTTTGGAGGGGGGTGTTCAGATTTTACTTCAGAATAATCATAAAAATCTAGCATCTTTCAGAATTGTTTGCCACATTGGATGAAAGGCATATATTCCTCTGGTATAACTTCTCTGCAAAATTGACCCAGCTACATTCCAGGAAGAAAACAAAAGAAGAAAATGAAGAAGTCTGGTCAGGAGATTACTTTTTAAATCTATTCTGCTCAAGAGGGTATTAGTAGGAAACTTACTCCACATTAATATTAAGTACTGAAACTCACCAAAAAACTATATTTCCAGCTGATCAATGTTCCCTGTTCCCTGTCTCTAGGAAATATTAAACACTAATTGGACTGAAAATAAATTCTTCCAAAATTTAAAAAGAAAAAAAAAAAGAAAGAAAAACAGCAGGAAACAGGTTCAGGCTGAGCTATGAACTTCTGTGCTCCTTACGTCTCTATTTCTACTATCAGGTTTTTCAGGAGCCTCTGCTCAGTCACACTGATGTGATCTCTTGGATTTAGTAAAAGTTACTCAAGCCCAAACATTTCCAATTAAACCCTTTGGTCTCAGCAAAGAATCTTTATAGGGAAATGTATTTCATTGGCTCAGATCCAATCAGCTGTAATAACCAGCATGATCATCTTCAGGGAAAGATAGAAGCCCTGCAGGGTAAGAAAAGCATTGCTTTGCATTTGAAAATCAATTGCACTAACAAACGTTAGAGAGATAATCCTAGAAAGAAATATTTCTGCAAATGGCAAAACCATAACAGGTACTTTTGGACTAAACAGACTTTCAGTCTCTATTCTTGGCAGGATGTGTGCTGATGCCTATAATTTGTAATTCTGGAGCCAAATCAAGGCAACTCATCATGCAACATCTGCTATGTTTTGAGTGAGTTTCCTAGAAGCAAAATGCATGGCAAACCAACAGTGTCATCTTTTGACTTGGCTGATGACAATCAAGACATAAACCCATGCAAGAGTTTTCTTAGGGATGTACATGTTAGAGAAGGGAGAAAATGTACTGAACACAAAACATTCATGGTGGGTTGTAACATAATAATTACATGAGATAACACAGGATATTACACTTCGCAATAGTATATTAGTTTCCAGACACAAATATATTTATCTCTAAAATGGCTTAAAAATTGTTCTTTCTTTTTTCTTTGTTGACTTGCATTCCGAATATAAAAGCAATCATGCAAATAGTGAGTGACTGCAGTTACGAGTTCTTGAATCTTCTGTGTGAAACACAATGCAAATGTTCAGTATTTCCTCACACTTAATGTGTTGGGTGTTCTTTTGTTTTTGTTTCATTTGTTTCTTTTGTTACTTACAGTGGAAGTCACATTGAAGTGGCCTTGGAAACAGACAAAAATGGACTTTATTTTGTTCAGCTTATTATCATCTGCTGATCACTCACTCTTCACCACAAGAAAGTTAAACATCAGCCATGTGTATCTTAGCAGTATTTAGGAATAGTAATTAGACCCATAATAGTAATCAGACTAAAGAATTTGGTAACTGAAAATGTACAATCAGAAATAAATGTAATGGCAACATTTTCCAAAAATGTAACATTTTCCAGAGGAAGGAAGTCATAGCTTTTACAGAAGTCCAGTTGTAAAGCCCTGGAAAGCAATGCTCTGTACCAACAGAGGAGGACTGTACATCTGCTAAGTACATAATCTCCTGCAAGGTAATGTTGTCCCCTGTAGTTCACATTGTGACTCCCTGAGTCACAACGGAATTCTTTATTGAGCACTTGGAAATGGACTTTGGCTTTGAAAGACGATAATCAGGTTGTTAATCTTACAGAAGAACCCAGGCAAGCGCAGAATGCAAGCACCAGTCACCTTTGCCAGACTGAAGTGAAAGGGGAAAAGCAACAACCTAAAGGATTTAGCAATTAATAGAACATGACCAATTTGAGAATGTTATCGAATCTCTCTCTCCTTCATGAGGGTTACGGTCCTAATAGTTAACATTTAATTAGAATTAAATCAGCTTGTCATTCATATTCACACAGATGAAGATTGGTCAATGCCTTGGTGGCAGAGATGTTTTAAATGAAGTTGTGTTAGCACTTTGTCCCTCATCTTTGTTTATCAGTCACCTTGCAGGGAAAATTTCTGGCTCACGACATTTTCAGCACAAGATGGAAAACCACCAGCCAGGTGGGCTCAGAGAGATCGTCAAAGCTTAGAGACTCACAGTGCAACTGGAGAGGAATCTGCAAAGGTAAAACTTGTCTTTGGTCTTGCTTAGTTTCCCCCCCCCCATGGTACTCATTAACCCACAGTAAGGCTGCAAAGTATATAACAGGGTACAAACTTCTGTGTCCATCAGCAGCTAGCATTACCGTTCCCAGAACAAGTTTGATAACTTCAGCTTGTTTCTCCAGACAAAACATGATAGCAAAACGAAATGTACTTCTGTAAATAAACACACACTTGCAGAAATCTGTTCATACTAGCCATTGTGTCAGAAGGCATTTCTCTCCTTTAGCATTTAACCATAATATAGATGAAGTAATCTATCTGATAGGTGTCTGTTGCCAGTGCTTCGTACTGACTATTCCTCTTGTTTTGGAACATCTCCAGAGTAAACACTGCCAGTGAAATGATTGCTTTGCATCTTCTAAGGAAAAGAGTGGAGGAAAGGTGCCTGTTACCTGCTAAACACCAAGCAGCCAGAAATCATTATTTCCTCGTTTTCTTTCATCCTCCCATATCTTCTGTTATCAAGGAAAGGAAATCTGCCTTCACTGAGTGCTTCAGCTTTTCATTTGCTAGGCCGTATTGCATTGGGTCATACTTCATTAATCTCAAGGCTTTAATGCCAAGGTTCCTTTCAGTGAAAGATAATTACTCCTACCCGTTTGTATAATTCCTCATTTATTTCCTTTTCACACTTTTTCTCGCATTACAGAGCACATTTGTTTATTTGTACCTGAAAGAAAGGACTCTGCTTTCAGAGACAGAAGGATGTTAAACATTTCTGCGCATCAGAAACTTAAAAGGATGTCTGGTGCCATACCACCTGCCTGAGGTGCCATATCGACACAGAACACAGACAAAATTCAGAGTTAAAAAGCTGAGGGATGGGTTTGTTTTGGGGTGTTTTTTTTTTTTGCATGGACACCACCCAGAAGTTGTCCCCAATTTTGGCTTGAGTGCCATCAATTGGACATCAGCTAGATAACTTGGCCTGTATTTATGGACGTCAGGAGTTGGTTTACTGTATTGTTTGCAGGAGGCCTGAGGTATTTCGTGAGGCATTACACTCATGAAAATCAGTCAGCACATGGGCACAACGGTGTGGCTAGTTTCATGTTAGGACTTTTGAACAGGCTCTGACAGTTTTTACCACCATAGAAAGAGGTGTATGCATGACAGTGTCCCATGCTATGCCCAGGAAGATGTAAACTGGCCTAACACCACATCTCAGGAGATTCGGTGCACTGGCATTTTATTATGCACTGGAAATTTATCTCCCTGAAATCTACGCTGCACACTGTAGAGAAATGAAACCAGCAGTACCCAAGTACAGCTTGAACTAATCTCTAATCTCTGCAGTCTCTGCAACCTTAAAGGAAATAGTTTGAATGTCCAAGATAAGGTGAGACAAAGGATTTCTGTACTGTTCTACAATGTTCTGCATTTCACTGGGAATACTTCAGAGGCCAATCGTTACATAGAACTGACTGCTGTGCAAAAATGACTGGATATCTCATCCTCTGGAAACTGAGAATTTAGCCACATTAGCACAACATTTTCTCCTTTAAAATTAGCTCTGGTGCACTGACACAAGATATGGCTCAAGCGCAAAGGAAGGTAATGCTGCTTTGAAATTTTTGCAAATAATCAATTCCTTTTCTACTCTGCCTTGAACTTAAGTATGTCAGTGCTGATCTTCTTTTGAACACTTCTGTTCTCAGACAAAAGGCAAGTTTTGTTATAGCGTAAATCTTATCTCTTAGTTACAGACCTTCTGTGGGATCCACAAATATCATGTAATCCTTCGTGCTGGTACATATTGTATTGAAACAAACACTGTTTTATTTACAGCAGAATGTGACTCACTAACCACTGCACCTCAGAAACTGAAGGATACGGATTGCACTTGTGTTATCTCCTTGCTGATGCAAAGCAGGTTGGGGCAAACTGAATTTACAAAAAACCATTCAGGTTGCCAGCAGATAATGTGTTTCCTGGTAAATGAGTTCTGTTCTAAGGTCGGGGTTTGATTCAATTGCCCGTGCGGCACTGCCATCTCGTGGTCTTTCCTGCTGCAGCCTGAGGAGGAGCGGCAGAAAAATGCCACTCGGAGATGCTCTTAAATTATGATCCTGACAAATACCCGCCTGAGTGCATGAGAAAGCCTTGCTTCATTGACCTCCCAAAGCCCATGGGAACATGCTTCAGAGCAGGAAGGATCCTGCAAGCACATAGGCTCAGAAAAGACCTCTCAAAGAGGAGAATATGAAGCCTGCAAAGTTGAGCCATGTTTTGTGATGACAAAAAATGACAATAGCAAGGAATTATTATCCTCACCTGAAAAAATCAAATAGCAATAAAAGATAAGTGGTCTAATTAGGAAGGGGGCAGTGTTGCAGGTACAAACCCAAATAAAGGAACTACTGGCATAAGGGCCTCATGTGTCTAACCTTTAGCATCATTTTCCCCCCTCCCTTGCTCAAGGACCTACAGCTCTAAATGTGGAGTTCCAAAGGCTTCAGTATTAAGTATTTTAAAAGTGTAAAATGATCAAAGTAAATTATTAGACCATGAAAGGGAATTTAAACTCTTCGGAATTATTCATAGGTGAAAACATTAACAGACTAAGACCAAGGTTGTAATTCAATACACTTATGAATCACCTATTGAAGTCAATAGGACAGTGCACTTGCTCAAGATTATACATGTGCCTGCATACCTTTCTGAGTCAAGGCTACATGGCAAAGAATAAATTACCTTGCAAGGCAATTAACATATCAAGGAAGACGTACATTTAAGATTGAGACATTCTGATTTGCTTTGCATTACGAACCTGAAGATACAGTTGAACAAGACACAAATAATCTATTAAAAATTTTTCATCTTCCAAGATGGGCATCTAATTATTGACACAAGGCTGCTGCTGTGTAAAGATCATTTAAGACTAAGTCATGATCTGTTAATAGATATGATGGGTAAACCCTGCCTGACTGGTAACCTCAAAGAATGTTCTACTAGTGTACTTGTACTTGGTGCATTCAGATGAATTTTGTTTGATAGCATCAAGGAATGGAAAGCTGTTGTGAATACATTGCAATGCTTCCACTGAACTGAACACTGATTATTTATTATTCATTCCTATGAAGATGAAACTTAGGTGATTTTTGTTAATGGTCATTGTTACAGATTCGCAATGTATGGGGATTTCTCAAAGAAAGCCTTCTTTCTGGCTTCTGCTTCCCTTTTAATTAATTGATTGAGAAGGCTTTGAAGGTTAATGGCAATGCAGTGGCAAAAAGTGCCTCAACACAGAGTTCAAGACAGAATATATTTTGACTTAAAAGTTGGGTGTTTTAAACATTTATTCTGTGATCAATTGACTGGTCATTTACTATGTAGCAAATCTGTTTTCCGAATCCACTAGCACCATTGCACTGAAAATGTCATTTTCTCCAGGTACAAGTCAAACTAAGTACCAAGTACTTTGTATCTCATAGCAATGCATTCCAAGTGTGTTCTGTGATTTCATGATGAGTGCAATACCATGTCATGTCACTCTAGAGTTAGCTGTTTCCCTCTTTTCCATATTAACATACTTCCTTCACCTCACATGTGTTCCTATTCAGGAAACTAGATGGGTCTTCAGAAGTGTAGGTGGACTTTCCAACCAGAAAATCCCCCCTAGAAATAGATTATGGTCGCATTTTGAACCTCAGCTGCTATTTGAAACATCAGTGGGCTTTATGAATCATCTCCTCCAGCCAGAAGTCAAGCGTCAGGTGTAGTGATTAAGAAATATTGATCCTGAGGATCATAAGAACACAGTATCATGTAATTATTTCTTGAGTTGCTCACTCTGAAAAAGCCTACAGGTACCATCAACCAAGAACTGAGTCCACATGTGCTGCATTCTAAAGGACTATCAGAGACAGCCACTGCCTTAGGAAGTGCACCTGAGAAAGTAAAGGCCTGTCATGTCTGCTCTGATTTTTTTTTTTTTAATTGAATTATTGAAATGACCAAATGCGGGAGTCACACAGAGAACCAGCATCCTGAGTTTGTACAAGTGACAATTTTCAAGGTCACTGAATGGATGTTTGGAGAGCAATTTAGTTTGGCAAAGTTGTTGCATCAGGAATCAAGCTGTCGAAGCCTCATGAATGGATGTTGCTTCTTCCTCATGAAGCTGTTAATCACAATAGTCCCCTCCCTTGGCAGGTAGGTGATGCCACATTGCAGCTGTACTACCTCGGTTGCAAAAGAGCCAGCTTCTACACACCCAGGGAGTGGCTGGGGAATAAGTGAAATGAATCACGGAACACAACAAAGCTCATTCTGTCATTCAAGGCTCACTTGCCAAACGCAGGATATAAAAACACGAAGGGAAGAACAAAAAGTACTATCTTAAGGAAAAGCTTACTGCACATTGCAAGCAATCTCATTTATAATTAGACAAATAAAGCTTTGTACCAGGAATAATAAGCTGCTACTAGTTGTCATGGTTTACATCTAGGTGACAACTGAGCAGCAGCCGACCACTTGCTTATTCCTCCGCCATCTTAGCAAGATAGGAAAGAAAATAGGGAGAAAAAAGTAAAATCCCATGGGCTGAGATAAGGGTGGTTTACTTGGGCAACACAAAGAGAGAAGAAAAAACAGAAATAACAATAATCCTAATGAAATAATACACAGCGAGTGACACACAACCAAACTGATCATCATTCAGAACCTGCACATCCTTCCCCTAGCCCATCTCCTTTCTTATACACTTGGTGTGATGTCACTATGATTGAATATCCTCTTGGCTGGTTTCCTTGATACCTGGCTGCCCATTCTCACCTTCTTCTGAAAATTAACCTTGTTAATGTTAATTGGAATCTAGAGCATTAATGTCCATCTGAACCCAAGACACCAGAATTTATAATAATTGAAATCTAGAGTAAATCCTGCGTTTAAGCATACTTGAATAAAACTAATAGCAAGAGTTGTTTTCTGTGTTGTGTGTTGAAAAGTTAGTGTGGTGTTCTCACTTTATATTTGTACATCCTGTAGTTTGTGTCTTGTGGTTTGCTGGGAAGTGAAGGTATTGATTTACAAGTTAGAATTTGACAAGATTTAGAGAGGCAGAAGAAACTGAGTTTATGATGAAGGTTTTGAAGATAATTTAAATATTTATCTGTCTGGTATACTGGGAAGTAATGGCAATCTGGGAATAAACAGAAAAATACTGAGGCTATTGGAAATTTGATATCAGCATTTGAATTCTGCTAGTGGCCTCAGCTACATGTGCTCTAGATTTCACAATGCCTTAGGAGTTCTTGAAGTAATGATGCAAAATGAACTAACATGTTTTGAATTCATCTGCAATTCAAACTTTCATTCAATCCTACCTTTTTCATCTCCAGCAAATATTATCATTATATATTGATATCTAATCAAACCTGTACAAGAGAACGTTTTTTATATTTTTATATAGGAAGGTGCCAGATGATCTGACGGTATTCCATATGCTTTGGGATGAAGCACCTTATGTATGCATTCTCAATGGCATTTTTCATAGGTTCAGCTCACTGAGCGTATATCCTCTTTGGTAAGTTTAATCAATATTTATCTAGTGTGGCTACTGACAGCGCAACAGTCTTAGCAGATGTTGTGTGATTTCAGAGAAATTTGCACAGCTTTAGATTACATTGAATTTAGTAGAAGAAGTACTTTTTCAAAGATTCTGAAGAATCTTGCTGTGGTGGAGGGATTGAACTAGACGAGCTTTTGAGGTCCCTTCCAATCCCTAATGTTCAGTGATTCTGTGAAGACTGAATCCTTCCTTTCAGGATAGGCTAGAAAACGCTGGTCTAGTTTGCTAAAAAGATCATGGAAAGAAACCTACAGGATCTGCGCCATTAGACAAACCGGCATCTGCTTTATGGAAATCCTGACAGTCAAATGCTTTCAGCATATGAGGAGGAAAATGCATGTGTTCTTCAGCGTTGTGTTCTAGTGACTGTGGGCCTGACACCAGGTACACAAGCAGCCTGTGGTTTGCAGTAGGTCTGACTGCTTTTAAGAAGCAGGTCAAGTGCCCGAATAGTACCTCTTATGTGACTGTAAGCGAAATACCAGATGCGCAGACAGACTTTGCCATAGGACAAGTTGTTTTCACAAGCAGAAAACAGGGTGCACAAATATAATGGTTTATTTACATGCAACACATACAGCTTCTTAGAGACTGCGGGTGATAAACTCATAAACTGCAAGGTAGCTGTAGCTCCTACAAACAACAAATTACAATTGCAAATACCAATTTAATTTCGGGGAAACACTCATTGTAACTGAATTTGCAAATCTTAACAAAAGGCATTCCTTCTGAGTGGGGAGAGTGAGAGCAAACCCTTTGATCTGTCCTCGAGTGTGTTGATGTTCAAGGCTCATCCCCCAAAGCAGGTAGGTTTCAGGTGTAATATTTATACTTCATCACTTATGTGAAGTGTGCGAGTGGGACTGTAGTTAAGTGTTGCTCACTCTCTTGGCAGTTATCAAAACTGAAACCAGCACCTTTCATGTTATATTTCCTGGCAAGCTGTACAAAGTATATCTAGCTGCATTCTTCAGCCTCACCGTAAGAACACAGATGGCAGGACCTCATTGCTAGCCCTTGTGTACACACACTATTTGTGGGGTGCTCAGTTCAGACCATCAGGCATTTATGGGCTATCGAGTATTGTCTGTCTGACACCAACTCTTGAGCTTTGCAGATACTGTGCTGCCAATATTCCGTTCTGAAGCTAAGGAAGACAAAAGCTGATACAGATGTTGAATGGATCAATTCATTATAAATAAATAGCTATGGCTGTTCTTTGCCCACCTTTATAAGAACTTTTCAGATAAGACACAGGGATAGGATAAAAAATGTAAAATTAGAACTGCTGGGTTTTATAAGGTATTTACAGGATCTTCCTTATCCCCTTTCTTTTTGTTTGTATCAGAGATGATATGAGGTAGCACTTAGCATCAGAAAATGCAGTTATTTCCTTTGAGAGAATAAAAACATCTTCTAAGGGAAACTTGGCATAGAACAGTTGAAGATCACTCTTTCTTGAAAAAGAGTATCTCTGCTCTGGTGGGGGAATTGGACTAGATGATCAATGTCTCTTCCAGTCCCTAACATGCTGTGATTCCATGATTCTCCAGAGATGAGAGCATCCTCCTATTATACACTGTATCAGCGAACAAGGGAAGAGCAACTGATGTCATCTATCTGGACATTTGTAAAGCCTTTGACATGGTTGTTCACCATATTCTTGTCTTTATATTAGATAAATATGAATTGTCTAGATGGCAGAATTAATTTGGTTTAATAAGAGTAACTCTGTAAACGCCTCCACATCCAAGTGGAAATCAGTAACGGGTCATGTCCCTCAGGGATTCATACTGTGACCAGACCAGTACCATTTCATATCTCCATCAATGACACGGACAGTGAGATTTAGTGCACCCTCAGTAAGTCTGCAGATTGTACCAAGCGAAGTATTGTAGTTCATTCACCTCAGGGAAGCAATGCCTGCCAGACGGACATGATCAGAGAAAGTCTGTGAGGTTTGTGGTTGTTCAGCCTGGAAAATTTGCTCTGGGAAGAATCTGTTGCAGCCTTTCAATATATAAAGGGGGCTTGTAAGAAAGAGGCTTTTCATCAGGGCCTCTAGTGACAGGGCAAGGTGCAATGGTTTCAGAATTAAAGGTAGATTTAGATTTGATATGAGGAAGAGGTTGTTTACAGTTAGGATGCTGAAACACTGGAACAGGTTGCCCAGAATAGTTGCGAATGACTTATTATAAGAATGTTCAAGGTCAGGTTGGAAGGGGATTTAGGCACTTTGGCTTAGTGAAAGATGTCTCTGCCTATAGTAGACTCTTGGACTATATGCCATGTTTTTCTGTTTTTATGTTGCTCCAGACAGCTTTTAATACTACTCAGGTTCTGTTTTAACATTTACCAAAAAAACACTGTAGCACTGTCTGGTCAAACAGTCAATTACAATAGAAATATTTTCTCTATGTTTCTTAAGCTTCATATTTACATTATTTACACAGTTTACATAGTTGGAAGGGGTCTTCAAAGGCCATCGGGTCCAACCCTCCTGCTCAAGCAGGATACAAATTACTGAAAAAGCCTAAATCAAACTACACAAAAAAACATCAAGATGGATCCTAAACATCTCCAGAGAAATGGACTCCACAACCTTCCTGGGCAACCTTCTCCAATGTTCCTGTGCCTCCCACTTTAAACAAATGTGAATACAAGTAATGAAGTACAGCTCATGCAAAATGATCTGTAAAGCAAATGTAAACTACATTATATTTTCCTGTCTTTCTGGATTTCCGACAATCCAAAATGGACCTATTTAAGAAGCATCATTACATTATTCTCTGTGCAATGTAATGACACTCAACACAGAAGAAGCAGAAAGTACAAGCAAATTAAGGATAGCCATTAAAATCTGTGTATGTTTGGTACATATGCATATACGTACATGCATATGTATGTACAGAAAGCAAGTTATATGGATAAATACAAATGCGTGCACGTACACAGAATGTAATATTTTCCAAGAGAAAAGGATTATGTCATTGATTTTCAAGAGAACTTAGTTCTTTTTTACTTTGAAAATTCCAGTCATATGTCTTCCAATAATATGTTTATTTTTTCGTGCATGTTTCTTTGGAGCTGTAAAGAGAGGCTTGAGATCTGTGAGTCTGCTGGCCTTCCCACAGCTGTACAAGGCAGGAAGTCCCAGTCTGCTCCTCCCATCTGTACACATGCGGAGATGATGTGCTGCATCTCCTTGACATTGTGGAAAGTCAATTAATTTGGAAAAGGCCAGCTTGGTAGTGGAAGCAATCTACAGACATTACAACAGGATGCAGCCTGGCATACAACTTTTGTGGAAGACATATGTTAGACATACAGAATGCTCTGCAAACATGACTTCTAATGTTTTCCTGAAAACTGCTCAGAGCTGCTGTGGCTTTCTCTACAGGGTAGCACACAGAGCTGTGCTACAACACTGGCAGCTTAGTGTAGTTAACATTTCAGTAAGTTGCTTATCCCTGATAACCTCCTCCCTGTCTGCAACCTTACTAAGTATTTGTTTATAAGTGTCACCAGCTGTCTCCATAGTTACTGTTTGGAAAGCTGTTATATCTAGTTTTTCTTAAACCTACTGTTTCATCAGCTCACAGGAGGGCTCAAAGGTTAGCATGAGTGCACTGAAGCAAATTACTGCTCTGAATTTCATTACTAGATGTTCATTTTGACTTGCAAAATGCACATCTCCTCAGAGGAATTGAATATGTCTGTTGGAACTGAAGGCAAGTAGAACAAATACATTAAGGTGAACAGTTGCTCCTTTTGTTATCTTAACCATTCTGCATTTTCCTTACACAAATATTCAAGACAAGGCCTCATGTCATTATTAAGTATTTATTTAGATTAAAATTATAATTTACTCTCAGGCTGGTGTGAGGAAGGAGTGAAATATTAAAATAATTAGGTAATATATTGAAATAATATTGGAACACATTGCTTAGTGCAGCTGGAGGGATGAGGAAGGAAGAAAATTCTGCAGTACCAATGTCATCAGGTCAAACCTGGCACAAAATTAATTAATTTCACTAATCTCTTAGTGGGCTGAAACAAAAAACAAAACAAAAAGAGTTACAAAACCACTTACAAATTGCAGGCAAAACCAAAAATAACCAAATTTGGATAAAAAAGCAACAAGACATTCAATTCACCCCACATCAATAAAGCAACATAAAGAATTCACCCCCACAAAAAAAACCTCACATGAAGACCTACAGAGATTAATCACATGTTCTTACATGACTGAGACAAATGTAATTGTCCAGCCTTTCAAAGGAAAAACATTTCCAGCCACTTCTGCCTCTTGTGGAAGTCTGGAGTCCACTCAGTCCATATACATTTTCCTCAGCATCAGTAACATTTTAAAGTCCAGCTCTCTATTCCATGTACTTCCGGTCCTCCAATTCCAAAATGCCGATTCCTATGGCCATGAACAAGAACAAACCATGGAATTCAGATGAAAACTTCCTTCCACTGATCTTGAGGTATCAGTCTTTCTCTCTGCTCACCAAGCAGATTTGGCTTGCAGTTTTCAAGACAAACATCACTAAAATCCCAAACCGTGACAGCAAAAAATGCTAGGAACAAATGTCCTGTAACAACCTCTGGTCCTTCAATTTCTCCCTCATTGCACCAGAAGCCTACTTCCTAAAGATGGATATTTGTGTTTTATAAAGTTCATCTTAACACGTATTTCAAATTATTTAAATAATGTGTGTGTGCTACAAAACTTAAGGATGTAAGACATATTGTAGAAGAAAGTGCTGGCATAACATCATGGATGTTTGGGAAGCTCTGAATCACCACACAGGATAAGAGGTGGGGCTTGGATTGAGGCCAGAAGCCTGGTCAAACCCTGGAAAATATATTCACACAAGCAGCAATGTGAGCCAGGACATCTTTGAGAAAAGTGGTCTATGCCTTCCTTGCTACTGGAATCAAATCTGTCCCTGTGCGAAAGGNGACAGGAGGAAAGAAGAGAGAAGAGAGTCTTGAGAACCCTCTCAGTCAAGTGTGGAGTGCGGGGGTGGTCCTGTTGATACAGACATGCAATTTGTCTCCATCTTGGATCCCGCACGTGACTGGGGCTTTGCAATGGATTGCTCCAATTTTGGAGAGACTGGTCAACAGGAAGAGAAGCTGTTTGTCATTTTCTGCAGCTGAGGAAGACTGGGGGTGTTTTAAGTTTGGGGGAGAACTCCTTCGTGCGCAGCTGAAGAGAAGCAGAA
>VXBP01001521.1:39625-61325 GCA_013400115.1 Rhinopomastus cyanomelas
GTGCGCAGCTGAAGAGAAGCAGAAGGACTTGAGAATCCTTAAATCTTGGATTGGTAGAACAGAGACTGGAGTTTTGTTGGAAATGCATGTCTCCTGCACAGGGGGTGCGATTGGGGCATTAAGGGAGAGGGTGGTAGCACTCGTCTCTGATTAGCGTGCTCTAGTTGTCCAGATCTCTGACGTGACCCAAGGCCCAAACGATAGTGACTTCCCATTTTTTTTTCCTCAGATAGTGTAATGGCATTTGTGATGCAGTTTCTAGTTTGCACTAACTTTTTGGGTTTTATTTTCCTTTCTTTTTCTTTTTCTTAATAAACTTCTGTCCAGCATCCTAAGCTATTCATTATCTGGCAAATTTATCTGAGATGTCATTGAGACCTTACTGCAGAGCAGTTCCTTAGTTTCAACCCGCTACACCATGATTTCATTTTCTAGCTCTTTCTCTGTGTTCTCAGGTGAGACTAAATCTACCTTGATTATAGGCGATTCAAAGTACTTTTTTGTGTTTTGATTGTTTAGATCAATGCTCTTCTTGAAATTAGCGTGGTGTTCCTAAGCTGTGTGCAACAGGAGATTTACTCCTTGCATGCTACTTCCTTCCTTTTCCCTATAGAAAATGCCTTCACATTTAACTTCTCCAGCTTGTAGTGTACCTTCTACATTTGCATTGTCCTGGGCCAAAGCACCTGATTTCATTGGTTCAATCCAGAACCAGTAACAGTGTCTGGCAATTCAAGTAAGCTCCCTGTACAGCAAACAGCCAGGGATACCCCGAATCTTGTTAAAGGTTTGTTAATGAAAAAATTAGGTCTAAACAGCTGCAAGCAGAATAATGAAGTAGATCCCATCTGTCTGTTGTAGTTTGAAAATTGCTAGCGTTTTCAAACGTACAGCAGTTCTGCTTTCATGAAGAAAAGAAAAAGGAATTGTTTTGTTTTGGAGGACCCCTCCCCCACAGGGGACTTGTCCTGGGGGAAGGTGTCACTTGGTCCTGGACCTGCCCCGGATGTCCGTGTTGGGTTAGCCTATGAAAAAGCAGAGCGGGCGGTTTGCTGGAAGAAAAGGAAGAAGAAGCAGGAAGTATGTAGCCCGCTCGTGTGTGCTGCAAGCTCTCTTGGGCTGCGGCTTCTCAGCCGAGCGCCCCCCCTCCCCCTGCCCCGTCCGTTCTCGGGACGGTGGCGGGGAGGGGGAAGGGCACGGGATGCGGCTCGGCCGCGGCTTTTCAGCGATTTCCGCCGCAACTGTGGGAAGAGCAGATGCCCCGTGTTCGCGTAGCCCCATGTCCTCAGCCGGACTGCCAGCTGTGACTCGCCTCGGCCTCCAGTAGCGCCGATGTGCCGCGGTCTGGAGACGCACCTGTAAGCTCTCCCCGCCCCGGCGCTAGCTGTGAAGTTTGCCGCAGGTTCTCCAGTGGCTCCGCTGCTTTTGGAATGGAGGACGCGCCGGTTTGCACCGCTCCCCATCCAGTAATGGGCAGCCTTCGCGTCTGCCGCGGTTTCTCAGCGGTCTTGGGAAGACCCTGATTTGTGCCGCTGTGCCCCCTGCTCCGCGCAGCCCTTTTGCCTCGGGCCTGAACCTGACACCACGATCCGGGCGATCTGGGAAGCAAGATTTGAGTGCAGCCACCTCTCACAGCGCAGCTTCAGCATTTTGGTAAAGTTGTGGTATGCTGGGGTGCCCCCTCTTCCCCCCTGGAGCTGAGACAGGAGGAGAGAAGAGAGGAGAGGGCCTTGAGAATCCTCTCGGCCTACTGTGGAGTGTGGGCGTTGCCCTGTTGATCCAGCGATGAACGTGCCTCCATTTTGGATCCCCCACGTGACTGGGACTGAGCGATGGATCGCTGCCATTTTGGAGAGACTGGTCAACGGGAAGAGAAGCTGTGTGTCATTTTCTGCCGCTGAGGAAGACTGGGGGTGCTTTAAGTTTGGGGGAGGATCCCTTCGTGCGTAGTTGGAAAGCCGAAGGATTTGAGAGTCCTTAAATCTTGGATTGGGAGAACAGAGACAGGGGTTTGTTGTTGGAATGCATGCCGCCCGCACCGGGGTGCAATTGGGGCATTAAGGGTGGTGGAACTTGTCTCCGGTTTGCATGCTGTTGGTGTTGCCCAGATCTCTGTCGTGACCCAAGGCCCAAACGATAGTGACTTCCCATGGTATTTTCCTCAGATAGTGTAATGGCATGTTTGACGCAGTTTCTAGGTTTGAGTGCACCAACTTGCTGGTTTTTATTTGTTTTATTTTTTTGTTTCCTTTTTTCTTTGTCTGTATACAGTTAGGTTAATAAACTTTTATCCAGTATCCTAAGCCATTCATTGTCTGGCAAACTTGTCCAAGATGTCATCGAGACCTTACTTGCTAAAACTGGTGGAGAATCCCCAACCCGCTACACTGTCCCATTTTGGTCCATCACCACAGTATCTATGTAGTTTGGAAATCACTGAAAGTCAGACTCCGACATAAATTTATTCACCAATTGTCAGTGCTGCAGCCATTTGGCCCAACAGAATCAGCTATTGCTGGGTGCAAAACAGCAACCAGCTCCAACTTGTTTTGCAAAGTTGCTCCCCGACTTTGCTATTGACAAGAAATTGTTCTCATTCTTTCTTTTCATTCAGAAATGGTTGTCTTTTTGCTTTCAGTTACCTCTTGTTCTTCTAAAGGATACTAGGCTTTTAATGTTTTACCAAAAAAAAGATATTGTACAAAATAATTACTCTGGCATCTGTCCGTTTGTATCTCCACACTTGGTGTTACAAGTTGCAGCATAAATTCATCTTAGGGACATTGATCTATTCCAGGGAGCAATCTATTCTAGGGAGCAGGAACTTGGTTTGACAACATATGAAGAAAGGAAAATAAGACAAAGTGGGAGGAAATGGAAGATGAATAAAAGTCATTTCAGCAAGAGATGTTGCAAAACTATCAAAACCAAAGTTTTAAACTGCAGATGAGACACAATTCCAATACCCAGAGCTAAAAATAAAAGAGGATTTGATCACAGTCATTGAAAAGCAGGGCAGGACTGAAGATATTTCCAGGTGAAAGATGTAAACCTCTTGAAAATATGACCAAAGTTTTAAACTATGAGAACAGTAAGTAGGGTGTAATTGGTAAGAGAAAGACTGTTTGAACAATGGAGTAAGGAAGAACTAAGAATAAACAAAAGGGACATACTACAGAGCTACAATATTTATTTAATTAAAGTAATTTATTCATTACTTTCTCACCTGACAAGTCGTAACAACTTTCCATTAACTGAACAGTGAGGACTGAAACAAAAACATGAAAAAAATCTACACAGACTGTTGTTTCAGATACAGGAATTCCAACAAGCTGTGATGACAAAGACTTCAGGATTTGTCAGTTTGGCACCTTTGTCTCTTCATAGCAGTGAATTAATGTGAGTTAAAAAGATTATACTGCCATAAAATATATATGGGTCTCTAAAACCAGACCTAAATAATTACAGCTATTTTGACTGGGAAACATTCTGTTTAAACAGAAAAACAAGAGAGTTCCTTCTGTGTAAAAACTAATTAGAAGGCACTTGGACATTTGCATCCAGTTGAGACAGTATGTTTAAAGATATTACAATCCTTGATCTATATTCTCCTGTCTTGATGCTACCATGTGAAATTAATTTTCTCATCCTGTGAAATCACTGGTGTTTCAAACATAAGCACTTGCCATGTCTGTCTGAAAAATATGAATTTTGGACAATTTTCCCTAGAAAAACAGAAACAATTGGTAAGGAAATACAAACAAATCAAGCCTGACATATTGTGCAACACAGACTCTCTTGGGTGTTGATAAACATGGCAAAGGGAGGGAGGTCTTTTTGGATTGGAAGTCAAAAGAACAAAGCAGAATATCTCATTTTTACAAGATATTTCTCATAATGAAGAAACTCTAAATTAAATTAGATGTTTTGTCCAATGAGCCCCAGTAACCAAAGCAAACAAAAGAATAATAATGAGCCTTAGAAATATTCCCCATGAAAGAGGGTCAGGTAGTTTCTGTGAAAAGTTAAAATCATCCCAAATAAAACAAGTCTCTGCATATCGTAACACTGAGCTCTCACACTCTTGACTGCAGGCACATTTCAAATGTAACCTGGTTTGACAAGATGCACTGGGAAAATGTCAGGACTAGAAAATCTACCTCTTATACAACTACAATAAGTACTAACTTTTTTATTGATTTGTTAATGTTTTTTCTTTTGGCATTCTGAATGTTGAAGTCATTTACACTTTGTATGAACATCCTTTCCCAAAAGTGACTGAAGAATAACAAACATTAAAATGGAAGAAAAAAGTTAAACTGGGCACTGGACTTTGCAACTTACTATGAAGTCTGTCTTTGAGGGCTGCCTGAATAAGTTATGTCTTTATCATATATTGTGCAGCCAAGTGTATTCAACAGAATTGCCCAGAACATATATAATGCAGTTTTGTCCACTAACTTCTAATATTATCTAACCACCTTCAGTTCTGGCTGTATTTAGAGTGGATTAAATCCTGAGCCAGTGAATTCATAGCACCACAGAATTCCTCAAGACAGCTTTTATATTCTGGGCTAGAGTCATACAGGAGAGATTTTTCAAAAAGTTTAAGTTAATGGTATATTTTAATTATTTTAATAAAGACAAGTGTTCAGGGTGGACACTGTGAAATACTGATGATCGGTGGCCAGGACAATACAAATTTTACAATACACTTAGTTTACTTTAAATGCCACTTCTGTTTAAGTGTGAAACCCATTTTTTTAAGGGTAGGATAACAGCTAGTTCCTTCCAGTTATTTTAAGCCAAATATAATATTGAAGTATTTCACCTGTTTTCTAACATCAAGGTGAGGAGAATAGTGATGGTAAAAGAGCAGTAGGTTGCAACCCAGCTTCTTCATATGGAAAAGGATACACAGTTGGTGCAGCAATGCTCACTGCCTGAACAATGACAGTAAATCTGATATGTGTAATTTGTTGGACAAACATATAAACAAAGCATAGTAGCACTTGACCTCATGTTTAGCAATTTACTCTGGATGTTCAAGTGGTCTGGTGGAGTCCATTAGTCCAGATCTAGACATACACATGCGGTGTTGCAATCTGAAACTGCAATGTTAAGAAGTAATCAAAATCCAGGAGTGCAAACTCCAGGTAAATTCCTGCTTTCCACTGAAAATTGAAAAAGTGCATTGTCATTATCAGCCTGATGCTGTTCTGGTTTTGAATAAGCTAAACAGTTATGTCACTAAACCCTTGAACCCAATCACAGAAGTACTTGAATTACCACTTGAGGATAGTTGGAGAAAAGGCATAACTCCTGGGAGAGAAGCCAAGTATGCTACTCTCCGTAGCTCTCTCCCTGTTGCTAAAGATTGCTCTGACCATCAGTCCGTAACTCTCTTGTATATACTCGCACTGTATCTCTCTCCTTTACCTCCCTTTACAGCTCTCCAGCCCTGGAAAATCTGAAGATCTTTGGTGAGCAGAGCTATCATTCCAATCAGGAAGATGGAAAAGAATTCATGTGTCACATCAGGATAAGTGCACTGCACTTCGGTCACACCAACCTACAGGCCTGGGAGCACTACAAGCCTAATGAAGAGTGTGGGAAAATACCAAATGGACTCCACACAAATCAGTATGATTTTCAAGTAGAAGCCGTTTTATTGCAAAAACTCAAGAAATATATACTCTCCTGCTTAACACTGACTGGTTCGTTTAAACACCAAAACAACCCGTGCCGCAATCCCATTGGCCATCACAGCTGTCTGTGCAGCATCCATGGCAATGTTATTGCTGTCTCTCGTTTCTTCCGCTGGTGGATAGCCCTAGACAAAGGCTGTGACCCGCACTAATCGCCACACTTAAGCCAACCATCAACATCAATTCACAGGTCAAAATACTCCAACTGTCCCTGCACTCACAACGATTCCACAGAACCCAGTGTCTCCAACAGAAGAGTAGTTGGAAAGCTCTGAATGGCAAAAGATCTGGGCCTGTTTGCTCACAGGTACTGAATAGGAGCCAGCAGCATGCCCAGTTGGCCAAGAAGTTCAGCAACATTCTGGCATGTATCTGAAATAGTGTGTCTAGCAGGAGGAAGAAAGCGGTCATCTCACTTTACTCAGCCCTGATGAGTTCACACCATAAATATTGTCTTCAACAGAAAAGAAATATATTGAAGAGCTGTCTGATGAATGCCCTACAGAGCAAGTGAACTCTTCTCACAAATGAAAAGTGACAGGACAACATGAAATGGCCTCAAGATACAGTTAGGGAAAACACTTTTATTAAAGGGGTCATCAAGCATTAGAACAGGCTGCGCATGGAAGTGGTTGAATCATCATGCCTGGACATGATTAAAAGTTGTGTAGACATAGCGCTTGAGAGCACTGTTTAGTGGTGGGCTTGGTGGATTCTGGTTAGTGATTGGACTTGATCTTAGAAGTCTTTTCCAAGCTAAAAAATTCAATGATTCTATGATTCAACAATTCTTTGATTTTGTGAACAACAGCATGCTCAAAGTTACTACGGGATAAAAGATTTTTACATTTCGGTCTGTAGACTGCTGTTGAGACATGGAAATAAGCGTCACTTAGCTTAAATATAATGTTTGCTTCTTTGTAAGTCTTACGCATCAAGCTATCAGCACTGCCCAGAAATTATTTCACCACAAGCTACCAGTCCTCTGGCTTAGATGCCACTAGGAGATGGACAAGATCTTACAAATGTGCCCAGACTTGTGAAGGCACTAAAACTGAGGATGAAAGTTCTCAGTAAGACTGTGAAAATTCTGAACTGTCAAATACAGCCACAAAAATGAATCTTAATTCCTCTATGAAGGTTGGTCTATTACCTACTAGCCTAAATCTCAGGAAAGGCAATAGGTTTTGTACACAAAATATTCATAAATATACAGCACTAAAAAGGATCTTACACAGAGAAAAATCTTGAAAGCTTGCACTCAAGGGTCCAAAGTCAAAACTGTTGCATGTATTCCATCAAATCACCTCTAAAGGAAAGCTCAAGTTATTAAGAAGGATGCAACACAGAGAATTGCCTACAGCCAGCTTCTGCACAGCATATGTATGAGGAATTTGCTGGAATTTAGACTTCAGTATAAATTCCTAAAGTATAGTGAAGGAATGTTTTTATTTACATACTAAGCCAATTGTGTTCACAGAGGCCACCTGGTGTTAATTTCATATTGGGCATCCTTAGTAAGTCTTTACGTATAAAGCTTTAATGCTTATCATATTACACTCCACTTTTTTTTTCCTTCCCCAGTAAAAGAACAGAAATCTCCTCAATTCACTGGTGGGAAATAAAGAATTGGAGCTGTAGGTGTAATAATGCGATTGGTATGCAACACTGGGAGAAAATCCAATTTTTTTCAATACTCATATGGTTTTATTTTGCAGCTGTGAAGCATCATGAAACTTTTTAGGCAGCAGTTTGATGTTTTTTTCTAAAAAGAAACACTTCAATTAGTTCAAGAATGTATTACCTATCTATTGAGGAAGTGTATAATGTTCTGCTAGGTTGGTTTAATGTTAACTGTATAACCCATGGAGGATGTGTTTACATAGACTTTTAGAAGAAATGTAAAGGTGCAAAGAAGGAAGCTGATTCATAGGTGAGGAAGTGTAAAGCCTCTCTTAGAGGGCAAAGCTGGAGTAAATTCATAGTGAAGAAAATATGGCCATGGGACAAGCAAGCAAACAAGACTTCTGCAAAGGAAGGCATAAATCTGTACCAACTCTGGATCAAAATTAGCTGTCCTAATAGGTTTAGGGATTAAAGGCTTCTTAGTCTTTTAATTCCAGAGTCTGAGAAGTGTCAATAATATATTACATATTGCTAAAAGGATGAATATGTGAAGTCAAGGAAGGTGATCCAGAAAGGGCAGGTCCCAGTAGTACATAAATCATGCAAAGTTATATGCAAAGTTCTGAACAGCTATTTCAGTGTTATTCCCAAAGCTACTAGCTTTTAAGCTTTAAAGAATCTGCCTGCATAGTCAGGACATAACAAATGGAGTATATTTAGGTATCTTGGAGCAGGTTGTTTTCCTGTGCTGTTAGGACAATGCAGAGTATTATCCTAATTACAGTTTTTCTCTCATCTTTCTGGCATGGGAAGGGGCAATAAAAGAAACTTGAAAGGTATTTAATACATAAAAATTCAAAGCATCTTCCTGTCTAGTGCTAGCTGGGTCCATAATATGTTCTGTGTCTCAATTTTTTATATGAAAGATGATATCTTTAGCCTTGTACCTGCAAATTATGATAAAGTGCACACATAAACCTACAAATTTCTGGTGCTGTTCTTGCTCTTTGGTGACCTCTGACTGAGTCAGCTAGAAGACTGATGCAAGAAAGAAGTTAACAACCAATACAACCCTCTCATCTAATTTATACCCAGAGAAAAAAACGTCTTGACAAGATTAAGAGATACAGTTCAAACCAAAAGTTGGAACTATGTCAGCAGTAAAGATAATAAATAAGTACAAATAAAATAAGTATATGAAGCACAGAGAAAATAGGAAAAACAGAGAAAGAAAGAGTGTAGATGGTTCTCTCTTGTACAGAGGCAGGAAAGAGTTCAAGAAGTTGAGTTAGGCATCCACATATGTGTGCCTCATAAAATTACCAGATCAGCTGGTAATTTCCTAAAAATTACCAGATCAGCTGGTAATTTCATGGGGAAAGCTTCTCCTTGCATTTCCTCTTTCTATAGCAGTACTGCCAGCAACTTGCTAAGGATTAAACCTTGGGAGACTACAGTTTTCTTTTGGGTATGATTTGGAAATAAGGTGAAATCACTTCAGCATGGAAACTGTTAGATCTTAACCTACGGCTGAAACAGACGCTGTAAGGCAGGAAAGCTTACAGCCCACAAACTGCCATGAGGTCTCTTGCACAAGCAGAGAACTGGGAGATCACTCTCACAACCACACAGAAGGAAAAGGGGGAACACATCATTCTGTGCAAATTCAATAGCCATGGAAAGCATAAAAGTAGGAAACCAGCCTCCTCATCCTGGCCCTTAACGATGGGTATGCGTGAGTATTAATTTTCAATAACACACTCTCCATGTGCGAGGTTTACTTAGGTTTAGCTCTAATACTGTCCACACTTGCATCACTGGGATCAGGAACTCATTAAAAAAATATAGATCATAAATGGGGATAAACACGCATGTGTAGCAAAATCTGTCATTCTACTGTACTACTCTTGGGCATACCTGTGTCTTTTGCTGCCTTGATTAATCCTTTCCCTAAAAAGCAGGTTCTTGATGGATTTATTGGTGGTGAATCAGCCTTTCTACCAACATATGTGGGTCTGTAAACCGGGTCATAGTCCATGTATTGGTACCTCCTGGCAAAATGCACCACTATAACATTAGTTTGCTGATATATCTGACTGACTTCCATGGACTTTTCACTGAATCATAGAATGTTTTACGTTGGAAG
Organism: Rhinopomastus cyanomelas; assembly: GCA_013400115.1. NCBI lineage: Eukaryota > Metazoa > Chordata > Aves > Bucerotiformes > Rhinopomastidae > Rhinopomastus > Rhinopomastus cyanomelas. The sequence goes on from VXBP01001521.1 coordinate 49,106, forward strand.
ATCATCGACTTCCAATCCCCTCTGTCATAGGCAGGAACAACTTTTGCAAGGACAGGTTGCCCAGGGCCCCCTCCAACAGGGCTCTGAACACATCCAGGGAGGTGATATGCACAATATTCCTGGGCAACCTGTTACAGTGCCCCAGCACCCTCAGAGCAAGGAATTTCTTCCTAAGATCTAATCTAAATCTACTGTCTTTGAGTTTGAAACATTTCCCCCTTGCCCTATCACTAGAGTCCCTTTTAAAACGTTCCCCTCCCACTTTCCTGTACAAGCTACTCAGGTACTGGAAGGCTGCTATAAAGCCCCATGAGAGCCTTCTCTTCTCTAGGATGAACAACCCCAATTCTCTCAGCTTGTTTTCATAGGAAAGGTGCTCCAGCCCTCTGATCATCCTTGTTGTCCTCCAACAGTTCATGGCTTTCTTGTATTGATGGCTCCAGAGATGGACACAGTACTCCAGAAGAGGTCTCACAAGAGGTCAATAGAGCAGAGTAGAGGTGGGCAATCACCTTCTTGGTGGCATTCCTTTTGATACATCCCAGGATATGGTTCACCTTCTGGGCAGTAGAGGTTGAGCTTCTCATCTACCAACACACTCAAGTCCTTTTCCTTGGGGATGTACGACATAGGACCTGGCACTTGAACTTGTTGAATTTCATGCAGTTTCCATGGGCACAGTCCTCAAATGTGTCAAGATTACTCTGGATATCCTTCCTTCCCCCCAGCTTGTCAACCACATCACACAGCTTGGTGTAATCAGCAAACTTTGTTAGTGTCACTAACAAAGACGTTAAACAATATTAGACTCAAAACAGACCCCTGAGGGGAAGACCATTCCTAACCAATCTCCACTTTGACATCAACCCGTTGATCTCAACTCTTCCAGTGTGACCCTTTGGCTAGTTCCCTATCCACAAAGCAGTCCCTCTGTCAAATTCATGTTTTAGAGATTAGTATGTCATTTGGGGCAGTGTCAAATACCTTGCACAAGTCCAGGTAGATTACATCAGTGCTCTACCCTTACCCACCAATGCTGTAACCCGGTCATAGAAGGTCACCAAATCTTATAAGCATTATCTGCCTTTAGCGTAGCCATGTTAGCTGACATATATAACCTCTCTATTTTCTCTGTACTTCAGCATAGTTTTCAGGAGGATCTGCTCCATAACCTTGCCAGGCACAGAAATGAGAGTAATTGTAGTTTCCCATGTCATCTTCATTTCCATTTTTTAAAAATAATGGTTATATTTCCATTTCCAGTCACTGGGAACTTCAGATGACTGCCATGATTTCTCAAATACGAAGGATAATGGCTTAGAACTTTATTATCATTTCTCTCAAAAACCATAGGTGAATCACATTAGGTTCCATGGACTTGTAAACCTTCAAGTTCTGTATATAGTCATGAACCTGATCTGCCTCTACCATGGGTGGTGCTTCCATCTCCCATTTCCAGAACAATATTTGGAGAAAAGAAAGTGAAGATGAACTCAACAAAAAAAACTTGAGCTCTGACTATAAATAACATATTTTAGATCAAAGCTGATAGATAATTTCAACGATTTCAGAGAAGCTACCACAGGTCAAAAGAGTGGCATGGTCTGTGCAATACCTTATCAGGGATCAACATGCTTTCAGAAAGAGGTTTGCATAGTTATCCTTTCATCTTAAGATTTCTTCCTAACCACCTTTAATGAGACGAACTTCCATAATGAGTGACCTTCTTAGTTATATCTTTTCACAAGCAATGTCAGGTCATTTGGCCTAGTGCAGTGTTTTCCTTGGCACATGAAAAAATGAGGCTTGCTTCAGCAAAACCAGAATTTCAGTCATGAATGCAGAGAGTAGTTTTGTCCAGTTAAAGTATTAAAAAGGCTTAAGCAGCATGAGAAAATAAATGTCCCATGTTTAAGACAAGAAACTTCTATTTTGTGTTTCTAGTATTAAGTACATTTTGAAAATTGTTTGTGGTTTAGCTAGGGTAATTACTGCTAGATCTTAAGCAATGAGCAGTAAATATATATGGAACCTGTAGGATAGATAAGAAATGCTAACAGGATTTTTTAATTCAGCATAGGATTGTAGTGAATCATAAAGAGGCATGATTCAGAGATATGAACAGACATATGAATTCAGTTTAACCTGTCAATGGATGCTTTCAGCAAACCTGTGTCCACGGCTGAACAAAGCATAGATCCTCTTTAGATTACGTCTCTCCTAGGGTCTCTACCCTACAAGATACTACAAGGTTACATTTCTAGGAATGCTGGGTCTTAGCGGGAAAGGTCCTGGAAGAGAAACAGGGGAGATAATAGATACAATCTTTGTATGAACCCAGAGGAAGCAATATTTTGTAAATGTATTTTAAAGAAGATTACTACTCCAGGTAGTGGAGGGACTGCTGAGTTGGGAGAACATATACCATTCAGAGAATTGCGTCTGTATCAAGAAAGGTGTTAGCACCAGTGTTGGGTTAAACTTTTTTCTGTTGCCTAAGACTTGACACTAGAAAGAAGCAGGCAACTTCATACCCTAGTGGCAGTAATTTAATGTATTGTGTTTCTACTACTCTCCTCAGTGTTGCTCTCATCTCAATTTGTAGGAAACGGTTACAGTTGTGCCATTTCAGATGCATTTGTACACAGCCTGGACTAATTTAATCTTATGACTCTGACTGACACAGTTAGAAACACTATTAATAATTAAGTTTTTTACAATAATTAAGTGTTTTACAAGAATGCTGTTTATATACCTAAACAAATACATAGTTTTGGAAAAGCACAGGCTTTTTGGCATCAACTACTTTTACTACCAGCTATCCAACCTGTTTTATGGATAGTAGCCAGAGAACGGACATGTGCTGCACTCTTAGCAATGAATAAAACAGCTCCCCCACATTTTGAAGGATTTTGTAAACAGTTATCAGTTCAAGGGAAGCCAAAGGGATCCTAGCACCCAACTGACTCAAGTTTTTCCAACATATCCTTCCTCTTAGTTCCTCTGAATTCATTACAGTTTATATTCTGCTAGCACAAACAAAATTGCAGCCAGTGAGTCAGCCTGCCAAAATACAGCTGTTTCCTCATTTCTGCTTCCAAAGAAGCTGAATCCTTCTAGCAGGAGTTTTTGTTTCAAGAACAGCCTAACCTCAGTACTCAAGAACAAAGTGATTCCGTCTTCCCATAGAGCTTCAAAATACAAATAATTTTAAGCAAACATCCACAAATGTATTCTGAGAGAACGTATTAACCTGACATTACAGCCAGAAGTAACTGCAACTTAAGACTGAAAGTGTAGAGATTACTAGAAAGGGCTCTAAACAAATGTAAATGCCATAATGTTTAGGACTGCGAATAATATTCCCTCCCTCCCTTGCTAGCTTCCTCTCTCCCTCCCGAGCTTCCTCCCTCCCTTCCTCCCTCCCTTTCTCTCTTCCTCCCTTCCTCCCTTCCTTTCTGTTACAAGTTCTTACAAAAATATATAGAACATATTCAATAGATGAAATCCCCCTCCTAAGCACTTAAAAGAAAAACTACTTATTTCCTTGTAGAACTGAAGATAAAAGTACCACCAACTTTCTTTCCTTCTGGGCACCTTGAAGAGATGGAATCCTTTCTCTTTTTTTTTTTTTTCTTGTAAAAACTGCTGGAGTTTAAGCATGAGCTTTTAGTGACTAATATAATGATATCATACAGATTAAAACAAATTCTAACAGATTAAAAGTAAATTAAAAAAATCAACCCCATAAAAGCCAGGAAATTCACAGTGCTGGATAACCAAACCTTGTGTTCTGTGTGCTTGGAAAAACATGAGCTGTTCCAGTTTCAACGAACATTTAAAAATTATCTACCTATAAGAGCAGCTACTTGAACAAATAATTAGGAATGTGTCGAAAGAGGCATTAGAGCTAGCTAAACAGGACTGTTTTTACATACTGAGGTGCTAGTTAATTAAGCAAGGGAGGCCTCACTTAAGCATCCTGCAATGCAAAGGTTCACACCATTCTATCAATAAGTAATAGCTTGCATGTAAGACTGAAGATCTTAAAATTTAAAAGCAAATTTTAGGTTTTTTATTAAATAGATAGGAAATTTGATAGCATGGTGACTGGAATGTAAAAGAGAACAACAGAAAACAACAGTTCTGTTGTTTTAAAATTTACTAATAGCTTAAATATTCTTTACGGTGTTAATTGACAGGCTTCAGTCTCAAAAACAGGCTAAAAATCCTGCTATGTCTCGCTTTGTGTTTTCAAAAAATCATTAGGATTTGTGTTTTAAAATGTTACTTGCTGGAAGGCAGTCTTTTGTATTGCTTTATGGCTTACCTGTCCATCCTAAACCAAAAACAAACAAAAAAAATGAAATAGTATTTTCCTGCTTGTTGGTGCCTATCCAATGCTATGTGGCATGCAATGAACAGTAAATCTTTTCTCCCTCCGTCCTTCTTTGGAAGCTATTATAGATCATTCTGCCTTTGATGAGCCGGTTAAAAGTGAAATGACACATCATAGCACTGGCTGGTTTCATAGCTCTGATGAAAATTGTTGCATCACATGAGCAATTACATATGGATTTTACAATGGGGTATCATGAGTAAACCTGCTGTTAACTGGCCCTTAGTTCTCTTGACAAGCCAATAGCGCTGACTTGAACCTATCTCTCTCTTTGATCAGACGTGTGCAGAGTATCTAGTTATTCACACACCTGTTTGCTGTGCTAATCTCACAGTCCGTGTTATCCTGGTGTCATCACTTGCTGAGGAAGCAGAGTTTTTCATCAGTATGTAGAAACGTGAATGTGATGATTGAAAGTCTTCTCTGACCTCAAGTACATCTCATGATATGAGACAGGAGATCATGAGTGCATTTGCATTTGAGGGACATGTTTTCAGAGAAAAACATGTTCTGGAAAGAGTTTCTGGCAAACAGCTATTTCTTTTGCAAAATGCAGGGATTTTTGACACTAGTGACTAAGAGGTTGTGCTTTTTGGCATGGTGTGCGCCCAGTCTTTCTATAACTTCCCCCAATAAGGACTTGTGGTCTCTTTTCCTGATACCTAGTTCCTGTATGCCTGCTGTTTACAAGTGCAGGGAAAGGGAATGGTATCTAATCTAAATCCTGACTGCCAATTTTTTATTTATATTGTAGAAGAGGATTATGGTTTTGGCAACTATAAAAGATTATTCAGAAATCCGCAAAACAGATGTTAATTTATCAGGCCTTATTCTCTTCAAAATGTAGTAGTACAAACCTGGAATAAATTGATGCAAATGGAGCATTACTGAGACAATCATCTCATGAATGCCAGCATCTGAGCATTAGAGGTTTATTTGGTGAACGACACGGTAGGATGCTGCAGCAGTGTAGTCAAATACAACCCAGACCCATTCAGCCTTCCTCTGACTTAAGCCAGGGGATGGGAGGAAAAGAGCTTGCATGCAAGCAACGGCCTCCTGCTGGCAATGTCCTTCAGGAAGGCTTTTATCACTTGCCTGTCAGACACCAGAGCAACTGCTACCCACAACCTCCAGTCATCCAAAACACGCTAGCCAGGCTTTCCTGAGGGAGCCATGTTTCTGCTCCATTGCCATGACAGCTCTCCACGATGTCATCAGAGGAGCATGTGTGACCACATAGATTCTTGAAGACATACAGGCAGTAATTTCCTCAATGCCAATAGACACCCATGATGGCACACACAGACAGGACCTCCTTCTATTGAGGGAATTGAGTCTGTGCTGGAAGCTCTGTTTCCAAGTTAACCAGCTAAGTGAAGATGACTTAATAGTGGCGTCTTAGAATAACAGAAATGTAGGGGTTGGAAGGGATCTTCAGAGGCAGGCCACTCGGAGCAACACCCACGAGGGTTTTCAAAACAACCTCTCTGGGCAGCCTGTTCCAGTGTTCCCTCACCCTCACAGTAATGATTTTCCTCATGTTGAGGTGGAACCTCCAGTGTTCCAGCTTTTGCCCGTTGTCTCTCATGATATCACAAGGGACCACTGAAAAGAGACTGGGTCCTTCTTAAAATCTACACTCAAGATATTTGTAGACATTAATAAGATCCCCTTTCAGCCTTCTCTTCTCCAGGCTAAATAGCCCCAGTTCTCTCAGCTTTTCCTCATTGTAGAGATGTTCAAGACCCTTGATCATTGGACATTTTCATGTTTTTCCTGCCAGGAAATTTGTAACAGAAAAATAAACATAAAGACATATATTTATATGCACGTTGCTTTGTCCTCTGTGTCTGTGTAGGCACACATACAAAAAAACATATAAGCAACATTCAGTGCTTAACTTCCCTTTACAAGATTTGAACATCAGTTCAAATACTTATCAAACAGATGGGACAGGTAGGACTGCAATCCATTTTAAGTAGCATACTTTAAGTTTACCTGATAGACTTACGTCTATAGCATGACAGTACTGAAAAGTGTGTCTCAGAAAACCTGATACTTCACTGACTGGTTTCTTCAAATGGAGTTAAAAACAACATGTGGGGAGCTGATAAACTAATTTATGAAAATGTACTACATTTTTAATCATAGGATTCTGCATGACATTTGCAACTGAATTATCTGAGCACATAAGCACCATGTTACAGAGCTGCCATCCCTGACAAGGCATCTAAACATCTCATTTCCTGGGAGACAAGGTACATAGTTTTCTGCTTCTGATTTCTTTTGTGGGTGCTCAGATGAGTGGTAATAGATAAAAATGCAAAAGGTAGTTTTTTATGTGTGTTTGTTTTAGCAATCATCCCTGAAGGTGAGTGTTATAGAAAAGTCTACTGCCCTCCAGCCTTCATAAAAATTCCCTGTTCAACGTCTGTCTGCTTCGAAACTTTCACAAATAATGAGAGCCAAATCCTCAGTGATAAGAACTGTGAGTTTACAATTAAATCCAGCGCATTTCTGAGTCCATTTTGAAATATTTGACCGCTATTACCCTGGAGGAAAGAGCGCTGTTTGTTCAATTGCAGCAGGCAAAAGTAACCTGGTTTGGGATTTTTATTTTTTCAATAACCTGCTCTATAGGGACAATGCTTTCCCTGAGGGAAATGTTCTCATTAGCTTGATTCATGAAAAGTTACTCATCTCCCTACCTCATCTTTCCTACCGAGGAAAGAATACATACAAAATTCCTGTTAATAAGCTGCTATATCACACGTGAAGAGATGGTTTGACACGAGGCAAAGTTGTGAGATCTTCCCAAGGTAGGAAACTTTGCCACGCAGTAAGATGATGTTCAGGTGAATTTTTATTACATCTGTATGAAATACTTGGTAATTAACATATTACAAACATTCTTCTTTTGTGAGATGATCTAATACTTGTGGTCTTTTCCACCTGTGATGTTGCTTGGAGTTCAAGTTATGACAGATATTCTTGCATTACTTAGCTGTCATTACTTGTTTCATTCATTCCATGCTATCATATGTGGTATCCTGTGAAAGGCTTGTAAAAGTGTGTTTGCACGTCATTATTACGGGATACTCATGTCAAACTGGGAAAATGCCATGAGGCAAATGCTTAATAAATCATTGACCTCTAAGACACACAAGATACAAATAGATTTTGCGTACTTGGAAATTTCATACAGATGTAAAGGTGTTACGTGATCTTATTGGCCTGAATATAAAATCATCGAAACATGGAATGGTTTATCTTGGAAGATACTTCAGAGATCAGCTAGTTCGAACTGCTCTGCCATGGGAAGAGGCTGGTAGACCTGATTGCTCTAATCTCCATTCAGCCTGGCCTAGAACACTTTCGGAGAGGGGGCACACACAACCTCCATTGGGAACTTGTTGCAGTGCCTCATCACTCTCACGCTGAGGAGTTTCTTTCTAAGGTCTCGTCTGAATCTGTCCTCTTTTAGTTTAAACAATTCCTTGTTGTCCTATCACTAGAGTCCATTGTAAAAAGTTCCCCTCCCACTTTCCTGTACACCTCACTCAGGTACAGGAAGGCTGCTGTAAAGTCCTCCTGAAGCTGGAAAATCCCAGCTTTCTCAGCTTGTCTTCACAGGAGTGGTGCTACGGCCTTTTGATCATCCCTGTGACCCTCCTCTGTACTTGTCTCAACAGGTCCATGTCCTTCTTGTATTGGGGACTCCAGAACTGGACATGGTACTCCAAGTGAGGTCTCACAAGAGCAGAATAGAGGAGGAGAATCACCTCCCTTGACCTGCTAGCCATGCTATATGATTAAATACAGATTGTTTATCAACAGTTATGTTAGTTAGTATTCTTAGGTACAAGGTACAAACTGGTGTAACTATTTTTATGTACAAAATACACTGTGACTGACTCATCTGGAGTAACTGTATAGTGTTCTCACCTGATACTATGCCCTTGTCTGATCTTAAGTGTGCATGAGAGAATCTTCCTAAAGCATTGTCTGGAGTACCATTATAATTTCTACAGAATATCATTTTCATGTACAGTGCAATATTATTGGCTTCTAAGGTCATGTTTATCTTTCTGAAAAAGAGATAAGGATTAAACAGAAGTTTGTAGACAATGTATTTTCCTCTGTGCCTCTATATATATAGAGCAGGGAATCCTAACCTAGGGAAGTGAAGTGGAGTTGCTGTGTGACTGAAGTATCAGATTAAGGCTTAGAAGTTGTTTTTAGCAGTCTCTTCCTTACATAGAATTCTTTCTTAATCTGAAAGTGAGAATAAATCCCTGCTCTAGCCACAGCTGTTGCACAGTTTCTGGGGGTCATCTAGAAATGTGTCCTTGGAGATGAACAAGTGAATTCAAGCTTACTCAGTTTATGTTTGGAAGAGGTCGAGTGCTACTTGGAAGTTAGAGATCTATGCTAATATTGTGCTGTATTTGACCTAAGAAGGATTGTACTTACAGGCTTGGTTTGTTAGATGAAAATAAAGTTGTATCAACATGGCAATATAGCATTTGTCTAATACTGCTTGAAGGAACCTGGGTCTGTCCACACACATCTGGATTACCAAAACTTTGATTTTTCTGAACTAGGAGCTCATGGTGGAAAATAGTGTTTCAAGTCTGCAACTGACAGAGTTACTGTCACAAATCCAACCTTGAGTTTCTTAAAACCCTTACCAAGCTTTTGTTTCATGCTGGAGTTTATTAAAATCCACAGGTGTTCTTCTGACTCCTAAAGCTCTGCTTGATATGCCCCAGGACTGCCTCACTTGAACACAGTGAGTTAAGACTTGGCAGACTTCAACACACTGAGTTAAGAATACTGCTATCCATTTAACCTGAACCAATGATTGTATTCAGCAAATTTCTACCCAAACAGCCTTTGCTGAATCATAGAATCACAGAATCTCTTTGGTTGGAAGAGATATTCGATCATCAAGTCCAACTTTTGACCCAATACTGCAAACTCCCCACTTAACCATACCCCTAAGTGCCAGGTCCACATGCCATTTAAATATCATCAGGGATGGTGACTTCACCACTGCCCTGGGCAAACTATTCCAATATTTGATAACCTTTTCAGTGAAAAAATGTTTCTTAATATCCAATCTAAACCTCTCCTGGTACAGCTTGCATCTATTTTCTCTAGTCCTATCACATGTCACCAGAGACAAGAGGATGTCCCCCTCCTTGCTCCAATCTCCTTTGAGGTACTTGTAGAGACATTGTCATAGATCAAGGTGGATATTTTCATCCAGAATCTTACTGTTCATATACTGGTTAGACATAGACTCTGAACATCAGTCTACATTGATAATTACATACAGAGCATTCATCAATAAGTCACTCTATTTTATCTCACGGCACGTGTTCATTCCAGGTCCCTTCCAATCCCTAATGTTCTGTGATTCTGTTATCAATATGCATGGCAATGAATCTGAATATGTGAAGTGAAGGGGACTACAGCATCTCAAGGGGCTGCAGTAATGCTGGCTGGTCAGTCAGCCGGGAGTTGGAAGCACTGGGATGGCATACCACCAGGAACAGGATGTCACTGAAAGCAAGTCTTTCTTATCATAGCTAAACATCACTAAAGTGTCACAAAAAACCGTAGGGTGGGAATTAAGTAATAATAAGAAAAATTAGTCTGAACTCTTGATCTGAAGGGATGAAAATACATGCTTACCTCAAGAATATCTTTAAATAAAAACTTTGCATTTTCTCCAAAAGGGAAGAGCTTCCTTGAATGGCCATGTAACGACTGACAAGGATCATGAAGCATCATTGTCTTCACTATTTTCTCTCAGCTACTTTATAAATTTCTAATGCAGATGACCACATTCTGAGGGTCAACACCATAGAAGCATCTTGATCTTTGTCTTGGAAGGAAAGACACTATGAGGAGAAATATGATCTAGGTGATTCTAGGAGGATTGGACTAGAATCCCTTATGTTCTGTGATTCTGTTAAATGTGCTCTTGTTATAGTTAGGGTTCATGGTGATACAATGTGAAACGACTCCAAGTAAGTGATATAGATATAAATATATTATGCACACAAGGTACAATAAACACAACAAAGAAGACTCGCACATACCATTCCCATCCAGACAGTCATGCACAGGATGTAACGCAACATTCCTCCAAGTGGATTAATGGCAAAGCACCAAAACAGCAGCAAGCATCCCCACAGCAATAATTTTGGTGACATTTGTTGCCACGCTGCACTCACTTTTAGAGAGTCTTTTCTAGTCTCATCATCTAGACACATAGGGCTAGTACATGTAAGGAGGTGGGCAATAATACACCCAGGATTAGGTAACCTAGAGAATCACTGCACATGTCCTACCAGACTTGTGGGGGATCTCTTGTCCCCTACTCACATGGTATCTTATTCCCTCTCTCCTCTTCAGGCACATTAATTGCTCACATTACCACTGGCATGGTGACCAGTTTCTTCACTCAGAGGGAGTCCTTGGTCTAACAGTCCAAGGTCCTTCTCCCTCATCTTGTTGGCAAACACTCTACTCTTTGTAGCTTCTATCATAAGCAAGCATAAAAACAAGCAGTTCTTTCCCATAGCTGCTGGTTCAGCTAAAGTTGTAATATCACCGTAGGCCACTGATGATCGTATCTCACTCAATGTTTTCCACTTCTAATACCGTTCTGCACTGATATGCCAAAATTACATCTGGGGTTTCTGCCTCCCTGTGAAATGGTAATGACATCACCACCTTAGACTGCACAAGGAAACAGTAAGGAAAGTTGTTTAACTCCCAAATGTAAAAAAGGAAAAGAAATATGCACTATAGAAAATGCCATTCTTCTGCAGATTCTTCTGACAGTTGGCAATTTCCCCAAAAAGAACCTATCAAGTCAGGTAACCCAACAAAAGCTACAACCTGGATAAGGAACAGCTGTTCTGTTTAACATTTTCCTTCCCTTTATTGGCAACTTAAACATCTGATAGTTTAATATTGTAATAGAATCTGGAAAATATATGGAAGCTGTTGAAAGCATATATTTTTTTAATGTCCTTTGTGGTATCATTCTTCTGTGCATCACTATGGTTACTGCACTAACAAGGTAGAACTTTTTTTTCACTTTTGGTGGGTAAATATTTACTACGTTACATAGAAACTAAGTCTCCAAAGTTTTAAAGCAAATAACGACTCATAGAATCATTAGGTTGCAAAAGACATTTAAGACCACGGAGTCCAACCATTAATCTCATTCTACCAAGCTCACTGCTCAACAACATCCCTGAGTTCCACATCTACACAACTTCTAAACATGTCCAGGGATGTTGATTCAACCATCTCCCTGGGCAGCCTGTTCTGATGCCTAATGAACTTCCAATAAAGCATCTTTCCCTTGTGTTTAAAATTAACCTTCCCTGGTGCAATTTATATGGCACAACTAGCAATTCAGTATCGGAGAATCGTAGGATCATAGAATCATTAGGGATTGGAAGGGACCTCGAAAGATCATCTAGTCCAATCCCCCTGACACAGCAGGATCACTGTTTGCAGACAAACTGAGGCAGTGTGGTCTAGGTTTTTGGGTAGTGAGGTGGATTGTAAACTGCCTACAGGGTAGAAGTCAGGGAGTAGTGGTCAATGGGACAGAGTCTAGTTGGAAGCCTGTATCTAGTGGAGTTTCCCAGGGATCAGTGCTGGGACCGGTCATGTTCAATCTATTCATTGATGACTTGGATGAGGGATTGGCGTGCACCGTCAGCAAGTTTGCGGACGACACAAAGCTGGGTGGTGTCACCGACACCCCTGCAGACTGTGCTGCCATTC
>VXBP01001522.1:7979-30126 GCA_013400115.1 Rhinopomastus cyanomelas
GGGGTTGGGACCATCCCGGTCAGGGCTGCGGGGTCTGTGCTGCACCTGGCCTCCCCCTGCCCCGCACCCCGCTGGCTCTAACAGCCCCCCTCTTCTCCCAGCCCGCAGCATGTGAGCAGCAGAGGAACCCGGCAGCCGCGTCCCCCCCTGCCCGCGCTGGGGCCACCTCTGGCGTCGAGAGATGGGAGCCAGCACCTGCCCAGCAGACGGGGCCGGGAAGCCGCCGAGTCCGCCCGGGGAGAGCCGCCGCGGCCCGGGCGCTGCAGCCCGGTGGCACTGAGGGCTGTGGGGCCACCATGGCTCAGCGAGCCTGGGCCACCACGATCCTCCACAACCGCAAGACCCAGCTGCTGCTGCTCAACTCGCTGACGTTCGGCCTCGAGGTCTGCCTGGCCGCAGGGATCACCTACGTGCCGCCGCTGCTGCTGGAAGTGGGTGTGGAGGAGAAGTTCATGACCATGGTTCTGGGTAGGCAGGTTCTGTCTTGTTCTTACGGCCCTGTGCGTCGGGAGCAGCGTCCGCCATGCCTGCCCCCAGCACCTCCTCCTTCTCCCAGTTTAGACTGGCCATCAGGAAGCATTTCTTCCCAGAGAGAGTGGTCAGGCACTGGGATGGGCTGCCCAGGGTGGGGTTGAGTCCTCACCCCTGGATGTGTTGAAGAGTCATTTAGATGTGGTGCTGGGGGATCTGGTTTAGGAGTGACCTTGTAGAGTGGGGTTGATGTGGCCGATGTTGGGGGATCTGGTTTAGGGGTGACCTTGTAGAGTGGGGTTGATGGTTGGACCTTGTAGAGCAGGATTCACGGTTGGACCTTGTAGAGTAGGGTTGGCGGGGAGGATATGGTTTAGGGGTGACCTTGTAGAGTGGGGTTGATGGCTGGACCTTGCAGAGTAGGGTTGATGGTTAGACTTTGTGGAGTAGGGTTGATGGTTGAACCTTGTAGAGTAGGGTTGATGGGGCCAGTGTTGGGGGATATGGTTTAGGGGTGACCCTGTAGAGTGGGGTTGATGGTTGAACCTTGTAGAGTAGGGTTGATGGGGCCAGCATTGGGGATATGGTTTAGGGGTGACCTTGCAGAGTAGGGCTGATGGTTGGACCCTGTAGAATAGGGTTGATGGTTGGACCTTGCAGAGTAGGGTTGATGGGGCCAGCATTGGGGATATGGTTTAGGGGTGACCTTGCAGAGAGGGGCTGATGGTTGGACCCTGTAGAATAGGGTTGATGGTTGAACCTTGTAGAGTAGGGTTGATGGGGCCAGTGTTGGGGGATATGGTTTAGGGGTGACCTTGCAGAGTGGGGCTGATGGTTGGACTCGGTGTCCCCGGGGCTCTTTTCCAACCAGAACGCCTCTGCGATCCCTTTCCAGGGATAGGACCTGTCCTCGGGCTGGTTTTCGTGCCGCTGATCGGCTCCGCCAGCGACCACTGGCACAGCAGCTACGGCCGCAGGCGCCCGTTCATCTGGGCGCTGTGCCTGGGGGTCCTGCTGAGCCTCTTCGTCATCCCCCACGCCAGCAGGCTGGCCGGCCTCTTCGCCCGCGGCGCTCGCCCGCTGGAGATCGCCTTCCTCATCGCGGGCGTCGGGCTGCTGGACTTCTGCGGGCAGGTCTGCTTCACCCCGCTGGAGGCTCTGCTGCTGGACCTCTTCCAGGAGCCGGACAACTGCCGCCAGGCCTTCTCCCTGTACGCCCTCATGATCAGCCTCGGGGGCTGCATCGGCTACCTGCTGCCGGCCATCGACTGGGGCGGCAGCTTCCTGGCCCCCTACCTGGGAGGGCAGGAGAGCTGCCTCTTCAGCCTGCTGGCCATCATCTTCTCGGGCTGTGTGCTGGCCACGCTCTTCGTGAGCGAGGAAGCGGCCGCCCACACGGACACTCCGGCTGGCCCAGCGCTGAGGGACGCCGGCCCGAAGCCCACCCCTGCTGCCCGCTGCTCCTGCCAGCTCTCCCGGAGCAGCTGCCTCCTGCAAGCCAGGCACACGCTGCAGACCCTGAGGAACCTCTGCAGCCTGGTGCCGCGGCTTCACGGCCTCTACTGCCGCATCCCCAGGGTCATCCGGCGCCTGTTCGTGGCCGAGCTCTGCAGCTGGATGGCCCTCATGACCTTCATGCTGTTCTACACGGACTTCGTCGGGGAGGGGCTGTACCACGGGGCCCCCAGAGCCAAGCCAGGCACCGATGCCCGGCGCCACTACGATGAAGGTGAGGGGCGAGGCGGCTGCCCTGGCGCTGCGGCGCCTCTTCCCTGGGGCAGGGACCCGCTGCCCGCACGTGGGGCGAGGAAGCCCCGCTCCCCCGTGGCCCCCAGAGCGCTGCACGGTGGCTGAGCAGGGCAGCGCCTCTTTGTCCTCCCGGTTCCCAGCACAGAACCTGCTCTGGCAGGACGGCCGTGCCCTGGGGCTGGACCGTTACGAGGCAGAACGGTCTGGCAGGCTGCACCCTGAACAGGACGCGGCCGGCTCCCTCGGCAGGCGCTGTCTGGGGAGCTCTGGAGCTGCTTCCCCAGGTGGCACCCCTTCTGCAGTGCTTTCTGCTCACACTGCAGCTGCCACGTCCACCCCACAGGGTGCTGCTGCTGCACAGAGCCTGCAGCTGCCACCTCCACACCTTAGGGTGCTGCTGCTGCACAGAGCCTGCAGCTGCCACCTCCACACCTTAGGGTGCTGCTGCTCCAGAGTCTACACCTGCCACGTCCACCCCACAGGGTGCTGCTGCTGCACAGAGCCTGCAGCTGCCACCTCCACACCTTAGGGTGCTGCTGCTGCACAGAGCCTGCAGCTGCCACCTCCACACCTTAGGGTGCTGCTGCTGCACAGACCCTGCAGCTGCCACCTCCACACCTTAGGGTGCTGCTGCTGCACAGAGCCTGCAGCTGCCACCTCCACACCTTAGGGTGCTGCTGCTGCACAGACCCTGCAGCTGCCACCTCCACACCTTAGGGTGCTGCTGCTGCACAGAGCCTGCAGCTGCCACCTCCACACCTTAGGGTGCTGCTGCTGCACAGACCCTGCAGCTGCCACCTCCACACCTTAGGGTGCTGCTGCTGCACAGAGCCTGCAGCTGCCACCTCCACACCTTAGGGTGCTGCTGCTGCACAGACCCTGCAGCTGCCACCTCCACACCTTAGGGTGCTGCTGCTGCACAGAGCCTGCAGCTGCCACCTCCACACCTTAGGGTGCTGCTGCTGCACAGACCCTGCAGCTGCCACCTCCACACCTTAGGGTGCTGCTGCTGCACAGAGCCTGCAGCTGCCACCTCCACACCTTAGGGTGCTGCTGCTGCACAGACCCTGCAGCTGCCACCTCCACACCTTAGGGTGCTGCTGCTGCACAGAGCCTGCAGCTGCCACCTCCACACCTTAGGGTGCTGCTGCTCCACAGAGCCTGTAGCTGCCACCTCCACACCTTAGGGTGCTGCTGCTCCACAGAGCCTGTAGCTGCCACATCCACACCTTAGGGTGCTGCTGCGCCACAGAGCCTGTAGCTGCCACATCCACACCTTAGGGTGCTGCTGCTGCACAGACCCTGCAGCTGCCACGTCCACACCTTAGGGTGCTGCTCAACCACACATGTAGCTGGCTGCTGCGTGGTGCCAGAGCCCTCACCCTGAGCTAAGCCTCTTGTTTGTGGAGGCACCATCCTGGCCTCGTCCCCAGCAGCCTCGCTTGCCCGCCGGCTGCCCAGAGCCAGCAGCACCCTGCAGCTCTCTGTGCCTGGGCTCTGTTTAACTTGGAGGGAGGGAGCTCAGGGCTTGTTTAACACTTGCAGGGGAGAAGCTCCCGGCAGGTCAGGGCTCCTTTGTGCTGGCGGTCAGGGCGCTGGGCAGGGCTCCAAAGGGTTAATGGCTCTGGTTCCCTCAGATCTGATAGAGCCTGGCGGGGGCAAGGTCCGTGTGGCTGCCGGATGCGGGCATGGGGCTGGCTCTGCCTTGGCTGCGGCGGTTCCTTGTTCCTTGTGCTCCCTCAGTGGCCCTGGCATCAGATAACAGCAGATCCTGGTTCACAGGCAGGTGACGAGGGCTGGGTCAGGAGGCAGCAGGTGGCCCCCCTGGGGTGCTGCTGGCAGAGGGTGGGAGCTGCTGGCTGGCTGCTCTGGGTGCTGCTGCTTTGCTCCCTGGCTCAGCCAGGTGGCTGTGTGAGGCTGTGCCACTGCATGGACTGTGGGAGAGCAGGACCTGGGGCTGCTGGTGGCCAGCAGGGTGGCCAGGAGCCAGCAGTGGGCCCTGGGGGCCAAGAAGGTCAATGGCATCCTGGAGTGGATCAGAAAGTGGGGTGGTTAGCAGATGGAGAAAGGGTCTCCTGCCTCTCTCCTCTGCCCTGCTGAGACCACATCTGGAGTCTTGTGTCCAGCTGTGGGGCCCTCAGNCCCCTGCTCTGTTGGTGGGATGTGACTGGATGATCTTCCCAGGTCCCTTCCAATCCGTCATGTTCTGGGCTTCTGTGATGTCCAGTTGCCCCCCTAGGGTGCTGCTGGTGGAGGACAGGAGCAGCTCTCTGGCTGGTGCAGCCCTGGGGGGTGCTGGGTGCTGTTGCTTTGCCCCTGACTCAGCCAAGTGGCCCCAGGGCTGTGTGGGCTGCACTGAGCTGGGCACCTAGGGAGCACGAAGGGGCCAGCAGAGGTCTGTGTGAAGCCTGAAGCGGTCGCCCCCGTCTCTGCTCATCCCGCAGGTGTCCGGATGGGGAGCCTGGGCCTCTTCCTGCAGTGCATCACGTCCATCTTCTTCTCCACCATCATGGACCGGCTGGTGAAGCAGTTTGGCACGCGGGCCGTCTACCTGGCCAGCGTGGTCTTCTTCCCAGTGGCCGCCCTCGTCATGTGCCTTTCTGGCAGCGTCCTCGTGGTGACCACCGCGGCCGCCCTGACGGGCTTCACCTTCTCCGCCCTCCAGATCCTGCCCTACACGCTGGCGTCGCTCTACCACCACGACAAGCAGGTAGGGACCCGCTCCTGAGGGTCCAGCAAGGGCAGCCTGGCCACTCTCGTGCCACTTGGAGGGGGTCTGGTCACTGAGTCACAGCATCGTTCCGGCTGGAAAAGACCCCTGGGATCCTCCAGTCCAACCATCAGCCCCGCTCTGCAGGGTCACCCCTAAACCACCTCCCCCAGCACCACATCTGAGCGACTTCTGAACTCATCCAGGGGTGGGGACTCGACCCCCACCCTGGGCAGCCCAGCCCACTCCCTGACCACTCTCTCCAGGAAGAATCTCTTCCTGATGGCCAGTCTGACCCTTAGAGCCCTTGGAGCTGCTGCTTTCTAATACTTAGGTTGGGGACTGACCTGTTGGAGAGCAGCAGGAGAGAGAGGGACTTGGAGGTCCTGGTGGCCAGCAGGATGGCCAGGAGCCAGCAGTGGGCCCTGGGGGCCAAGAAGGCCAACGGCATCCTGGGGTGGATCAGAAGAGGGGTGGTTAGTAGATGGAGAGATGTTCTCCTGCCTCTCTGCCCTGGGGAGACCACATCTGGAATCTTGTGTCCAGCTGTGGGCCCCTCAGCTCCAGGAGGACACAGAGCTGCTGGAGAGAGCCCAGTGCAGAGCCTCCGGGGGGCAGAGAGCTTCAGGGCAGCGGAGCAGCCTTGTGGGAAGGGCAGTGTGAGAGGGGAAGGGCTGGAGCTGGGTGGGGGGACACACAAAGCCCTGTCTGTGCTGGGTTTGAGGTTTGCTGGCAGCAGGAGGAGCAGTGACAGCCCTGGATCGATGCGTTTAGGCGTGAACCTGCGAGCCTTGGCAGGACTGAGGGGCTGGGGGGGAGAGGGACCAGCCCAGCGGAGCCCAGGTGATGCTTTGGGAAGACAAAGGCTCCTCAGTGAAGTTCTTCTCACCTGGCTTCTCCTCTCCCATTGAGTCTGTTTGTGCTGTTGATCTGCAGCCATGGCCTGGGGCAGCCGGAACAGAGGCTGGCTGCTGCTGCCACACACCAGGGCAGGGCTGGGTGTCACTGGGTGGCTGCCAGCACTGCCTCAAGCCTTGGCTTGGTCTCTAGCAGAGCTGCAGGGAGCCCACATCCTGCTGCAGCCATCCCCCCTGTTCTGCTCCTCTCTGCCCACATCCCTCCCGCAGAAGGAAGGATGCTCCTGGCCCCCTGAGCCCTGCGGCTGGGCTCTCTCTGCTCCTTTTCCCCTTCCTCTGCTCTTTGTTCCTAATGGGTTATGGGCAGGGGGACTGGACTGGGTGATCTTTTGGGGTCCCTCCCAATCCCTGATGCTCTGATCCTTCTCTAGCAGGGGGACTGGACTGGGTGATCTTTTGGGGTCCCTTCCAATCCCTGATGTTCTGGGATCCTGCTCTAGCAGGGGGATTGGACTGGGTGATCTTTTGGGGTCCCTCCCAATCCCTGATGCTCTGGGATCCTTCTCTAGCAGGGGGACTGGACTGGGTGATCTTTTGGGGTCCCTTCCAATCCCTCATGGGCTGCACTGTGTGGCACCTGCTCTGACCCTGCAGGCCAGTGGCTGTGCTGGAGAAAAGGAGGCTGAGGGGAGCCCTCGTTGCTCTCTTGAGAGAGGATGGAGGGAGGTGGGAGTTGGTCCCAGTCACCAGCCACAGGACAAGAGGAAGCAGCCTCCAGTGTCCCAGAGGAGGGTCAGGTTGGCCATCAGGAGAAATCTCTTCCCTCACAGAGGGGTCAGGGGGTGGAACAGGCTGCCCAGGGATATGGGGAGTTGCTGTCCCTGGAGGGGTTCAGCCACCGAGGAGCTGTGGCCCTGGGGGGCAGGGTTGGGTTGGGGTGATCTGAAGTGATTCCATAACGGCCCTGGAGCTCTGCAGGGCTTCCACTGCCCAGCGTTTGCTGGTGCTGACGCTGGGGAGGATTTTAGGGCCGGGTGAGTCCTGCTCGGGTGAGCCGTGCCCCGGAGATCTCAGCCTGGGCACGGTGAGGGTGAGAAGAGAGTGACCTCCCACCCCCGCACCCCCCTTCCCAGCCTGAGGTCAGGCTCGGCTGAGCTGGCACATCGTGCCCAGTCTGCTGTGGAGCTGGGAAAGGGGCTTCTTCCGGGGCTCCCAGCCCTGCTCCCAGCCCGTGTCACCTCTGAGGACCTCAGCTGCGTGTCCAGGGCTCCGTCTGCCCTTTGGGCTCCCCCGCGGGAGGGCTTTGGGTTCCCGGCCGCCTGATAAACACCTGGAGGGGACAGGTCTGGCTCTGGGGGGGCTCTGGCGCTTCGCCCCTGCCCCGCAAGGGGATGGGGCGAGCGGGAGGCTGTGCCCAGGTTCCCCCGGGCACCCTGCGAGGGAGGTGGAGAGCAAAACGACCCTGGGCTGGCTCTGGGCTGCTGTGAGCCCCAGAGCTCGGGCACAGCGAAGGCACCGGCTGGCTGGGCGTCCCGCGGTGAGCCGGCAGGAGAAGCCGGGCTGGCTCCTGCAGCCCTTCTGGCGTGAGGCAGGCTCAGAGCGGGCTCTGGCCAGCTCCAGCGAGCTCTGGCCAGCTCCATCGCACAGGGGCAGGGTTTGCTCCGCGGGGCTGGGCTCCGCCTCGCCGGCCCGACGGCTCCTCACGTCCCTTCCTTCTCTCCCGCAGGGGTTTCTGCACAAATACAGGAGCAAAGAGGAGGAGGGTGCAGCCCGAAGGGACACGCAAGGCGCCTTCTCCAAGGGCCCCTTCTCCAGCCAGAAGCTGCCTTTCCAGAACGGACACGCGGGGAGCCTCTTCTCTTCCTCCTCCTCCTCCTCGTCCCCGCCCGCCGCCGGCTCGGCTCTGTGCGTCAGCTCCCCCTGCGACGTGTCCCTGGCGATGATGGTGGGAGAACCCGACCCGACGGCTCCCGGCCGAGGGATCTGCCTGGACCTGGCTGTTCTGGACAGCGCTTTCCTCCTCTCCCAGGTCGTCCCCTCGCTCTTCATGGGCTCCGTGGTCCAGCTGACGCAGTCGGTGACCGCCTACATGGCGTCGGCCGCCGCCTTCGGCCTCGTGGCCATCTACTTCGCGACCAAAGTGGTCTTCGAGAAGAGCGACCTGGCCAAGTACTCGGTGTGAGCCAGGCGGGCGCTCACGCAGCCGCAGCCCCCCGCAGGCGCCGGCTCTGCCCGCTGCCGTCGCCGCAGCCCCGGGGCAGGGCTGCTCTCAGGTGCAAAGGGGAGGCACCGGGATGTCGCCCTCCGGGTGCCTTTGGCGCAAGGAAGCACTTGCCCGGCCGACCAAAGCGGGTTCTGCGGGGGAGAGGGGAGGAAGGCAGCCTCTCCCCTGGATCACGGGTGATGCTCCAGCTCGGGACGGGCAGGGGAGAAGGAACCACTGGATCCTCTCCCCTTGCTCAACCTCTTGGGCAACGCTTGCTGCAAGTAGGACACTGGGAGGGGGTCTCCTCGGGGGGAAAGGATGGGTGGCTGAGGTTTGGCCACAAAGCCAAGGGGGCAAGTGTCTGCGTGTGTGTGAGTGCAGCTGCTTCCCTCCTCCCAGGAAGGGATTGATCCCGGTGCCACCGGGCTGAAAGGACTTCTCAGCCCTTTCCATCCCAAAAGATGGTTGGTTTTAGCTTTTCCCACCCCGTCCTCAGCCGCTGGGAGCCCTCGGTGCCCCCTGCTCTGTCTGTCTGAGCTGACAGACCTGGACCACTCTGCCTTCTCCACACCCTGACCCTGGCAGGTGCTGCTGTATCACAAGGAAAATGCCCCCTCAGAGGGTCTCACACCTGTGCTGGGGGAGCAGAACAGGAAGGATGAGCTCTCCTGCCCAGAGGGAGCAAGTGCCCCTTGGTCTAGGGGATCCTGCTGCGGCAGGGGGATTGGGCTGGATGGTCTCTCAGGTGCCTTCCAATCCCTGATGGGATTCTGTGATGGATCCTGCACAGGGGCCCGAGGGAGCTGGATGCTTCCTTGTCCTCTGAGGACTGGCTGGACTGAGCAGTGGTCCCTGCTGTAGCAGCTCCTCAGAGCTGGCCACCGGCTCTGGCTGTTTCCCCCCACAGACCCTTCTTTCTGGGCAGAGAGGCTGGGCTGGGCTTGCAGGAGGGACCCCTGCAGAGACCCACATCCCGGTACCCAGCAGTGGGGCTGAGTTCTCCCATCTCCAGCTCCCCCAGAGAGGCTGCTGGAGGCAGGAGGTGGGTAGGATGAAGTGTGGCTGCAGCAGCAGGTAGAGCAGGGTCAGCCCAGTTCTGGGTCTGCTGGGTGCTCTGGGATGCTCTTTGTGCCTCTTCGCTGCTCCAGGTGGGAGATTCATCAGGTTCCACTTGTTTGGGCTTTTAGAACTTCATGGCCAGTCAAGAAGCTCCCAACCTAGCCCTCCCCTGGCAGCTTCAGCCCCTGGTGCTGGGTGCCTGGAAGAAGAGCCTGACCCCCAGCTGACCACAGCCTCCCTTCAGGGAGCTGGAGAGAGGGAGCAGGTCCCCCCTGAGTCTTTTCTTCTCCAGGTCCAACACCTGGTCAGCGGGGAGGAATCACAGAGTGATTGGGGCTGGAGAAGCCCTATGAGCTCAGCCAGCCCAGACCAGCACCTAACAGCACCCCAGTAGCCCAGACCAGGGCACTAAGAGCCACAGCCAGGCTGCCCTTCAGCACCTCCAGGGATGGGGACTCCCCCACTGCCCTGGGCAGCCCAGTCCAGCCTCTGATCCCCGTTTCCATCAGGAAGGGCTCCTGACATCCAACCTGACCCTCCCCTGGCAGCTTCAACCCCTGATGCCTGGGAGAAGAGCCTGACCCCCAGCTGACTGCAACCTCCCTTCAGGGAGCTGGAGAGAGGGAGCAGGTCCCCCCCGAGTCTCCCCTTCTCCAGACCAAACATGTGGTCAGGCCCTGGGCTGGGCTGCCCAGGGTGGGGGTTGTGTCCCCATCCCTGGACGAGTTTAAGAGTCACTTAGATGTGGTGCTGGGGGATCTGCTTTAGGGGTGACCTTGCAGAGTGGGGTTGATGGTTGGACTCGATGATCCCAGGAGTCTTTTCCAACCTGGATGATTCTGTGATTCTACCCGCAGCTCTCTCAGCCTCTCCCCTTCAGCCTTCCCTTCCAGTCCCTTCCCCAGCCTTGTTGCTCCTCTGGACCCACTCCAGCCCCTCAATCTTGAAGTTTTGGGGTCCAGAACTCCCCCAGTGCTCGAGGGAAGCCCTCCCCAGTGCCCAGTGCAGGGGGACCATCCCATCCCTAGCAAAAGGATCAAGAAGACAGGAGGAGTTGGAAGACCCCCCCCATCCCTCGCTGTGGCTGCTCTGAGCAGAGGTTTGTGATTAGACCCTGTCGGCGGTGCCTGGGTGCCAGGAAGGGCCGGGGAGCTTCGGCTGAAGGGCAGAACATCACTGTTGGCTATAAAAAACCGAGTAGCCGGAGCCCTGAGGCCACGGTCTGGGGGTCAGGGAGCTGTCGGGCTGAGGGCTGGGCGGGATGATCCTGGGGGTCCCTTCCAGCCCGTGACTCTCTTTTCCACAAGGTCCTGGCACCGCAGCAAGGCTGCTCCTCCGCCGCCTGGGAAGGGCTGGGGGGCTGTTCTAACATTTTCTTTCCCGTCAAGAGTCGCTGCTTCGGCTTCTATTTCCTCTCAAATTATAGCCCTGCCAGCCCCGGCTGCTCCGGGGATGGATTTGGCAGCTGCGGAGCCACCTACGGGAAGTGTCGTCTGTGCTTCCCACCCTGGTCTCTGCCCGCTTCAGGCTGGGGGGGAAGGCACGAGGTTGCCCCTAAAAGCAGGGTGAAAGCTCCCCGTGCCCCAGGATGGCTCAGACGGGTCCCCAAGGGCTAAAGAATCCTTCAGTTCTGCTGTACCCCTGTAAACCGTGGGGAACCTTCACATGTAGCCCTGGCTGGAGGGCTTCTGCTACTACCAAAGGCTGCGGGTGCCCTGCTGAGACCACATCTGGAATCTTGCGTCCAGCTGTGGGCCCCTCAGCTCCAGAAGGACACGGAGCTGCTGGAGAGAGCCCAGTGCAGAGCCACAGGGGTGATGGAGGGAGGGGAGCATCTCCCTGCTGAGGAGAGGCTGAGGGAGCTGGGAAAGAGGAGCCTGAGGGGTGACCCCATGGATGTTGATCAAGATGTGAAGGGTGGGTGTGAGGAGGATGGAGCCAGGCTCTGCTCAGGGGCACCCAGGGACAGGACAAGGGGCAGCGGGTGTGAGCTGGAGCAGAGGAGGTTCCCCATCAGTGTGAGAAGGACCTTGTTCCCAGGGAGGGTGGCAGAGCCCTGGCAGGGGCTGCCCAGGGGTGTTGTGGAGTCTCCTTCTCTGGAGACATTTCAAACCCTCCTGGGCTGTTCTTGTGTGACTGGATCTGGGGGATCCTGCTGTGTTGGGGGGACTGGACCGGGTCACCTTTGGAGGTCTCTCCCAATACCTGTGAGTCTGTGATTCTGTTCTATTACTACCAAAGGCCTTTTCTCCTGGTTCCAGTTGCTGCTGGGGCTGCCAGGAGATGCACTTTCCAGTGTCAGGGACACAGGCACAGGCTGCCCAGGGGGGTTGTGGAGTCTCCTTCTCTGGAGGCGCTTCACCTGGACGTGTTCCTGTGCGACTGGATCTAGGGGATCCTGCTGTGACAGGGGGATGGGACTGGGTGATCTTTTGGGGTCCCTTCCCATCCCTAATGATTCTGTGAGAACCCATGAACACGGGTGAACACAGAATGTCTGATCACGTTGTTAATGGAGAGGAATGGGTCCGAGCTCCTCACACGCGGTTACCGGAGTTCCCTGTCCGGGGCAGGAGATGCACCTTGTGCTTTCTCACCCCGAGCTGTGCCTCTCCTTCCCCTCGGGCAGGGTGGGCTTGGGATTCGCGCTGGGGAGCCGAGAGAGTGTCCGTGGGGCGTGAGGCTGGCGTGCGTGGCGAGTGCCGGGAAGGATGTCTGGGTGCTGTTTGTCCTTCAGAGACCAGAAGCTGTCTGCTCGCGGTTTATTTATTGCCTAGAGGAACTATTTTGTCTGCGACCCCGAGCGGAAGCCTGTGGCGGATTTTTATGAGAAGGAGGAAATAAAAACCGGAGGGGAAACGATCCGGCAGCTCTGGGTGCGGTGCGGCCCTGCGGCCACCGGGGGGCGCCATGACGGCGGCGGGGCGGGAGCGGGGCGGGGCCCGGGGGCGGGGAACCGGGGACCGCGGGGGCGGGAGCGGCGAGTCCCGGTCGGGTCCCGTCGGTGTCGCGGAGCCCATCGCCGGTACCCAGGGGCCCCCAGCGCCGCTGCGGCTTCAGCGAGCCGTGTGTTGCCGGGTATCACAGGGGAGGGGATGGATCCACTTCCCACCCCTGTTACCTGCTGCCTGGCCGCTGCCGATTCACCCTGTGAGCTGGGCTGGGTCAGGACGAGCATCGCCAGAAGGTCGAGGGAGGTGATGCTGCTCTGCTCGGGCCTTGTGAGACCTCACCCAGAGCCCTGCGGCCAGTTCTGGAGTCTGCAGTGCAAGGAGGACCTGGAGCTGCTGGAGAGATTGCAGGGGAGGCCGCAGGGCTGATCAGAGGGCTGGAGCCCCTCTGCTCTGGGGACAGGCTGAGGGGTTGGAGTGGTTCAGCTGCAGAAGAGAGAGCCCCGAGCAGCTTCCAGTGCCTGAAGGGGCTCCAGGAAACCTGGAGAAGGACTTTTCCTGAGGGATCTAGTGATAGGACAAGGGACCTGGGTTCAAGCTGAAAGAGGGGAAATTGAGATCTGAGGCAGAAACCCCTCCCTGGGAGGGGGCTGAGGCCCTGGAACAGGCTGCCCAGGGAGGCTGTGGCTGCTCCATCACCCCTGGCAGTGTCCCAGGGCAGGTTGGATGGGGCTGTGGGCACCCTGCTCTGGTGAGAGGTGTCGCTGCCCCTGGCAGGGGGTTGGTGCTGGGGGAGCTCTGAGATTCCTTTCAGCCTAAACCATTCTATGATCCTGTAACCATCCCTCTGGGTGCTCTTCAAGCCCAGAGACCTGCTCCCATTGCCCCCGCAGCGTAAAGCAAAGCCCTGCAGTAGCCCAACAGGCAGTTGCAAGGGCTGTGAAGATCTGTGAAGCCCTTCTGCTCGCGATGCTTAACCCCAAACCACTGTCACCATCGCACCCGCTAGTGGTTTGAGAGCCTCTGCTCGGTCTGGTTTCCTCCAAAGCAGCTCAGCAGCGTTTTCATGGCTCTCGTGGCCTTTCCCCATCACAGGACGGGTGGCTCCTGCGATGCCACGAGCGACACCCGGAACTTCTGATGACCCCACGTGCCCAGGGACCCTCTGCTGCGGCCAGAGGGTCACTCCCAGGGGGTTTGTGAGCCACAGGGCTCAGACACAGCCCGTGGCAGGGCCCGGGGACCTCCTCACGGAGCAGCCCCAATCGCCCTTGGCCAGCCCGGGCCCGGGGGCTGAAGCTGGGGCGGGGCCGGCCAGGAGCCGCCCCCGAGCTCGGAGCGGCGGTGCCAGCATGGACCGGAGCCGGGTAAGGGGGCACCTCGGGGACCGGGGACGGGAAACCACCTGCAGCGCTCCCGGGGCTGCCCGTGGAGGGACGAGGGCGGCTGCGAGGGGAGTTTCTCCTCCTCCTCCTCATCTCCTCCTCTCCTCTCTCGTCTTTCCTCTCCTCTGTCTCTTCCTTCTTCCCCTCTCTCCTCTCCCCTCACTCCTCTCTCTCCTCTCTCCCCTCGCCCCTCTCCCCTCCTTTCTCTTGTCCCTCTTTTCCCTCAGCCCCAGCGGCTCCAGGCTGCCCCTGACTCTGCTCTGGCCCGGGGGGGCTGTGTCCTGGCGAAGGTGTGGGACACCCCTGTCCAGCTCAGCCCTCTGCAGATGGAACCTGGGCTCTGGAGAGGCCACAGGTGCTGCCAGGTCTGAGTCACGAGAGGAGAGTCGTAACCCTGAGCTGAGCTCCGGGCGCCGGCCTCGTGGCCGCCCTTGGCCAGATGGCTGCCTGTCTCTGTGCTGCACAGCTGCTGAGCTCATGGAGCAGCAGAGGCCTCTTAGGGGGTTGAAAAGCCTTTGGAACAGGAATGCAAAGCGATGGTGACCTTCCCCTGCCGCCTGCTTCGCTCAGGGCCAACGCCAGCTCTTCTTCTGGCGGCTGCCACACCGCTGGCCCGTGTCACCTGCGCTGAGGAGGGGCTGACGTCTCTCCCAGGCAGCTCCAAAGTCAGCAGAGACAGCAGCAGGTCACACATTTCCCCCAGTGCTGCTCTGCAGGGCAGGAGGTTACTGTGGCCCCCACTCTGATGGGCGACCGAGGGCCAGAGTGCTCCAGCAACTGCTTCAGGGGTCCATGAGGAGTCTCCAGCAGAGCAGGAGACCCACCAGGACCTCCTTAGGGCCAGCCAGTGGCTGAACCACTGGCCCCTCTTGGCCTCTGGTCCTGCTTTTCTTTGTTGACAGCTCAAGTGTTGGCCCTGGATTTGCAAGGTCTCTCCTCAAGGAGGCCCCTGAGCTGAGGAGCTGATGGCTTCATGTGGCTGTCCTGGGGGCACACGGAAGGGATGGAGACTTCCTGAGCTGCTCTGCTTGGAAGACCAGGTTTTAAGACTTTCTGGAAGAGGTACATGGAAGTGTTTTGTAGCCAGACCAAAGGCTTTTCTGGCCTCTGAAGCTCGAAGGTGGAGGAGATGGGTGTCAGAGAAGATCAGCAAATCGCTGAGGAGAAAGGGAGAGGCTTTGGGCACTGCCTTGGAGGTGATGGGTCAGAGCATCGGTTCATGGTGGGATGAGAACTTGGATCCTGAAGGTTCAGGCCGACCCCAACCCCTCTCTTCCCTCTCAGCGAGCGGCCGTGGTCACTGCCCCTCCTGCCTGGTGCTGGGACAGGCTGTGGCAGCTGGCCCCGAGCAAAGAGCTGGCTGGGGAGACATTGGATGGACTATAACCAGGGCAGGGGAGAGTCCAGCAGCTGGGCAAGGACAACCCCAGGGAGCAGGGTGGGGTGGGGACTGACCTGGAGGAGAAAGGGACCTGGGGGTCCTGGTGGCCAGCACAACTGCCAGGAGCCAGCAATGGGCTCTGCTGGCCAAGAAGGCAAATGGCAGCCTGGGGTGCATCAGAATGGGGGTGGTCAGAAGGTCAAGAGAAGTTCTCCTCCTCTTCTTCTGCTCTGCCCTGANCCCTCCTGGGCTGTTCCTGTGTGACTGGATCTGGGGTATCCTGCTGTGTTGGGGGGACTGGACTGGGTGATCTCTCAAGGTCCCTTCCAACCCCTAGTGCTCTGGGGTTCTGTGAGGGGGCACCTGGCTCTTAGCAGAACAACATCTGTCATGATGGGCAGAGCCTTTCTGTCACAGCCAGGCCAATTCCCAACCATCCCCAGCTCTCAGGACCCCTGGAGAGCTGCTGATAACAGGGACTGGACTGACTGGTTTGCAGCTCTGCCCCGGCTTAGCTCCTCCTCTGCAAAAGGGACTTGGGCAGAGGTTCCCTCTCTGTTGGCAACTCCCTTTCTGCCTGCAGCGCAGCGAGGAAGCAGATCCTGCCTGCTTGGGTGGTTCAGGTGCTGCAGGAGCAGGATGCAGCTCCAGGCCACCCTCTCGCAGGGGCAGGGCTCTTGTGGTTGTCCCAACACCCTCTCTGCAAAGGAAGCAGCAGCCTCCTGGATCAGCTCCTGGTTGCAAACCACCAGGCACCCTCTCTGCCATCCAGCAGCCCACACCTGCCCTCTGGTGAAGGTGGAAGAGGGATGAAGAGGTTTGTTGTGGGTTTTTACCTTTAGCTTCTAGGGGGGCTCCAGCTTCTTGCAGCCTGTCCCCGTCCTGCCTGGGGAGAGGGTGTTTTTGGAGCAACAAGACTCTTCAGACCCAGACCCCCCCGCCTGGTGCTGCTGTTCTGCACAGTCTGGTTTGTTCATGGGTTGAGGTCCCCCTGCCTGGCCATAACCTTGGTTGTGTTCCCTCACAGATGAACAAAGACCCCCCAGCTTCAGGAGCCCCAGCTGAGCTCCTGCTTCTGATCCAGCCAAGCTGGGGGCTCTGCATGGGTAGAGGACTGAGGCAACACTTGGTCTCTGTGATCTGCCAGGAGCTGCTGCCCCGCTCGACCAGCTCTCCCCGGTGCTCTGCGGCGCGGCGTGCCACCCTCCCTTCTGCTGGGGTGTCCAGCCACCCAGAAAGCTCCCACCAGCTCCCTGCGTGCAGCAGCAGCCACCCTGGAGACACGCTGGTGCAGAGGGGGATGATGCAAAAGCCCAGGTCCCTGGGGCTCACCTCGGGCTGCCTGACTCCTGTGGCAGCATCTCCCGGGGCTGGAGGAGATTGAGGAGCTCCTGAGGGACAAGGCTGGGTTCCTCCAAGAAGAAGGCAGCGAGCTGCACCCGGCTGGAGGGAAGCTCGGGGTCAAACTCTGGGGGCAGCCTGTCTCCGGGGTGGCTCCAGAAGAAGATGCCCAGGACGCTGCCCAGCCTGGTGGGACAGCCGGTGGCAGCGAGCAGGTGGAACCTGCCGGGAGCATCCCTGCTGTCCTCCAGATCCAGCCACTCCAGACTGCCCAGTGGTGCTCCCACCATGGCTGCAGCAAGGGCTGCACCAGGAGCTCCCACCTCAAGGCTCATTGCTGTGGGCACAAGGGCAAGGAGCCCTATCCCTGCGCTTGGTCCGACTGTGGCTGCCGGTAAGTGGGAGCTGTGGGACCTCAGACTGGGCACAGGCAGCTTCCAGCCCCCTCACTGCTCCGAGTGGTGGGACTGACCCAGCTGTCAGCCTGACCCAGGGTGCTTGGGCTGCAGAAACCCCTTTTCCCACTGCTGCTTGTCCCAGGGTCCTCCCAGCTGCTTGAGGAGCCAGAGGCTAGTTCTGTGTCTGCTCAGCACCCTCAGCACCCCCTCTGCACCCAAGGGGGCTGTAGCTGATCTCCGGGGTGCGTTTGCTCTGCACGTGGTGGCTGCAGCTTCCTCTCAGCCACCTTCCCTCACATCCCCCTCTGCTTGTCTCCCTGCTGCACTGCTCTCTGCCTGGCACCCTGCACCTGTCCTGGGGGGCTGGATGCTCAGTGCAGCCCTTGGCAAGAGGAGCAGATAGTCCCCAGGTCCTGGCCAGCACCTGGCATCAGCAGAGCTCAAAGCTCGTTGCCAGGAGGCTGGTGCTGGCATCTCTGAGCAGTCCTGGTTCCTTACACAACCCCTTGGCCTGCGCTCGCTCGCTGCCTTCTTCCCCCTGATGGTGTCTTGGGGCTTCCATCTAGGGCTGGTGAAACTCCGGGGGGTAGGAGAGTAGATCTGAGTTGACAGAGCCCTGGCAGGGGCTGCCCAGGGGGGTTGTGGAGTCTCCTTCTCTGGAGACATTTCAAACCCTCCTGGGACCTTCCAGAGAGTTCCTGTGCGACTGGATCTAGGGGATCCTGCTGTGGCAGGGGGAAAGGGACTGGATGATCTTTGGGGGTCCCTTCCATCCCTGATGCTCTGGGATGCTGTGACACCCCCTTGCCAAGCTGCTGTCCCTCTGCCACCAGGAGCTGTCCCTCCATTTCACCTGCAACCACGGGCTGTGTCCCTGGGCCCCGGCTCCTTTCCCAGTGCCAGCCTGTGCTAAACCCTCCCGCACCTGATGCTCAGGGTGTGGGCACTGGGGAAGGGCTCAGTGGCAGCCACACAAGCATCACTTCTCCCCCGGCTAGGAGGGAAGGGTTGGTGCTCATCCTGTAGGCTGCTCATGAGCTCCTGGGCCCCAGACTGGGTTGGGGTGGGCTGGGAGGGAGCTCAGAGCTCATCCAGGGCCAACCCCCTGCCAGGGGCAGCGAAGCCTCTCACCAAAGCAGGGTGCCCACAGCCCCATCCAACCTGCCCTTGGACACTGCCAGGGATGATGGAGCAGCACCCACCTCCCTGGGCAGCCTGGGTTTGGCTCCTGTGGAGCTGCAGCCTTTCCCAGACCAGGTGTGAGCGTCAAGTCCCATTGCTGGGAGCCGGGGGGTTGCAGCTGAAGCCCCTCACTTTGTGCTGCTCCACGTGGGCACGTTCCAGCCAGATGGAAGAGACCTGCTGTCCTAATCCTCCTGCCATCTGTGGCAGCTCCTCAGGGGCAGAACAGCCGGCAGTCCCGGCCAGTCCCCTCCTCCAGCTCTCCCCTGACTCTTGGAAGAGCAAACGCTGCAGTGACGCTGGCCCCGGGCCACCGTGAGACCTTCGAGGTGGCACCTGCGACCCAGCTGGGGGCACGACTTGTGGCAAGTGCCCCCATGTCTGGTCTCTGAGTGCCAGGTGGGAGAAAAGGAGCAGGAGGATGGACCCTCTAGCTGCTGCCAGCTCGAGCCGCTGCCACCAAAAGCAGCTTCTCTCCCCTCCTGCCCCTTGGGGAGAGGCTTCAGCAATGAGGGGAGAGGTGGAACCAGCAGAAGGTGCCAGTGGGGGGATTTCCTGCTGCCTTTCCTGTCCAAGTGACCCTTGGAGGGGTTTGTGTCTTCCCAACCCTCCGGCAGCACCTTGGGGGACCCGCTGGGGTTGGCTGGGTGGAGCAGAGCAGGGCTGACCTGCCCGGGGTCACCCTGAGAGGTTGTGGCCGACACGTGCTGGGGGAGCCCTCGTGTCCCCCCAGACCCAGCACCCTTCCTTCTCCAGCAGGTTCTCCCGGGACGAGCTGTCCCGGCACAAGCCCTCCCGTGCGTCGCCTGCGAGAAGAGGTTTGCCCGCAGTGACCACCTGGCCAAACACATGAAGGTCCACCGGGGCCACCAGCCCTACAGCCAGCGGGCGCTGCTGGCTGCGTCCAGGGGGGCCCACGACTGGGCAGCTGATGCAAAACCCCACTGAGCCAGAGAGGGAGCAGACTGGGAGGACGCGAGATCCAGCGTTCCCCCCTTGTCTCCCCAGTGTGCCCAGTTAAATACAGGCAATGGAAAGTTAATTCGGGGGTCACAGGGAAGTGGGGCTGGGGTACAGGGCAGCTTGTGGGCATCACCTGCCTGCTGCAGGGTCTGCCTTGGAGCTCCCCGTCCTGCGGTGGAGCTGCCAGCCCCTTCCACGCCCCGAGGCTCCGGTGCGGCAGCGTTTTGGAGGCACCCGGAGCAGATCCGCCCCGGCTGCACTCGCTCAGCTCAGGAAGCCAAGCGCAGCCCCGTGCCAGCCCCACCTGGCAGGGCAGCACCCAGGCAGGACCGTGAGTGGGTGCTGGAGGGCTCTGGGGGCGTGGGGGCTGAAGGCAGACGTTGGGGTTGGTTTTTCCACCGCCCTGAGCTCTGTGTGCCTCGGTGCCGGCGGTTTCTCGCCCCCCTGGCACTGGGTGCGCTGGGGCGTCCTGTTCTTTAAGGAGGGTGGGAGGTGAATCCGCCCAGCTCCCCCGAGGGCGGCTCCGCGAGGGGATGAGGAGACACGAGAGGCTCTCCAGCAACTCCTCAGCTTCCCCGCCGGTGTGGGACAGCGGCGGTACCGGGGAGACCCCAGCGGGACCCCGCCGCGGAGCCGGAACGCTGCCGCCGGGGCGGGCAGAGCGCTGGCAGGTTGCTGACGTCCTCTTCCTATTTGACTTCTGGTTCGTTAGAGGCCACCTCCCGGCTCCCCTGCCAGCTCGCCGGGCTCCTGCAAACAGCTGCGAGGGAGCCAGGCGCTTGTGCAAACAGGGAGCAGGCGTCGGGAGCCGGGGCCAGGCGCTGCGCCCTTCCGACGGGCTCTGCCAGCGCGTCTCGGGCTGATCCTCAGCGCCCGCGGGCTCTTCGCGCTGGGCTGTGACCCCGAGCTCAGCACAGCGGGACTCGACGGGCTCTCCTGGGGCTGCCCTTGAGCTGGGGAGTGCTGGGCTGGAGCCGGAATGAGCACAAGGAAATGAGCTCAGCCTCCCCCTGCCCTGTGAGGAGCATGTTTGTGCAGCCAGGAGGTCATCCTCGTGGTCCCCGCAGCCCTGCCCTGAGTGGGAAGGAAAAAGCCAGGCTGGGGGGGATGGATGTGGCCACGGAATCCCAGCACGTTAGGGACTGGAAGGGACCTCGAAAGGTCATCCAGGCCAGTCCCCCTCGTGTGGGGTCCTGCTCTAGGGGCTGCTGTGAGCATCTCTAGGGGAGAGACCACAGTTGTGGGTGAGAAAAGTGAGCTTGGAAAGGAGTTCAACGTGGAATGAGCAAGGTAGCTGAAAATCCTGCCGTTGTCTTGCTCCAGCGTGTCTGGGGGTGCTTGTGCTGACCCTGGAGGAGCTGCTGCTGCAGCAGCGATTGGAGGTGGATGGGACAGGGCACTTCCCACGGCTCTGGTGCCCTGAGGGTCCCCATGATGAACTGTTTCTCCTGCTGTTTGTTTGTTGTTCCAGTGCTGCAGGGCAATGCTGCAGCCCAGGACCTGGTGCTGTGGGCCACAGAATCAGAAAATATTAGGGATTGGAAGGGACATCAAGAGATCATCCAGTCTGATCCCCCTGCTGCAGCAGGATCCCCAGATCCAGTCACACAGGAACATGACCAGGCAGGTNGGATCTACTACCCACTTCCCCTTCTGATCCACCCCAGGATGCCGTTGCCCTTCTTGGCCAGCAGAGCCCATTGCTGGCTCCTGGCCATCCTGCTGGCCAGCAGCACCCCCAGGTCCCTCTCTCCTCCACTGCTCTCCAACAGGTCAGTCCCCACCCTGTCCTGGTCCCTGGGGTTGTCCTTGCCCAGGTCACTACACAAAGCGAAGGCTCTGCTGTCCTCTGTCCCCTGCCAGCAGCCAACACTTCCCTGCAGTGCAAATCCACCCTGCAGAAGCAGAGGAGAGGCACTAGTGGGGCTGCCCTGGGGCTTTGGCTGCTCCACCAGACAAACAAACTGAGGGAGGGCTCCGTGGCCCCCGTCCAGCCACTGTTTGCAGCGGGGAACAGACTCGTGGCCCTTCCAGCTGCAGGGCTGCAGCTAACGGAGGCGCCGGTGGGCTTGCGGGGTGCTGGGTGCCTGGCTGGGTGTTCTGGAGACACCTGCATCGCTCCCTTTCCTAATCCCCAGGCGGGAGAGCAGGGCTTAGGCAGGAACAGCTGGAGCCGTGCTGCTTGGCTTCAGATCCACAGGTCTGTGCGGGCTGGATGCTGGATCCCAGCTCCTTGGTGAGAGGCAGGGGTGGGGAGGCTGAAGGCTGAGTAGCTGCTTGCAGCTCTCCTGGGTGTGCAAGTGAGGGGGAGAGCTGCAGACCTCACTGTGGCTCTCTGGAGAGAGAGCACTCCTCTCTGGGAAGGACCTTCTGGAGATCCCAGTGCTCTGCCAGTACTCCCAGCTCAGCTTTGACCCAGCCTGGCGTGACCAGGCGGCAGCGAGGGGCACAGTCCTGCTCTGTGTGATGCTGCCAGGGCTGCAGCAGCCTATTTCGAGCTGCCTTTTCTTTCAGTGGGTTTCTGCCCAACGGGGAATTGGCTTCATCCCCTCGTCGCCCCGGGGCTCTCTTCGGAGGCCAAGCGCCAGCGTGACTCACGCCCGCCTCACGCTTTCATCCGTCCCCCTTTGCTCCTCTCCCTGGCTCCAGACTCGCTCGCAGCTCGCCCTGCTCGCCGCGGACCTGCCCCGTCCTGCCTCCCTCCGCTCCGCTCCCAGCCCACGGCGGCTGAGAAGGGCGCTGCCCGGCTGCGGGGCGAGAGCTGCTCCTCGCCGTGAGCCCAGGGCCCTTCTCTCTTCTCCAGCAGTTTATCTGCGGAGCATCTCCTGCAGAGCCCGTGCCCCAGCCCGGGGTGGATCCGTGCTGGGAGACCCGGCAGCTCCGTGGGTTTGTTTTGTTTCTCCTTTAAAACCAGCCACAAGGGGAGGGGAGGGACCCTTTTCTAAACTCAAACACCCTAGATCCGTATCGCTTGTGATGCCTCAGAGCCTCACCTGCCTCCCTCTGGGGGCTGGGGATGGATGAGTGGCTGAGAGGTTTACTGAGGGCTCCTAGTTGCCTCTCCTTTGCTCCACTGAGGATGCTCCTCCACAGGAACGTTGGGCGTGGGACCGCAGGTGAGATCCGGGGCATCGAGAGGGCTCAGGCTCCTCCTGCCTGCCCAGAGACAGAAACACACAGGAGCTGCGCTGGAGGGGAGTGGGCTGTCCAGGGGGTTGTGGAGTCTCCTTCTCTGGAGACGTTTCAAACCCTCCTGGGCTGTTCCTGTGTGACTGGATCTGGGGGATCCTGCTGTCTTGGGGGGATGGGACTGGGTGATCTCTTGACGTCTCTTCCCATCCCTGATGACTGGACCTGGGGGATCCTGCTGTGGCAGGGGGATGGGACTGGATCTTCCAATCCCTAATCAGAATCACAGAAAATGGTGTGACTGGATCTAGGGGATCACAGAACCCCAGAACATTAGGGATTCGAAGGGACCTTGAAAGACCACCCAGTCCCATCCCCCTGCCACAGCAGGATCCCCCAGGCCCAGTCATTAGGGATGGGAAGGG
>VXBP01001522.1:30314-92596 GCA_013400115.1 Rhinopomastus cyanomelas
TGCCGTCGCTGGGGGTGCTGCCGTCGCTGGGGGT
Source organism: Rhinopomastus cyanomelas (assembly GCA_013400115.1). Taxonomy (NCBI): domain Eukaryota; kingdom Metazoa; phylum Chordata; class Aves; order Bucerotiformes; family Rhinopomastidae; genus Rhinopomastus; species Rhinopomastus cyanomelas. Next base: position 30,349 of record VXBP01001522.1, read on the forward strand.
GCTGCTGTCGCTGGGGGTGCTGCCATGGCTGGGGGTGCTGCCGTCGCTGGGGGTGCTGCCATGGCTGGGGGTGCTGCCGTCCCTGGCTTCCCCGTTGGAGGCGAGCGGGAGCGGGCGGAACCGGCTGCCCTGCGCTGCGGGGTTGCTAAGCAGGGCTTTTTGAGGAAGGCGCCGACGCAAGCCGGCAGGAGCTGTTGCAGCGGGGCAGGACGTGGGAGAGCACAAAGAGAGAGATCCAGGCGATGCTTCTAAATTTGCAGCTGGGGCTCTGCATTTAGCCGTGCGCGGTGCGGAGCCCTCGCCATCCCCGGCAGCGCCGTGACAGCGCTGACACCCCGCGCTGCAGCCCACGGGGAGCTCGTGCCGGCTGCGCACCCCTCGCCAAGAGGCTAGGGGTGGCCAGCCCCTCAGTTTGCTCCAAGGTCCCCAGGGAAATGCCTGGCCAGGGAGGAGCTGAGGAGGGATTTTATTGCCTCAGGGGATTTCCAGCTGGAGACCTTTAAGGTCATAAAGTCCAACGATTCCTCCGCTGACAGTCCAGATGGATTTGGGGGGAATTCAGTGTCTGGTGTAGTTTGTGCTTCTCTGGCAGGGGGATGGGACTGGGTGATGTTTCGAGGTCCCTTCCAACCCCTAATGTTCTGGGATTCTGTGATTAAGCTGCAGAAGTTGGCTCGGGACAGGGATTAGACTGGGGTTCACCCAGGAGGACAAGAATGAACCTTTGTGGGCTGGGGACAGGCTGGGAGACAGGCAGGGAGGGGCAGTGGAGGGCTCTCCTGCTGCATCCCCAGGAGCCAGGTCAGGTCCAGAAAGACACGGGACTGCTGGAGAGAGCCCAGGGCAGAGCCACAGGGGTGGTGGAGGGAGGGGAGCATCTCCCTGATGAGGAGAGGCTGAGGGAGCTGGGGCTCTGGAGCTGGGAAAAAGGAGCCTGAGGGGNGCCACCAGCTGAACCACCAGCTGACCCTGAGCAGCCTGGGAGCTGGGGAGAGCAAACAGGAGGAGAAGGTCTGCCCAAGGCTAACCCTTGGGAGGCTCAGCAGCACTTCTGGAGCCCGAAAGAAACGGGACAGGAGCCCCTTGTAGGTTTGCACAGGTCCTGGGACATGGTTCAAGCTCTCCTGGAGCCACAGCTAAGCACAAACTCAGTGTGAAGAAGGGGGGTATCGTGGCCCTGTGCTGCAGCAGCTCACACCTGGTGCTCTGCTCACCCCTCCCTGCTGCCAGCTCCAGAGGGGCTAAGGGCAACATGAAGCTTAATCATCATTAGGGACTGGAAGGGTCCTCAAAAGTTCATCTAGTCCAACCCATTACAGCAGCTCTCTGGCTCCACTGGCCAGTGCTGGGTGGGTTGCTGCTCCATAAGCAGCTCTCTGAGCAGGCAGAAGCCCCCTGGCAGGGTGGCTGGAGCAGAGGAGGACACCCCTGTGTGGGAATAAGGTGTCTTGCTCATCACCTGCCCCCCAGGACTCAGTGATCCCAACCCCAGGGTGGGCACCTGGGCAGTTTTTTGCGGGGATCTATCTTCCCAGGGCTGCACTTTGCTTCCTGCTGTTGTTCTGGGGAAGGTTCCCAGTTATGTGATAAATTCCCTGCCTGGCTCCCTGCAGGAGGGGTTGGGGGTGATGGTGCCTGGGCAGCTGTGCTGGTTGATCCAGGAACTGGGCAGTGGTACAGGAAGGGCTTATCCTTCCCTGGAAACTCCAGGCAGATAAAGCCTTTTCTGGCTTCAAACGTATGTGGTGGGAGGGGAGGGGGAATCAGCTGTGTGATTGGCATCCACAGCTCTGCAGTTGCTTTGGGAGCTGCTGGGTTTGCTCTGCGAATCCCACCAGTTTCTTCCCCAGGCACTGTTTTGCAGCTCCTTGCTAAGAGAGCTGAGCCTGCTGCAGTCTGCTTCTCACCCCTTCTAGTCCAGACCTCGGGCTGCCTGCGCAAACAACAGGCTCTGAAAGGAAGTTCTAGGGGTCACTCGAGCGGTTCTGATGGGTCTTGGCTTTGCCCTGTGGAGATGGTGGCTCCTGGACCAGCTTGGCCACCCCGTGACTGCTGCAGGGTGCTGAAGGCATCTCCCCTGGGTGTGCTGGTCCTTAGAGCAGAGCCCACAGACTCAGGAATGAGGAGGGTTTGAGCCCAGAGCAGATTTGTGGCTCTTTGAGAGCATCAGCAGAGCTGCTCTCTGCAAGGCTTGGAGGGACCTGAGCAACATGAGAGCCTTGGCCAGCTGGGAACCTGCCAGGCTAATGGCCAGCACCATCCAGGCCTCCTAGCCAAACCAGCACTGGTGCCCATTTTCCCTCTGAGTGTTTGTAGGGTGAGGGGCTGGTCGGCAGCCTCAGGGCTGGACTGTGGTTCCCCACTGCTGTGGGACTTGTGCTACTCCAGCCCCTGCACCCAGCTCCCTGCCTTCTCCCACGGCCCTTCTGAGGGTGAGCAAAGGTCTCATCTCCTCCTCTCACCACCCAGGATGTCTTTGGAGCTGCAGGGCAGGGTGCTGCTGCTGGCAGCTGCAGCCTTAGTGATCCCAGAAGGAGCTGAAAGGCTCCCCGAGAGCCTCTCTCTCCTGAGAGGCAGCGACAAGTGGCTTTTGCCTGTGGAACTCTAACGTGAACAGTCAGCCCTTCCTTGAGCTGAAGGCTTTTCCCTCGTGAGCTCATCCTCTGGCTAATGAGGCAGGAAACCTTTGGTAGCTCAGAACCTCTTGGGTTCCCAGCAGCCCTGCTCAGCTCGGAGTGGGGAGCTGGGTTAAAATCCGCCGGGGGCTGATCAGCTCCTGCATCATTTTCTGTCTTTCCTGGTGCTCCCCTGCTCCCTCCAGACACTCTGTCAACCAACAGCCACATGATGGCCGAGTCAGAACCTCGCAGGGAGGTTTCTCTTTGTTCTGTAAGTGCCAGAAACCTCACAGAACATCAGGGATTGGAAGGGACCTCCAAAGATCGTCCAGTGCCACCAACACAGCAGGATCCCCCAGATCCAGTCACACAGGAGCAGCCCAGGAAGGTTTGAAATGTCTCCAGAGAAGGAGACTCCACAACCCCCTGGGCAGCCCCTGCCAGGGCTCTGGCACCCTCCCTGGGAACAAGGTCCTTCTCACACTGATGGGGAACCTCCTCTGCTCCAGCTCACACCCGCTGCCCCTTGTCCTGTCACTGGGTGCCCCTGAGCAGAGCCTGGCTCCATCCTCCTCACACCCACCCTTCACATATTTATCAATGTAAATGAGAGCTGCTCTCTTCAGGAGCTCTGCAGTGCTCAGCAGCCTCCAGGACTGGCACTGCTGCTGCTGCTGCTGCTGCTGCTTGGAGTGTCTGTTCCTCAGCTGGCATCGAGCAGCACTCACTGCTGCTGGAGGATGCTAGAGCTCCCAAGAGGAGCTGCTCACCAGAGACACCACAGCAGCAGCCCAGGGGCTCAGCATGTGATGGGTCTGAAGCCAAAAGGGCAGAGCAGCCCCTCAACCCCAGAGCCTTCCTGGGTTTGTTTCCAGTTGTCAGCAGCCAGATCTGCCAGCGCAGCCCAGCGTTTCCCCTTTCCCTAGAACTCAGGAAAGGATTCGTGAGCTGAACCCAAAGACACGGCGCAGGCTGCTGTGGGAGCCCACAGCCATCACCCTCACCCTTCTGCTGCCCAGCTCCAGCTCCATCCGCTGCGTAACCCCACTGCCCAACAGCCAGAGCTGCTCTCCTGGAGAGAGCATGAGTCTCCTCTGCGTGCAGTGTTCACTTGGCTCTGCTTCCCCTGCCGTGGGTTTGCAGTCCAGCGTGGGCTTGTTCCTATCTTAGACACCATCACCAGGGGAAAATGTAGGACAGACAGAGGGATGGAACCCAATCAGGGAGGCAACGAGGCAGCTCTGGAGAAAGCTCTCGTGCAAAGCCCTGCTGGAAGAGCAGCTCCCGTGCAAAGGCAGCTTCACAGACAAAGAGGCAGCAGAAAGAGGAAGGGAAACACTCTGAGTCGGGACTTCTGGCGAAGGTCGGTGAGATGGTGGCACCTAGAACTGGGTTTGGCAAGTTCGGAGGAAAGGATGGAGTCACGAGGGGATTTGTAACCACTGGTTCTGGGAAAAGCCAGGGCTCTCCAGTCGGAGGAGCCTGAGGGGTGACCCCGTGGGTGTTGATCAAGATGGGAAGGGTGGGTGTGAGGAGGATGGAGCCAGGCTCTGCTCAGGGGCACCCAGTGACAGGACAAGGGGCAGCGGGTGTGAGCTGGAGCAGAGGAGGTTCCCCATCAGTGTGAGAAGGACCTTGTTCCCAGGGAGGGTGGCAGAGCCCTGGCAGGGGCTGCCCAGGGGGGCTGTGGAGTCTCCTCTGGGGACATTTCAAACCCTCCTGGGCAACTGGACCTGGGGGATCCTGCTGTGGCAGCGGGACTGCACTGGATGGTCTTTCCAGGTCCCTTCCAATCCCTCATGCTCCGGGATTCTGTGAGATGAGGAGGCTGCAGCTCAGTGCCATGGGAAAGGGTCTCCTGAACCCCAGACCTTTGCTCCTGGGTCAGCGCTGCCTGGCTTGGCCATTCCCAAGGGAAAGCAGGACCGATAAGGTAGGAGTGCTCTGTGGACATAGTGAGCGAGGCTTTCCATGGGAAGACAGAAGGCAACCAGCAGTCACTCTCATTTCAAAGGGGCTTTAATTGATGTGGAAGCTGATAAAACTCACTCCGGACTTTTTTGGGGAATTTTCCTGTAATTTTTCCTTATTTCCTTTTGTTGCTGCTGTTATCCCTGCCTGTCTCTCACTTTTTTTAAGGTGGGAAAAACACGAAACCTGCCTTTGATTTTATTTTTAAAAGGTGGCCAGTTGGGGTGCAAAGTTCTTCTGTGCCTGTGGCGCAGCACAAGCTGCAGGGCAAAGCTTCTAACTTCTTCCATGAGGTCAAAAGACATCTCACAGAAGCACAGAACTTGAGAACCCTTCCCATCTTGATCAACATCCAGGGGGTCACCCCTCAGGCTCCTTTTTCCCAGCTCCAGAGCCCCAGCTCCCTCAGCCTTTCCTCAGCAGGGAGATGCTCCCCTCCCTCCCTCATCCCCGTGGCTCTGCTCCAGCAGCTTCGTGACCTTCTGGAACTGGGGGGCCCACAACTGGACACAAGATTCCAGCTGGAGCTGCTCTGCTGGGGGATGCTGGTTCTTCCCAGCACAGAGGGCCCTGGCTCTGAGGGATGGAGCAGCATTTCCTTGGATTCATGTGTGGCCACGGGCTGCTTCAACTAGTTTCAGTGTGATTAAAGCTCAGTCAGAGCCACCCTGGGCGTCACTCCTGCCTTCTGCTGGCTGTGAGCCATGGTGGCATCAAAGACATCAACCTTGGCCATCAGTGCTGGGATCAGATAACCCAGGGAGAGCTCCAGAAGCACCAAACATCTCCAGAGCTTCGTGAGCCCCACAGGGCACCCATCTCAGTGGGGTTGTGGAACCGAAGCAGCCTTGTGCCACCGTGTTCCTGGAGCAGACAGAAGCGCCCGGCAGCACCATTGCCCTGGGAACTGGAAGTGTGGCTGGGGAGCAGTCTGGCAGAGAGGGACCTGGGAGGTCTAATTGACAGGAGGCTAAATATGAGCCAGCAGGGTGCCCAGGTGGCCAAGAAGGCCACTGGCATCCTGGCTTGTGTTAGAAGGAGCATGGCCAGCAGCAGTAGGGAGGGGATTGTCCCCCTGCACTCTGCACTGGGGAGGCTGCACCTTGAGGACTGGGTCCAGTTCTGGGCACCTCAGGACAAGGGAGACATCGAGAGGCTGGAGCAAGGGCAGAGGAGGGCAACAGAGCTGGGGAAGGGCTGGAGAATCAGTCTGATGAGGAGAGATGGAGAGAGTTGGGGCTGGTTAGGCTGAGGAAGAGGAGGCTGAGGAGTGACCTCATCGCTCTCTACAACTATCTGGAAGGACCCTGCAGAGATGCTGGTGCTGGGCTCTTCTCACAGGTCATCAGTGACAGAAGCAGAGGGAAGGGCTTCCAGCTCCACCAGGGAAGGGTCACACTGCCCATCAGGAAGAGACTCTTCCTGGAGAGAGTGGTCAGGGATTGGGCTGGGCTGCCCAGGGTTGGGGTTGAGTCCCCATCCCTGGATGAGTTTCAAAGTCGCTTGGATGTGGTGCTGGGGGACCTGGTTTAGGGGTGACCTTGTAGAGTGGGGTTGGTGGTTGGACTCGATGATCCCAGGGGTCTTTTCCAACCTGAATGATGCTGTGATTCTATGGGATGGTCCTGGGCCAGGTGCTGGGAACAGGAATAATACACTAGCCCAGGCAGGGTGCAGGTCAGTCTGGGGTTGGATGAGCCCAGCACCCTCATTAAATCCAAAATTTTTTGAGGTTTTTTTTAAATTAGTTTAAAAAATATTCTTCCAGATTTTTGCCCATTTTAAAGTCCCTTTGGCCACCCCAGCTCAACCCCTTCCCCTCTCTGCTGTGGCCCGCTCCTCGGCTGTCCCTGCGCCGCTCTCTCCGTGGTGGGGAAGGCAGGGGGTCTCCACGCTGCCCCTCGAACAGCGGGAGCAGCTCCCCAACTCCGCAGAGGCCCGGCCGCGCACTCATGGCTGCGGGAGGGCGCTAGGCCCTGCGCACTACTATTCCCAGAGGGCCTTGCGCGCGGTGGGCGGGCAGCCCCGCCCCCATTGGCCAGCACCGCCCCCGCCCCGCCCGGCGATTGGCCGAGTGCCCTGGAGCGCCCCGCGCCCCCAGCGTGGCCGTGGGCGGAAGTGGTGCTACGGCGGCCGCCGAGGCTCCGCCCGCGCTGGGGACCGGCGCGCCGAGTCCCGCCATGTAACGCGCCGCCTCCCCCTCCGCCGCCGCCGCTGCCTGTCGCTCCTGGCCCGGGATGTGGCCTCGGCGCCCCCCCCGCCGCGGGGGCTGCCGGCCATGAAGGGCGGCAGGGGAGCCGCTTCCAGCACCTGCCCGCTGCCGCCACCGCGAGGGGCCCGCGAACGCCCCGGGGGACCGGCGGTTCCTCCTCGGTGAGTGCGGGGGCGCCGGGCTCGGGCCACGGGGCCCTGGGTGGGAGGGAGAGCGGAGCGGAGCGGGCGGCACCACGAGGGAGGCGCCGCTTACGGGCCGCGATGGGGCGGCCGAACCCGGTTTGCGGGGTGGTGGTGGAGGGTTCGGGCTTCGGGCTTCGTCGGTAACCGGAGAACCGGGAAACGGGGGCCACGGCGGCGGCTTTGAGGGACCGCAGCACCCCCGGTCACATCCTCTCCCTCCTCTTCCTCCCGATCCGGAGCCTCCCGCTGGGGCCCCTCGGCCGCTGTTTCCTTCGTGGTTGGGGTTTGGGGCGGCCTCAGGAGGTCTGGGGTTGGCCCCAGGAGGTTTCGGGGTGGCCTCGGTAGAGTTTGGGCTGGCCTCAGGAGGTCTCGGGGTGTAGGCGCTGCCTGTGAGGTGGGATGTTCGCAGCTGAGGTTGTTTGGCATCAGGTGGTTGTGTTTGGTTGGCTTTTTTGTCTGTTTGATTTCGTTTCTTCCTGCTTCTGAGTTTTAGGGGATTTTTTGTTTAGGGTTTTGTTGGTTTTTCTATGTTTTGCTATTGTTTTAATCGCCATCCTCTCCCCGTGAGCTGGGAGGGGGCTGCCCACACCAGTCCATGGTCTGATGTTCAAAGCCCCCGCTGCTGCTGTGCCGGGGTTCCCACCTCACACCCCTCCAGCCAGCTGCCATCACTCCCACCCTTCCCACCGCCTTTCCCCAGCCCAACTTCCAGTAATCCCCGTCGTGCTGCCGGGATCCAGCTCTCTGCACCCGGTGAGGCTGGAGAATAAAGTAGAGGGATGGATTTGTAGGAGAGAGCAGTGGGCAGGACCCCTTCCTCTGTCGTGTCCTGAAGGGAGAAGGGCGAGCCCTGGCCAGGCTCAGCCCCGCCTGACAGAGCTGCCTCGGTGCTTTTTGTCCGCCTGTTTATTTTTAGGGTCTTTAGTGCCTGTTTGGAAGAGAATAGTTGTTCCGTCGTCATAGCAACGGGGTCCAGTGTATTATAAACATTATTAAAGAGAGCCCTTTTCCCGTCTGTAAGTGAAACTTCCTTTCCACAATCGTTTGGGAATGGACGTGAAGCCTTTAACCTTTTCCTCCGTGTGGTAGCGACGAGGAGAGCCGAGAGCCCGTCCTGGAGGCTTTTGCTCTTGGCTGGCGGGTGGTGCCTCTGGTTGAATCTGCTGTTGGTAAACAGCCCGTCAGCCCGCGGCGGGGGCAGATCAGGAGGGAGCAGGGGTAATCAGCTTAGAGAGGATCTGCCAGGGAAATCGGTGTTCTTGTGGCTTACTGGGAAACAGTCGCATCCCAGTCAGAAAGCAACCCAGTTCCTGATCCAAGGGGCTTACGGTTCTGTGCCCAGGTGGCACACGAGGCCAGTGGTGTCCTGGCATCAGCAGTAGTGTGGCCAGCAGGACTAGGGATGTGATCCTCCCCCTGGACTGGGCACTGGGGAGGGCTCCCCTCCAGTACTGGGGGCAGTGCTGAGCCCCTCCCTGCGAGAAAGAGATGGAGGGGCTGCAGCAGGTCCAGAGGAGCAACGAGGCTGGGGAAGGGACTGGAGGGAAAGGCTGATGGGGAGAGGCTGAGGGAGCTGGGGGTGTTGAGCCTGGAGGAGACTCAAGGACCTTCTCACTCTCTCCACCTCCCTGAAAGGAGGTTGTAGTCAGCTGGGGGTCAGGTTCTTCTCCCAGGCAACCAGTGCCAGGGGCTGAACCTGCCAGGGGAGGGTTAAGTTGGATGTCAGGAAGCCCTTCCTCACAGAAAGGGAGATCAGAGCCTGGACTGGACTGCTCAGGGCAGTGGTGGAGTCCCCATCCCTGGAGGTGTTGAAGGACAGCCTGGCTGCCATCCTTAGTGCCCTGGGGCGATGTTCGGTGCTAGGCTGGGCTGGCTGAGCTCAGAGGGCTTTGGCAGCCTCAGTAAGTCTGGGATTCTTCCCGTGTACTCTTGTGGTCTCTCAAAGAAGAGGTGGAAAAGGGAGGCTCTTCACCAGAGGACAGCAAAGCAGGGAGATGAGGTCCGCTGTCCATAAAACCAGCTACCGTGGGATCTCGGTCATCTCTAGGCAAGGACAGAGGATCCAAATGACTCTAGCAGCTGGAGGAAGTCCATGGGCTGTGCTTTCAAGGCTCTAATTGGCCGTGTTCTAACAGGTTTAGTGTTTGTAAGTGTCGGGGTGTGCTAATCAAAATCCTATCAGATAACAGAGCGGGCGCCATTGCCTCTGCCCCGTGATTCAAAAAACCCCAAGAGCTGTTGGGCTCCTCGGCTCCTTCGCCGTAAGTACAGCGGGACTCCTGCTGCTGCTCTTTTCTTCCGTGGCTTGGTTTCTCTTGCTTGTTTGCTGGTAGGAAGGCGGAGGACACCTGAAAATAGCACGAAAAACAAGCGTTTGTTTCTCAGACAGGGGCTAAAGAGCTGAAACAATCCCCTCCTGAACCCCAAACGCCTCCTAGCACCTGAATTTCGTGCGAAGCAGCGCAGGCTTTCGAGCCAAGAGCCCTGAATTCATCAGTGCTTTTGTTTTAAATAAATAAACCGACCGAGCTTGGAGCAGGATTAGGTAATGAAAGCTCTGGAGCAGCTCTTATCGTGAGGACATCCTCCGGCATTTCCTTCTCCGAGCTTCCTGCCCCGATAAACCCCGGCTTCTCCTTCGGAACCAGCCCGCTCCCCTGAGCCCTCTGGGAACAGCTGCTGCAGCCAGGGCCAGAGCCGGGGGGACGACCAGGATTTATGGGAGCCTAGGGTGTGGTTTCTCTCTCTCTTGCCTGATTTTTGTCTTTATTCCAGAAGGTGGGATTTGATTGCGACTTGGGGAGCTGCCAGCGCTTGGGATTCTTTCCCGGCGGTGGTGCAGATGTCTGCGGCTCTGGTTTAATTCCTCACGAGCAGTAACTTTATTTCACACCTGGCAGGCTTCTCTCTGGTCGTTCACCTGTCAGGTAACTTCAGCCACTGGCACTGCCGTGGTTGTCTGTGAGCTCTGGGTGCCCTCACAAGCTGCCTGCAGCAGCAGGGTGCAGTGACAGCAACGCAGCGGGGCCCTAGAGAGGCTGGCTTTGGACAGCAGGTCTTCTGTGTGCTGGCTGTCACTCCAGATGAAATCCTAAAGGTACTGGTTGGGGTGAATCACAGCCCCAGGAGCCTGAAGATGTCTTCTGGAAGGTTTATTAGTGAGGGGATCTTTTCAGTGCTGTGCTGGTGAAGTAGTTTCTTGGTTGCGTGTCGATAGCCACTTAATTAGATGCTTCAGCAGCAGCCTTGCACCCCCCTGTCCCTTCACTGCAATAAAAGGAATAGAGCAGCCATTTATTTACAGAATCACAGGATGTTTGAGGCTGGAGAAGCCCTCTGAGCTCAGCCAGCCCAGCACCTACCATCAGCCCAGGGCACTCAGGGCCACGGCCAGGCTGTCCTTCAACACCTCCAGGGATGGGGACTCCGCCCCTGCCCTGGGCAGTCCAGTCCAGCCTCTGATCACCCTTTCTGTGAGGAACAGGGGGCTTGGACCTGTGACTCCACAAATCCCTTTCAAGCAGAGTTACCCTGCTGTTTGTTTGCCTGGAACAACAAGCGAGGCCTCTTGTCGGCAGGAGCATTGTGCAATGACACAGGACTTGTAGTCACAGATTCCTTCTGCTGGCACTCCATGGCCACCTTAAACCAGTAAGAAGCCACAGGAACAGTTGTGCACAGGGAGGTCGGATCTGCTCAGCTCTGTGCTGACCTCTGCTCTGAGCTGCTCCAGCAGCACCTTTGGAGAGTCACTGCGGGTGGCTGGAACCAGACCCTTTGAGTGCTGGCTGGTGGCGGTGCTGTCCTGGCTGTGGAACATCTGGGTGACATCCTTGCACCATCCTTTGTTCCTGTGTGGCTTCTCATGAGGCCTGACTGCTCTGTGCAGCTCCCATCTGCAGAAGTCATCAGGCTGCAGATGCTCATAAGAGGCTGCTGGAACAAACGGAGGTGAAAGATTACTTGAGCTGCTCTTGGTGTTGAGTCAAGGCACAGGAAATCTGCCAGGAGATGTGGGTTAGGGCAGAACCTCCCCCTCCTCTCTCCTGCCTGCGCTACCTTCTCCAGGCCTGGCTGGCCGCAGCGAGCTGTCCCCTGTCCTTTATGAGCACAGAGGGGTGAGCACTGGGGTTTGTTTTCACAGGATCACCAAACATCAGGGACTGGAAGGCACCTCCAAAGATCTCCCAGTCCATCCCCCTGCCACAGCAGGATCTCCTAGATCCAGTCATTAGGGGTTGGAAGGGACCTTGACAGATCATCCAGTTCCATCCCCCTGCCACAGCAGGATCCCCCAGATCCAGTCACACAGGAACAGCCCAGGAGGGTCTGAAATGTCTCCAGAGAAGGAGACTCCACAACCCCCTGGGCAGCCCCTGCCAGGGCTCTGCCACCCTCCCTGGGAACAAGGTCCTTCTGACACTGATGGGGAACCTCCTCTGCTCCAGCTCACACCCGCTGCCCCTTGTCCTGTCACTGGGTGCCCCTGAGCAGAGCCTGGCTCCATCCTCCTCACACCCACCCTTCACATCTTGATCAACATCCATGGGGTCACCCCTCAGGCTCCTCTTTCCCAGCTCCAGAGCCCCAGCTCCCTCAGCCTTTCCTCAGCAGGGAGATGCTCCCCTCCCTCCATCACCCCTGTGGCTCTGCCCTGGGCTCTCTCCAGCAGCTCTGTGTCCTCCTGGAGCTGAGGGGCCCAGAGCTGGTCACAAGGTCCCAGCTGTGGTCTCCCCAGGGCAGAGCAGAGGGGCAGGAGAACCCCTCTCCACATGCTCAGCCCTCTCGATCTGTTTTGCTGTGCCCAGCTCCCGCTGCTGGCCGTGTTCCCAAAGTGTCCCCGGTCTCCGGTGCCACCCCGGCGTTGCGCAAGGTCCTTCCAGCGCAAACACGCAGCCTGGAGGCTCTCTGTGGTCTCGGGCTGTGTGGGGCACCCTGGGACACGCACGTGTGTGACGAGAAGTCGCTGGAAAAGACCCGAATCTGCTGCTCCGGCTCTTTGGGGAGCTCGCGGCTCTGCCCGGTCAAGGCCTCAAGGCAGAGCTGCGGCAGCCTCCAGCCGGGGCTGCAGCGCCGTGAGGGAGCTCCAGCCCGCGGCTCCTGTGTTCAGAGAGCTGCAGCCAATTCTGCCAGCTCCCCGGCGTGCGCTTCGGGGTCACCCGTGGGCGTCCCAGAAGATCTCAAGACAATAATAGTGCTCTATTTTCGCACGCTCGCTGCAAAGTGGAGCTGCCCTCTGCCTCCAGCAGCTATTTTGGTTCGTGCCCGGACGGTGCACAAGTGGGAAGGGCTGCTGTTGGAATCCCGGAGTGGTTTGGGTTGGGAGGGGGCTCGGAGCTCACCCAGCCCCCTGCCAGGGGCGGCGACGCCCGGGGCCTCATCCAGCCTGGCCTTGGGCACTGTCAGGGATGGAGCAGCCACAGGCTCCCTGCCTCAGCACCCTCCCAGCGAGGGAATTCTGCCCCAGATCCCATCTCTTTGGGCTTCAACCCAGTCCCCTTGTCCCAGCACTAGAGTCCCTCAGAAAAAGTTGTTCTGCAGCGTTCCAGGAGCCCCTTCAGGCACTGGAAGCTGCTCTAAGGTCCTGCCGGAGTCTTCTCCTCTCCAGGCTCTTCTCTCTCTCCAGAGCAGAGGATCTCCAGCCCTCTGATCACACTTGTGGCCACCTCTGGACTCGCTTCCATGACCTTTCTTGCTGGGGACTCCAGAACTGGCTGCAGGACTCCAGGTGAGGTCTCACAGGAGCAGAGCAGAGGGGAGGAATCGCCTCCCTTAGCCTGATGCTGTTTTTCATCCAGCCCTTTTGATGTTTGGGCCTTCTGAGCTGCATCACACACTGTGGAAGCAGCAGTTTTGTGCCTCTGCCCGAGTCCCTTGTCTTTCAACCCTTTATCTTTCTCCACGGACCCTTAGAAGGAAACAGTCTTTGGCATCAAGATGTTTTGCAGAGGTTTGCTTGTAATTACTGGAGTATTCATCTCGAAGAAACAGCAATCAAAGCAGGAGGCTGCTGGTGCTGATGAGGAGCTCTGCTGGGTGATTGATGCCTTTTCATGAAACGAGAGACAGCTTTGAGAGAGACTGAAATACAGATCCTGAGAGAAGAATCATCTCACCATCACTGGTGTAGAGGAGCGGGGTGGTGGGTTCCTGTCCTCATCCCTATGCCTGTGGTTTCTCCTGCTGTGGCAGGGGGATTGCACTGGACGATCTTTTGAGGTCCCTTCCAACCCCTAATGTTCTGTGATTCTCTCACTGATGGGCAAATAACATCTCAGTGGAGTGAGGAGGTTGCTGTGTGTCTGAATAAAAAAGGACAGCTGGATCTTCTGAATTTCACAGAATCACAGGACATTAGGGATTGGAAGGGACCTCCAGAGATCACCCAGTCCCATCCCCTGCCACAGCAGGATCCCCCAGATCCAGTCCCACAGGAACAGCCCAGGAGGGTTTGGAACATCTCCAGAGAAGNGTTCTTGGCCCCCAGGGCCCTTAGCTGGCTCCTGGCCGTCCTGCTGGCCACCAGGACCCCCAGGTCCCTCTCTCCTCGCTGCTGTCCAACAGGTCAGTCCCCACTGTATCCTGGTCCCTGGGGTTGTTCTTGCCCAGATTCCAGACTTCACACTGCCCTGTTTATAGTTGATTAGATTTCTTGCCCAGCTCTCAGGTTCCACTGAATCCCAGCATCTCCCAGTGTCACTGGTTTGACTCCACAGCCCTACGTGTGCCTGTGGTGTGAACAGGAACCTCTTCATCCACTGGTCCCCCCTCCCCACACCAGTGCCACTGGAGCTGTTCCGCAGCAGACGGACTGGGTGCGATGGGCTGAACCGCTGCTCGGTCCCTGTGGTTACCAGGTAGGAGGCTCATGAGAGGCGCCAGCCGCCTCCTGCCCCAGGTGCTGAAGGAGGAGAAGCCTTTTGAACGTTAGTCTGCTCCTGTGAAACAAAGAGGAGGGCTCAGCTGGCATCTGGTGTGGTGTTTGTTTGTTGTAGTCCCCTTTTCTCCTGAAGGAGCAGCGGTTCTTTGATGTGTGCTCACACCCTACCAGAGCAACTGCTTGATGCAAGTGAAGTGAGCTGTCTTGGTTCATGCCAGCACTGTCTCCCAGGGCCGTGTAGGCTTTCCCACTTGTAGCTTCCCTCTGGACTCTGCAGGGGCAAGTTCCACCAGGGGCTGACTTCACCCGTTCAGAGGGTTATTTTCAGCCTTTCCCTGTGTGGAACCTTCAGGAAAACCTGTGTTCCCAGTTCCACTGAGGTGTCTCCCTACTGATTCCTGTAGAACAATAAATAGTTAATAGGGGCTTCCTCCCCAAACATAACCCCTCCATTAACAACTCCAGAGGGCTCTCTGGTGTACAACAGCCAAGGACCAGGTGAAACTTCACCCCGGTGCTAATGTCTTAAGAGAAGACTTGAATCACAGAGCGTTTGGGGTTAGGCAGCATGAGCTCAATTGTAAGGCTGAGGGAGCTGGGAAAACAGGAGCCTGAGGGGTGACCCCATGGATGTTGATCAATGTGTGAAGGGTGGGTGTGAGGAGGANCCAATGCTCTGTGAATACTGTGGCAGCTGCTCCTCAGCACAAGGTAGCTCTGACCTTTTAAAAGAGAGTCTCTGTCTCTTGGTCCCCCCGGGAGGCTCTCAGCATCCTGCATCAGCTGTGACCCCAGTGACTCTCCAGCAGAGGTTCCTGCGCTTTGAGCTGGCTGGAGGCAGCCTGGTGAACCGGCAGCATTTACATTCCGGGGTGGCATCCGCGTGGACTGTTTCTTTCTTGAGAGGAGGACGGAGTGGGGGTTGAAGGCAAAAGCCAGCCCAAGCCTTTGCTGCTCCGGAACGCTGCCGCTCGTCTAGTTTCTACGCAGCTGCCTCCTGTTGCAGCAGTCGTGCGGCGCAGCTCGTGGTCGTGGAAGGCTCTGTAGAGCAGCGGCGCGTGGGAATCGTCCCCCGGCTCCAGTCGCCTGCTCCTTTCTCTGTTCGCACCTCTGACGGCTGCTGACAGCTCCGCAGAACGGGCGAGCGGAGCCCCGCTGCTGGCACAGCCCCCCGTGCCCGTGCAGCACCCCGGTGGGCTCCTGCATGAGTCTGCTCGGGGGCACCTGGTGACGGGACAAGGGGCAGCGGGTGTGAGCTGGAGCAGAGGAGGTTCCCCGTCAGTGTGAGAAGGACCTTGTTCCCAGGGAGGGTGGCAGAGCCCTGGCAGGGGCTGCCCAGGGGGTTGTGGAGTCTCCTTCTCTGGAGACATTTCAAACCCTCCTGGGCTGTTCCTGTGTGACTGGGTCTGGGGGATCCTGCTGTGGCAGGGTGATGGGACTGGGTGATCTTTCCAGGTCCCTTCCCATCCCTCATGTTCTCTGAGTCTGTGATCCAGTGGGCAGGGAGGTGGGGCCTCGCTGGCAGCTGCGAGGACAGAGGCCCCCAAGAGGTTTCCGTGTGGGTCCCGCTGCTGTGTGGGCAGAGTCTCCGCGCGCAGCGGCCGAGATGTTCTTCAAGTGCCAGGCAATTAATCTGGGCAGGCAGGGAGCTGCGTGCGAGCGGTAATTAACCAGGAAAGCACCTCGGGCCAACAGAACAGGGTGGTGGTGCTGCTGCTGCTGTGGGTGTCCCGCGCCGCGAGATGCCTCCTCGTAATTGCAGCAATTTGAGCGGCTGGATGGGCGCAGCGCCGCCGCGCCGTCACGTACGCCCGCCCGCCGGTGGGCAGGGGTTCGGGAAAGTAGGGGAGATGCCACGGGCTCCCCCCTAAACGTGCTGTGGGCTGTGCCCCAAAAAAGTACCTGCCGCAGGGCACCTCGTTTTTAATAAGAACCTGCAGTCCCGGGAGCTGGCAGCCCTAATCCTTTCACAGGGCTGAGTGGATGCGGCGGCTCTGACACGAAGACAGACCGTTCTCTTCCTTATATAGGGCTGGATGAGTGCTGGGCACTAACGAGGTTGGAGCAGGAGGCTTTGGGGACGAAGATGAGCTGGCAGTCCTGGCTGAACCCTAAACTGATCGCTGCGTGGAAGGGGCTGCCCAGGGTGGGGTGTGGAGTCTCCTTCTCTGGAGGCGTTTCAAACCCACCCGGGTATGTTCCTGTGCGACTGGATCCGGGGGATCCTGCTGTGGCAGGGGGGCTTGAACGGGATGATCTTTCAAGGTCCCTTCCCGTCCCTAATGGTCTGTGATTCTCTAATTCATCACAATGGTTCCTACTCCAGAGTGGCTGCCTTTGGGTTGGTTTCATCAGGAGAAGTTTAAGCTGCCTTAATAGAAGCCGCTCGGTGAGGGGAATAAGAAAATCCACGGGGGACGTGGAATTAGTGTCAGTTTGTCTGGTTTAACTGACAACAGCCAGGACCATCAGCACGGCTGGGTGTAGTCACGTAGGGTCACAGAACATCAGGGATTGGAAGGGGCTTTGAGACATCACCCAGTCCAATCCCCCTGCCACAGCAGGGTCCCCTAGATCCAGTGGCACAGGATCATCTCCAGGTGGGCTCCAGAGAAGGAGACTCCAGGGAAAGCGTCGGCGCTGCTGCCTCGTGTGTCCCCGATGGTTTTGTTGAGCTGGAAGTGGCTGAATCAGCTGATGGACACTAGGACAGACTTCAGTCCTAGAAAGTCTCAGCCTGGGGTCTGGCTTAGGGATGAACTTGCAGAGAAGGGTTGATGGTTGGACTGGGTGATCCCAGGGCTCTTCTCCAACCCGAGTGATTCTAGAGGCTGCTGTAGGTGCGACGGGGCAGGGATGGAGAAAAGCAAAGGCAGCCTTTGGAATCGTGGTGTTTTCCTTCAGGAGAGACAGGGATGGGTGGTACCTGGGGAGAGGGAGGAGGTTTGAAAGGGAGGACGTGGGGTTGGCGGGCAGGGCTGCTTCCACAGAGGCAGCAGAACCATGGACTGAGGGAGAGCCGAGTTGTTCTGCGCCCGCAGCTCCGGCAGCTGCTCGATGGGCTCCATCTTCGTAGCGACACCGAGGCTGGAGGTGGGTGCAGGAGAGGGAGGGAGGAGGAGGCGAGGGGGTGACTTTTACCTGGGTGCACCTGAGCTGTTGTGCTGGGAGCGGCAGCAGTCGGGGTGGGGGAGCATGGAACAGCGTAGAAGTAAATGCACCCTTTTTTTTGGAGGGTGACTCACTGCAACTTACCCAAAGTGACCTGATTTAGTTAAATGAGGCTAAATATAACCCATGTGAAAAGTACTGACATGTGGGAGGAGACGACAGCAGTTGGCTCTCAGCCTCTCTGTTCTGCAGGGAACATCTTTCACGACTGGTGACTAATAAGTTTTACTCTTGCTGGCTTTGGAAATAACATCTCTGCTCCGTTACCCCCCTCGTAGGCAGATGGAAGAAAATGAGCCCTCCTTAATCCTTTGCCTCTTTGTCTGCCTCTCTGAATTCCAGCTCACTGCTATGGACAGTGCGATCACCCTGTGGCAGTTCCTCCTCCAGCTCCTGCAGGAGCCTCAGAACAAGAACATCATCTGCTGGATCTCCGACGACGGCGAGTTCAAACTGCTGCAGGCAGAGGAGGTGGCCAGGCTCTGGGGGATCCGCAAGAACAAGCCCAGCATGAACTACGATAAACTCAGCCGCGCGCTCAGATACTATTACGTGAAGGTACCGACGTCCACGAATCCACCTCGAGCCCTTATCCATCTTAGCAGCTTGTCCCTAATGAGCTTTGTTTCCTCTTTCATTCTCTGGAAGGGGGCAGGTGGCACTGCCGTCTCTCAGGTTCAGCACGTTGCACCAGTTCGTGTGGAGAGGGGTTTGTTGGCCTCCTTCCCTTTATCTTGGTGCTGCATTTCCTCCCCAGAGGTTGTTTTACAAGGTGCTTCGTGCAAAATGTTATCTTAGGGTGATGGCTTTGCTCTCGTGCACATCCTGCTGCGAGTACCCGTCCCCTCTCCTGAAGAAAAGTGCCTTTGCAAGGGTTAAAGTCCTCTGCTCCCAGTTTAAAGCAACAGGATGGTTGTGATGATTGGGGTGATGAATATTCAAAGAATCAGAGAACAGTTTGGGCTGGAAGAAACCTTCAAGGTCATTGAGTCCAACCTTTTCCCAGCCCTGTCAGCACTGCTAAACCCTGTCCCCCCAAGGCAACATCTACCCTTCTCTTCAACACCTCCAGGGATGGGGGCTCAGCCCCCTCCCTGGGCAGCTGTTCCAGTGCCTGACAGCCCTCTCAGGAAAGAGATTCCTGCTGACATCCAACCTGAACCTCCCCTGACAAAGATTAAGGCCTTTGCCCCTTGTCCTGTTCCCGGCCACTACGGAGAACAGTCCAACCCCTGCCTCTCTACAACCTCCTTTCAAGCAGCTGTAGAGAGCAATGATGTCTCCCCTCAGTCTCCTCCAGGCTAAGTAGCCCCAGATCCCTCACACAACATCTGTTCCAAACCCTTTACTGGCTTGGTAGCCACCTCTGGTCCCCTCTCCAGCCCATCAATGTCCAGGCTGGACAGATGCCGGGCAAACACCCACCATCCTGGCTGGAAAGGACCTCCAGGATCAGCAGGTCCACCCCTCATCCCAACAGCCCCCTAACCCCTACACCATGGCCTCAAGTGCTCCAGCTACTCAGTTTTTAAACCCCTCCAGGGATGGGGACTCCACCACCTCCCTGGGAGCCTGTTCCAGTGCCCAACCACTCCCTCAGGGAAGAGCTTCTTCCTAAGACCCAATCTGAACCTCCCTTTCCTGCCAGTGTCTCTATGTGGGGCTGTTAAAATGAGGTGATCCAGGGAGGGAGCCCTGTTTTGCCCCTCTAACATTGTCAGCAGAGCTAGATGCTCCTCTCGTTGAGCTGATGCCTCCTGGTAGTTCCTGAGGGCACAGATAGCATCAGAGTGCTGAGCTGGGACCCTGGTGTGGGTTTCAAGAAGCCACTTCTCCCCCGACCGTCACCGCGTGGGAGTGAGAGAGAAAAAGTGAAGCTCTGCTTCTCAGGAGCCTGTCGCCTTGTAGCTGGTGGTGTCAAGTCTACTCTTGAGTAACTCCAGCCTGCCTTTGTCCTGAGAGGTCTCAGCAGTGGTGGTTCATCCTGAACTAAGAGTCAGTTTGGGGTCCTGACTGTGTGAGGTCTCCTGGGGAGCAGAACAAGTTCCACACAGAGAGACTGTTCAGTGGGATTGAAGCAGCTGATTAGCCCACGTTGTGCTGACTAGTTCAGCTGCTGCTTTTCTTGTCATCTCGTTAGGAATCAAGGAGGTTTGATTTGGAGGATTAGCTCTGAGTTCTGCAAACCCATGAGCTTCCATTCTGCAGGTTCCTCTGTTACTTAACGCTCTGCTCCCCGCTTGGTGATGGTGGCAAAGGGTGTTTTTTTAACTGACTTCTTAGCTGATTTTTACAATGGGTCAAACTGAATCACTCTTAGAGGCCAAAGACAGTTAATTTTAATGGATTTAATGTCAGGTGAAGCTCAGTGTTTTGTCTGGAAATGGTACTTTGGGTGCAGAGCTGAATCACAGGAACACGTCGCGTTTTTAAAGAAAGAACCCTCCTCACCCCTTAATCTTTGGCTCAACCTTCACAGGCTCACAGAACATGAGGGATGGGAAGGGACCTCCACAGATCACCCAGTCCCACCCCCCTGCCACAGCAGGATCCGCTAGATCCAGTTGCACAGGAACAGCCCAGGAGGGTTTGAAATGTCTCCAGAGAAGGAGACTCCACAACCCCCTGGGCAGCTCCTGCCAGGGCTCTGCCACCCTCCCTGGGAACAAGGTCCTTCTCACACTGATGGGGAACCTCCTCTGCTCCAGCTCACACCCGCTGCCCCTTGTCCTGTCACTGGGTGCCCCTGAGCAGAGCCTGGCTCCATCCTCCTCACACCCACCCTTCCCATCTTGATCAACATCCATGGGGTCACCCCTCAGGCTCCTCTTTCCCAGCTCCAGAGCCCCAGCTCCCTCAGCCTCTCCTCGTAAGGGAGGTGCTCCACTTCCTTCATCATCTTTGTTGCTCTGTGCTCGACTCTCTCCAGCAGCTCTGTGTCCTCCTGGAGCTGAGGGGCCCAGAGCTGGACACAGGACTCCAGATGTGGTCCGGCTCATGGCTCATTGCTCCCTCCATCACCCCTGTGGCTCTGCCCTGGACTCTCTCCAGCAGCTCTGTGTCCTTGTGGAGCTGAGGGGCCCACAACTGCACACAGGACTCCAGATGTGTTCCGGCTCGTGGCTCATTGCTCCCTTCATCATCTCTGTGTCTCTGTGCTGGGCTCTCTCCAGCAGCTCTGTGTCCTTCTGGAACTGAGGGGCCCACAACTGCACACAAGATCCCAGCTGTGGTCTCACCAGGGTATAATAGAGGGGAAGGAGAACCTCTCTTGACCTGCTCACCCACCCCACTTCTGATCCACCCCAGGATGCCCTTGGCCAGCAGGGCCATTGCTGGCTCCTGGCCATCCTGCGGGCCACCAGCACCCCCAGGTTCTTTTCTCCTGCGCTGCTCCCGGGCTGAATTGCTCAGTCTATTTTAGGCAGAGCGTAGTAGGATGAACATGAATCTGAAGAAGGTCTAAATCCGTTCTGTCTCTGCTTCCCCGCAGAACATCATCAAGAAAGTCAACGGCAAGAAGTTTGTCTACAAGTTCGTTTCTTACCCGGAGATTTTACACGCGGATCCTCTCGTGGTGGGCCAGGCCGAGGGAGACCCTGAAATGCCGGGGTTCACGGACGTGGGCAGCGCCCCGAAGGACGCGGAAAGCTACGGCAAGGACAAGTCTCAGTCATGCACCAAGTCCTCCAGCCGCAACGACTACATCCACTCAGGCTTGTACTCCTCCTTCACTCTCAACTCCCTGAACTCTTCCAGCGTCAAACTCTTCAGGTCCATCAAGATTGAGAATCCGGCTGAGAAGCTGACGGAGAAGAAACCTGCTCAGGACCCCACCCCCTCTGTCATCAAGTTCGTGACCATGCCCTCCAAAAAGCCTTCGTCCGTCCCCCTGGTCTCCACCCCCTCGGTGGTCTCTACCACTTCCACCGCTTCCGCCGCTTCCAGCGCCCCGTCTCTTCCCTTGGGATCGGAGGAAACTCTCCAGACCTTGGAGACGCTCGTTCTGCCCAAGTTAACAGTCCCCGAAGCTCCAGCACCTTTGCCAAACTTAACCACCAGCTTCACCCCAACTCCACCCATCTCCTCCATGTCTCCCTCGCTGCAAGTTCCTTCCACCCCGCCGTCGCCGCCGCTGAGCTCCAACCCCGACCTGGACATTGACACGGACATCGAGTCCGTGGCCTCCCAGCAGCTGGAGCAGGCTCAGAGCCTGCAGCACCAGTCCCCCGAGCCCAAGGAGCAGGATTCGTCTGTGCTGGAGAAGGAGTTTGCCAATCACCTCTCCAGATCCAAAAAACCCAAAGGGCTGGAGTTGGCTCCTACTCTGGTGATCACGGGCAGCGACCCGAGTCCGCTGGGCATTCTGAGTCCTTCTCTCCCGACTGCTTCTCTTACTCCAGCACTTTTCTCTCAGGTAACCTCCTTCCCTTCCTGTTTGGTCGGGGTTTATTTTAGGCAACGACGGCGACGAGGGTCGGCTGCAGAGCAGTGAGGGAAGGAGAGTGGAGAATGAGTGGTCAGGAGGCTGTGTTTTTGTGCCTGGAGTTCTGAGGCTCAGGGTGTCTCTCCTCTCCCTCTCCTCACCTCACACGTTCCTCCCGGTCTCGGTTCGCTGCCGCCCCGCCGCGAGCCCGGGCTCTGCGTCAGCCGGACGCGCCGGAGCAGCCTCGGCGTGCGGAGGCAGAACCCAAACCAGCCGCAGCAGGAGCCTCTGTAAACCTGCCGGGGGGCTGCTGAGTGGTTTCAAAAACCCCTAAACCCTGCCCTTAGCCCTCGGGCTGGTTCTGGAGGTGCTTCAGAAACTGAGAACCACGGGAGGTGTCTGTTGAGCAGCTCTGCCTGACCTGGCTCGGGAGGCGTTTGCTTGGGATTGAACAACAATAGGAAGAGGAGCCGCTGGGTTGGTTCTTGTCTCTGCGTGGGAAGGGAAGCTTTTCCCTCTCAAACTGGGAGAGAACTGAACCCACTTAGGCTGTTCAGTTATTCTCTATTTATTTATATAAAGTCTATTTGTATAGAATTTGCATTTCTCTGTATTAAATAGAGCTTTAAAGTATTTCTGTATGTGAGGTCTGAACAGGCTGGAGAGCTGGGCTGAGAGGGATTGAGTTTTAACACAGAATCACAGAACGTGAGGGATTGGAAGGGACCCCAAAAGATCACCCAGTGCAGTCCCCCCAGCACAGCAGGATCCCCTAGATCCAGTCATTAGGAATTGGAAGGAGCCCCAAAAGATCACCCAGTGCAGTCCCCTCAGCACAGCAGGATCCCCTAGATCCAGTCATTAGGAATTGGAAGGAGCCCCAAAAGATCACCCAGTGCAGTCCCCTCAGCACAGCAGGATCCCCTAGATCCAGTCATTAGGAATTGGAAGGAGCCCCAAAAGATCACCCAGTGCAGTCCCCTCAGCACAGCAGGATCCCCTAGATCCAGTCATTAGGAATTGGAAGGAGCCCCAAAAGATCACCCAGTGCAGTCCCCTCAGCACAGCAGGATCCCCTAGATCCAGTCATTAGGAATTGGAAGGAGCCCCAAAAGATCACCCAGTGCAGTCCCCTCAGCACAGCAGGATCCCCTAGATCCAGTCATTAGGAATTGGAAGGAGCCCCAAAAGATCACCCAGTGCAGTCCCCTCAGCACAGCAGGATCCCCTAGATCCAGTCATTAGGAATTGGAAGGAGCCCCAAAAGANCAAGCAGGCTGTAAATGCCTTCTGTCACGGTTTGTGCTGCCAGTGACCCCAGGCCCTGTGTGATCCCACAGTTGGATCTTCTCAGGGTCACGGGCTGAGTCTCGTGCAGGTGCTTCGTGCTGAATTGCAGGAGCTTCCAGTGGGATTTGGCAGCAGCTGGGAAGAGAGGGGAGGGAGAGCTGCTGCTGCTGCGGGGAGGAGGAGGTGGGAGGAGGCGGAAGGAGGGGATGGAAGTTGCTGAAATTGGGGCCCAGCCCTGGACAGCTGCAGGAGCCGGCTTGGCTGCGGCTGGATGTCCGTGTGCCAGTGCCACCCCGCTGACCGTGCTCCTGTCTTTTGCAGACTCCCATCTTGCTGACCCCCAGCCCCTTGCTCTCCAGCATCCACTTCTGGAGCACCCTCAGCCCCGTTGCCCCGCTCAGCCCCGCCAGGTTGCAAGGTGCTAACACGCTCTTTCAGGTAAGTGCAGCCCAGCTCTCTGCCTCCAGCCTCTCCACAGGCATCACTTCACCCCAAGCTGAAGCAGAGCAGGATTTCTCTGTTCCCTCTGCCCCGTGTCCAGCCTTCAGTCGCAGTGTTCACCCCGGGTTCGTTACCGCCACTGGCGCTGCAGAAGGGGTGGAAGTTAGCAGCAGGCTGGGCTGTGGCTAGAGGTTGATGTTACTGGCTTGTTTCAGCTCTGTCCTTCCTGTCAAACCTGCCTCCCTCTAATTTTACTGCCCGAGAGCTTCCTGGAAGTTGAATTTTGCTGCTGCCCAAAACAGTCCCGTCCGTTGAAAGACATTAATTAGCTCTGTCCACTAACGGGAAGGGGGATGCGATCTGCCTGGCGCTGCCTGCTGGTCTCTTCACCCTGTTTGGGAACTTCTCAGCCTCACTGGCTCTTCATAAATATTTTTGTTTAATGTAGAAGAAAATAAGTTCCTTCTGTTTAAAACCTAAATATCCTCGAGGCTCTGTGGGCTCGGAATGACCACATCTGTTGCCTGAGCCTGCCTGAGCAAGGGGTGAAATTGAACTGGTGTCACTGGGGGTTGTAGCTGGCCTCTCCCAGAGGGGAGGGAATGACCAAGCAGCTTCATCGGTGCGTGGGATGCTTTTCTCTGTAATTAGCTGAGGAGAAATTCACACCATGGTTTCCCCACAACCTGCGTTAAAGTCACTTCTTAGTTCAGGGTGTTGGGCTGTGCTCAGCGCAGAGGTTACAGGCTGGGACCTGCTGGTGACACTGGTTACAGCAGCAGGATCGCTGCAGCCTGTGGCATCGCCTCCCTGCTTCAGCTCTGTGTCAGCAGCAGGAGGAGAGGGGTGATTGTCCCCCTGCACTCAGCACTTGTCAGGGTGCACCTTGAGTGCTGTGTAGCCTGTGGCATCACCTCCCTATTTCAACTGTGTCCCCAGCAGCAGTAGGGAGGTGATTGTCCCCCTGGACTCAGCACTGGGGAGGCTGCACCTTGAGGAGCGGGGCCAGTTCTGGGCACCTCAGGACAAGGGAGACATCGAGGGGCTGCAGCGAGGGCAGAGGAGGGCAACGGAGCTGGGGAAGGGCCTGGAGAATCCATCCGATGGGACTGAGAGGTGGGGAGAGCTGGGGCTGGTTAGTTGGAGGAAGAGGAGGCTCGGGAGAGACCTCATTGCTCTTTACAACCATCTGAAAGGACCCTGCAGAGATGCTGGTGCTGGGCTCTGCTCACAGGTCATCAGTGACAGAAGCAGAGGGAAGGGCTTCCAGCTCCAGCAGGGGAGGGTCAGACTGGGCATCAGGAAGAGATTCTTCCTGGAGAGAGTGGTCAGGGACTGGGCTGGGCTGCCCAGGGTTGGGGTTGAGTCCCCATCCCTGGATGAGTTTAGAAGTCGCTTGGATGTGGTGCTGGGGGATCTGGTTTAGGAGTAGAGTGGGGTTGCTGGTTGGACATGATGATCCCGGGGGTCTTCCCCAACCTGGCTGGTTCTGTGAGTTCAACAGTAGAAGACAGATTCTTTGGAAGTCCAGGGGTCACTCCTCGTTGTGTTTTGGTTTTGTTTCTCCCCGGGGGGCAGCTGCAGGGCCAGAGCTGCGAGGAGCAGTGAGTTGCAATGAATCCTTTTGCTCTCTGTCTCTTAGTTCCCGTCAGTGCTGAACAGTCACGGCCCCTTCACTCTGTCTGGACTGGATGGACCCTCCACCCCCGGCCCCTTCTCCCCTGACCTCCAGAAGACATAGCACCTGAGCTCACGGCGAGGCCCCTTCGGCCAGCAAAGGAAAGGTCAGGACACTCGCTTCGGACCGTCTCTGATAGAGGGGCCGTTTCTAACCCCGCAGAGCTCACCCCACCCGTCGGTTCTGCCACCCCCACATCGACAAGGCCTTGTTTTGCAAAACCCCCTCCTCCTTTCGAAGACCCGGGCTGGGAATGTTTATGCAATCGCCTTAATAGGAGCTGCAGCTCCAGTCTCTTCTCTTCCCTCCTCGGTTCTCGGGAGACTCCGCTGCGGTGTGCCGGCGGTGCCGCGGGAGCTCGGGCTGCGCCGGCGGCCGTGAACGGCGCCGGAGAAGGCGTCGTCTTGTGACTCCCGGAGCAGTCCCTGCGTCCTGCCCGAGAAGAAGTCTCATCGCGCTCGAAGCTGGCCTTCCAGGAGACGCCCGGGCTCGGGCGGCGTGCGCTCGGCTCGTGCCTCGGGAGCCTGTGCGGCAGCGCCCTGGCCCGCGTCCGCTCTGCTGGGGGAACCCCTCGTCTTGGCGCAGGGAGAGGCTTTCCGGGGGGATCCCCCGGATACAGACGATTTTGGTCCGGCCCCTCGGAGCAGCGGGGTCTGGCTGCCTTCTGGATGCTTCTCCGCCCTCCCTTCGGGCAGGAGGCTCTGGGACCCGTCCCTTTTGGTTCGATTGCTGGAGTCCAAACATTTCCAGTGCCAGAGGCCGCCTGCAGAGCCCGAAGTGCCGCCGCTGGAAGCTCGGCGGAGGACGGAGGATGTTGCTCGTGGCTGCTTTGGAGGCTGCAGCCCGTCCTTGCTAAGGTCACTGCCTGATGCCAGAGGTCCAGCCCCGGCCTGTGGGTGAGAGAACTCGAACGTCCGAGCGTTAACGTTGCTGCTCCTTTCCCACAGGTGGAGAAGCTCCTCTTCCACCAGCTCTTCTCTCGCATTAGATTTATTGCTTTTTGTTTGCATCTGAGGAAGCCCTCAGACCCCAAAGAAGTTAGACTCAGGCTCCAGCTGAGAGGGGCACTGCGGGCTATCAACCTCCCGGCAGATTTGCCCTTGTCTTGGTGGCCACCCGCGGATGGGGTCCTCCAGGATTCTTTTCCAGAGCCATTTAAATCACTGACAGAATGAAAGTCGTAGTTAGATTTTGACACCTCAGGAGGCCTTTTTGAAGAGAACGAGGAACGAGAAGGGGAGGTTCTCCTCTGGCAGCCCCTCGGAGATGGGTCTGCTGGCGCTGGCCGCTCTGCCCTTCCTCCGTGGGCATCTGCTGCCAGGCAGCAGCTTGTGTTTCGCTAGTGTCTGCGCCGAGTCACCTTCTCCCCGAAACACCCGCTAGGAAGCGGCTGGAGGGACCGTCGCTGGGGCACCCCCCTCTCTCGGCTGTCTCCAGAGGTCCCACGAGCAGAGGAAGACGGGCAGCTGCCGGTGCCCGCTGTACCTACCGCGCTGCCGAGGGGCGGGGGCTGAGCTGCGGCTCTCCAGAGCCCCCCCCGTGCCACTTCGGCAGATGCCGGCCGCGTGCGACGACACCCGAGGCCGGAGCACCTGGACCACTTGGCGCGTCCCTCACGCGGCACCCGGGGCTCCGTCCCTCCCGAAAGCCCCCTGCCCCGCGGCAGAAGGCCCCGTGCGGGGCGTGAGCTCCGCTTCCGAGGGAGGCAGAGCCCCGCTGCGCCCATCGGCAGCTGTGGGCGGCCCTCGGCGATGACCACGTGCAATATTGACTTTGTGTTGTGTCATGACTCGTCCCAAAGGGCGGCACACGAACTGCCCTCGGGCTCGCTTGGCGGCTTCGCGAGCCTGCCCCGGGCAGAGGAGCCTCTCTCTTTCGAGCTCCGTGGCGACGGCGGCACTTTGAGCGGCTGTTGTTGCCCAGCGTGGCCACTTCGACGCCCGCCGGAGCCCCGGTGGACGTCGGAGAGCGGCGGCGCAGACGAATGAGCACTAAAGACTTGCAATTGAATTGCTTCCCTGTCCCTTGTCCCCCCATGGAGAAAAGCCAAGTTTGTGTGTTTTGGAGCCGCGTTGTCGCGCGCACGGGCACTCAGTTCCTTGGGAGCTCGCTTCACGTTCAGCCTGGGTGCGCGGGGAGAGCGCCGGGGCCTGGCGCAGCCTGCCCGCCGTCCTGCCGCTCCTCCTCCTCTCCAAGCAGCCCCTCGTCGTTTGCACTGCCTGAGCAGGTTGGTGAGGTGCAGGGGTTCCCCCCTTCTTCACAGGACATCAGGGATTGGAAGGGACCTCGCAGGATCATCCAGTCCCGTCCCTCTGCTGCAGTGGGATCCCCTAGATCCAGTGGAAGTGACCTCGAGAGATCATCCAGTCCAATCTGCCACAGTGGGATCCCCTAGATCCAGTCGCACGGGAACATCAGGGACTGGAAATGACCTCGAGAGATCATCCAGTCCCTCTGCTGCAGTGGGATCCCCTCGATCCAGTGGAAGTGACCTCGAGAGATCATCCAGTCCCTCTGCTGCAGTGGGATCCCCTCGATCCAGTGGAAGTGACCTCGAGAGATCATCCAGTCCCTCTGCTGCAGTGGGATCCCCTCGATCCAGTGGAAGTGACCTCGAGAGATCATCCAGTCCCTCTGCTGCAGTGGGATCCCCTAGATCCAGTCGCACGGGAACATCAGGGACTGGAAGGGACATTGAAAGATCATCCAGTCCAATCTGACACAGTGGGATCCCCTAGATCCAGTTGCATGGGAACATCAGGGACTGGAAATGACCTCGAGAGATCATCCAGTCCAATCTGTCTGCCACAGAGGGATCCCCTAGATCCAGTCGCACAGGAACATCAGGGACTGGGAAGGACCTCGAGAGATCATCCAGTCCAATCTGCCACAGAGGGATCCCCTAGATCCAGTCGCACGGGAACATCAGGGACTGGAATTGACCTCGCAAGATCATCCAGTCCAATCTGCCACAGAGGGATCCCCTAGATCCAGTCGCACGGGAACATCAGGGACTGGAAGTGACCTCGCAAGATCATCCAGTCCCTCTGCTGCAGCAGGATCCCCTAGATCCAGTCGCACGGGAACATCAGGGACTGGAAGTGACCTCGCAAGATGATCCAGTCCAATCCCCCTTCTCCGGAGACAGCCAATATGAAGGTGCAGCCTGGATGGGTTTGGTTTCAGACTGGTGATACCCAACTCCTGACTGATAGCACTGGGGACCTGGGTGGTTTTAGCTGGTGAAGCACCTGCCTGGGAAAACCTAGGGAGAAAACCTGGGGAGGGAGGGGTCCCACCTAGGATTATCATCTCAGGAGGCACTTGGGAAGGGGCATTTTTAGGGGAGGGGAGCGTCTTGCTCGTTAAGCACCTGCCTGGGGAAACCTAGGGAGAGATCCTAGGGAAGGAGAAGCCCCACCTAGGATTATAAACTCATGAGGCACTTGGGAAGGGGAGTTCTTAGGGGAGGGGAGCGTCTCGCTCGCCGCCTTCTCCATTACAGCCCTTCAGGTCACTTAAGGTAAGGGTCTCTTGTACATATGCTGCCTTAGTAGCCACATGGGCTAACCAGGATGGAGCTGCCAGCCTTTGTGGGTCACGTTCCTGGCAGAGCACAGCGGCGCTGTGACTTGTCGGAGCTTGTTGACCCCTGGTGGCCCCAGCAGCCTCACCAGAGCTCTGTTGTTAACGCAGCGTGGGGAAGGTGGGGGCTTGGTCTGGACCCTCCCACGGCAGCAGGCTGTGGTGATGGTGGAGGAGGGCTGATGCTTGGGCTCGATGATCCCAGGGCTCTTTTCCAGCCGGAATGGTTCTCGTGTGGGATTCAAACAAGCCCTGGCACGACGTTCCGGGAACATCCTCTTACGTGGCACTTGGTGTTGCTGGAGTAGCCATGGGATGGTGGAACAACTCGGAGGTTCTGGGAGGGTTAGACCGGGTGAGCGTGGCAACCAGGCATCCCTCCTGCTGCTGGAGGTGTCCTTCCAGAACACAGCCACTGCTGCTCTGTAGTCGCTCTGCAGGTAGGAAGCCTGAGCTGGGGGGCGGCTGTGTGTGCGGTGTCTGAGCTCCAGAGCTGTTGGGATGCCATCAGCAACCACCATCTGCTGGCAGAGACCCCACAGAGAGCAGGAACATGGTAACAGCCCCTGTGGGCATGAACCCAACTTGTCCTGTCTTACCTGTTTGCAGAGGATGTGATCCAGGTCTTGAGGGCGCTGGAGGAAAGTTGTGGGGTTTTATTTCCCTGGAACAGCAGCTCAGCTCTGGGTGACTGTAGGGTTTTATTTCCTTGAACAGCAGCTCAGGTCTGGGTGACTGTAGGGTTTTATTTCCTTGAACAGCACTCAGGTCTGGGTGTTGTGGGGCTTTTACTTCCCTGAGCAGCAGCTCAGGTCTGGGTGTTGTGGGGCTTTTACTTCCCTGAGCAGCAGCTCAGGTCTGGGCGATTGAGGGGCTGTTACTTCCCTGAGCAGCAGCTCAGGTCTGGGTGATTGAGGGGCTGTTACTTCCCTGAGCAGCAGCTCAGGTCTGGGTGTTGTGGGGCTGTTACTTCCCTGAGCAGCAGCTCAGGTCTGGGTGTTGTGGGGCTTTACTTCCCTGAGCAGCAGCTCAGGTCTGGGTGATTGAGGGGCTGTTACTTCCCTGAGCAGCAGCTCAGGACTGGGTGATTGAGGGGCTGTTACTTCCCTGAGCAGCAGCTCAGGTCTGGGTGTTGTGGGGCTGTTACTTCCCTGAGCAGCAGCTCAGGTCTGGGTGTTGTGGGGCTTTATTTCCCTGAGCAGCAGCTCAGGTCTGGGTGATTGTGGGGCTTTATTTATCTCCCTGAGCAGCAGCTCCAGCCGGGATGATGCTTCCCAAACGGGTCCCGAGCTGGCCGGGCTCTTTTGCTATGCACTGCCTTTGGCACGTTCCCGGGGCGTTTTGCAGAGGCCGGGGATGATTTCTCAACTTCCAGGAATGTTTTCTCGCTCTCTTCACTTGGAGCACCCTAAGGCTTCAGCACCCGCCCAGGCTCCGCTGCAGGGGCGCACACGGCTGTGACCCCGAAGGCTGCGGGTGGGTTGGGGTAACCTCTCCCTCCGATAGCTTCTCGCACACAGGTAGATGCTCGTGTCTCCTCAGCTCCCTCTGAGCACCACATCCCTTCAGCTTCCACGCGAGATCTGCGGGGTGAGGCCAGGCAGGGGTGCGTCGAGCATCCCCAGGGGAGCCCAGGCGCAGAGCTGCTGCTGCGGCGCCGAGCGCGGTCCCTCGGCCCTCCCCTGCTGCGCTGTGGATCCCAGTTCCTTTTGCTCCCCTTCCTCCGTGTACATACTCCTGTTTTACTCTCCAGTGTAACCTCTCCCGTTTTTACCAAGGCGTGAACTTGTTTACAAGACACATCTCAGTGTTGAACCGAGGGGCTCTCTCGGTGCCGGTAGTTACAGGAACATTGTCGGCGCCGACGGGGGCTTTGAGACTTGGTGTTTTGTGGGCAGTGGGTGTCCGTGCCAGCTCCGGTCTGTGTCCCTCCCTCCCTCCTGGCCTCTCAGGCTGTGGGGAGCAGGGAGAGTTCTCTTTCCTCTTCATATTCCATCATGGAGAGCGATGCCACAGGCAGCAGCTGGCGCTCGGCGGAGGAGCTGGAAGCCCATGGAGGTGTCAATGGCTGTCCTTGGCAGCTGTTTGGGGTGTTTTCGTGAGGGTTTGATTGTGAACAGTAACTGGTGATGGCTGCTCTTTAGTCTGGACAGTACTGGGACATCTGCTTCACGTGGGAGCTGCTGGCTGTTGCTGTCCAGTTGAGGAGGAGGAAATCTCTCCCTGTGAGGGGGCTGTGGGCTCCAGAACAGGCTGCCCAGGGAGGTGGTGGCTGCTCCATCGTCCCTGTTGGGTTGGATGGGGCTGTGGGCTCCAGAACAGGCTGCCCAGGGAGGTGGTGGCTGCTCCACCATCCCTGTTGGGTTGGATGGGGCTGTGGGCACCCTGCTCTGGTGAGAGGTGTCAATGGCTGTCGGGGCTGGGTGAGCTCTGAGCTCCCTCCCAGCCCAACCCCTCCATGACTCTGTGGTCTGTGCTGTGCTCCAGCTGGTCAGGTGTCAGAGGCTGTTTGATGGCCATGAGAAGGCTCAGCGCAGTGACACCCCATGTGGTGCCTCCCCATGCAGTGACAGTCGTTCCACCCAGCCCTTGGGGCTGTGGCTGCCAGAGGATGTGTCTGGATGGATGCAGAGTTCCAGTGCCTCTGTAGGAGCCCTTGGTGAAAGCTGATTCTGGACAGAGAAGGACATTTACCAACAGAACCAAACCCGTAGCTGGAGCTCCAGAGTCCCCAGGAGGTAACAGCTCATGTTTGTCATCACCAGACCTTCTCCTGAAGTTGGCCTTGGTGCCACCTAAAGCTTTGGATGTCGGTGTTGTGGAGCTGTTCCAGGCAGAACCACAGGGCACAAGGGGTTGGAAGG
The DNA here is from genome assembly GCA_013400115.1 of Rhinopomastus cyanomelas. Classification (NCBI taxonomy): domain Eukaryota; kingdom Metazoa; phylum Chordata; class Aves; order Bucerotiformes; family Rhinopomastidae; genus Rhinopomastus; species Rhinopomastus cyanomelas. Next base: position 61,670 of record VXBP01001522.1, read on the forward strand.
GACCTGGAAAAATCATCCAGTCCAGTCTCACAGGACATCTGTGGCAGGGGGACTGGACTAGATGACCTTTGGAGGTCCCTTCCAATCCCTGATGGTTCTCTGGTTCTATGAAAAGCATCTCCTGAGAGCTGAGGAGGTGGGTTTAGCTGCCTTGTGCAGCCAGGACCGGGCTGGCTCTGGGACCATGGAGTAGGTGTGTGCCTGTGGCTTCTGGATTCCTGCTCAGAGCAGCCGGTGCCAGGTCACATCGGGGACTGGAAGGGACCTCGAAGGGTCCCCCAGATCCAGTGGCACAGGAGCACGGCCAGGCGGGTTTGAGCCGTGCTTCACTCACGCTGGTGGGGCTGGGGTTGCTGTTCTCCCCATGGCTGTGGCAGCACTCGACGGCTTGTAGCCCAGGGTGGGCGATGAGTGGCCAAAGGTTTTTCTGAACCGCATCTTGACGGCCCCTTCTTGTAGGGAAAGCGGGTGCTGGGCGGCTCTGAGCTTGTGCAGCAGAAGCAGGGACTTCTCACGCTGCTCTCCTCGTCCTCTGGCTCTCAGTGGGAGGGTCTCCTCTCCCAGCCGGGCCGTGGGCAGCGGGGTGCAGCCGGTAGTCCTGCCCCTGGAGGCCAGCAGAGCTCCTCTGCTGGCTAGCAGTGGCGAGGAGGCCAGCAGACCCCCCACCCTGTAACTGGAAGCTGTTGGCTTGTCCTTGTCGTCGTTCCTGGCTTCTCTTCCTCTCCTGGAGCACGGGGAAGGCTTTGAGGACGGCCCTCTGCATGGCTCCTCGCGGGCGCCAGGGCCTGGCTTCAGCCCTTTTGGCTTCCCCCACTATTAACCCTTCGTTTTCAGCTCGCATGTCTTAAACCTCGAGGCTTCGAGACGGCTTGTGATAGGATTGCGTTGACCCTCCCTCACTCAGCTGCACAGAGATTTCTCGCTGCTTCAAACCTTCTCTGTGAACAGGGTTGAGATTCTTCAGCGTGTTTTGGGAGAAAAAGATGTATTTTATAAAAAAACAACCCCCTTCCCTTTAAACCCCCCCCAATCCCATGTGTGTCCCGCTGCAGTGTTACCAGATGGCCTTACGTACGTCACAGTGGTTGTGATGAGTACAGTAGCACATTTAATGCTTCTCCCCCCCTCTGTTTTTATAGCTGAGAAGTCTTTCTTAATCACAGAGCTGAGTCAATGGGAGCAGCCCTAGCACAGCCTGAGGAGGGTGGCTGGTTGCCTTCCCGCTCGGGACAGCTGGGGACGGCTCTCGAGAGGGACCCTTAAACCCCACACGAGGCTCTGTCTTGGGAACGGGGGGGATCTTTGCGCTGGCGGATGCAGCTCTGGCAGCTCAGCCCAGCTCTGCTGCCTCCAGCGCGGCTGCGCCGGCGTCCGGCGGCTGCTCTTTGTGCCTCAGATGGAGTCGGGCAGGAAGCTGAAGTCAGGTTGGAGAGAGAGGACTCCAGCAACCCGTGGAGCTGTGGGGAGGAACGTGGGGCGGCTGTCGTGCTGTTTGTTGTTCCCAGGGCACATCTGCTGTGGAAAGGGGGGGCTCGGTGATGCTTTTGGTGTTTGGCTCCTCACTCGAGTCACAGAATCACAGGACATCAGGGATGGGAAGGGACCTCAAAGATCACCCAGTCCTGTCCCCCTGGCACAGCAGGATCCCCCAGATCCAGTCGCACAGGAACAGCCCAGGAGGGTTTGAAATGTCTCCAGAGAAGGAGACTCCACAACCCCCTGGGCAGCCCCTGCCAGGGCTCTGCCACCCTCCCTGAGAACAAGGTTCCTTCTCACACTGATGGGGAACCTCCTCTGCTCCAGCTCACACCTGCTGTCGTTGGGTTTCTCTGCCAACCAGCAGGACGGTGCCTGCAGTGGGTTTCTAGACTGCAGCAGCTCTGCTGGGGGCAGACCTCCACGTCGGGTGACTTTAACTGCAGAACAGATTCCACTTAACTGTTGGAACTTTGAAAGGAGTCATCAGTGATTCAAAATGAAACTGAAAGAGGCAGAGAGAACGTTGTCAGTTACTTTCTCCAGAGCAGAATCACGCTGAGGTATCGATGCAGCACCCACTGAGGAGACACAGAGGCTCTGTCCAGAGCAGAACTAGTCGTCCTGAGTGTCTTTAACCTCCAGCCCTGGAGACTGTTCTAGACGTGGCCAGCTGTCACCTTGCTCCTGTCGCAGTTGGGTGTCAGCTCCCCGGGCAGCGAGTAGCTTCCCAGGCTTCACTCTTCTGTTGTGAAATGGAAAAACACCTCAACCTGAGAGCATCTCCAAGTGAACAACAACTGTAAGTGATTCAAAGAGCTGAGCTGCTGCTCTGTCCCCGAGCTCCTCGCTAGCCAAAGTCTTCAGCACTAGCCCCTCGACCCGCGTTCCTCCCCCGGTGGAACCTCCAGCCTAATGGACTCTCTCTCCCTGATGCCTGGGTCCACAGTGATCTGAGCACATCTCAGCTTCAGAGGCAGCCAGGAGGCGAAGCCCTCGGGAGGCAGCCCTTCCCCTCGGGGGGGAAGAGCTCTCTAGTGACTCTTCAGAGCGATGACGCTGCCTCTTGTGCCCGGCGAGCGGCGGCAGCGGTTGGCAGTTGGCTCTTCGGCCGTGAAGGGTCTTTCCCACCTTTTTTTTTCCTATGGCTTCGACTTCTGTGCAAGGGAAAGGCCCAGGAACCAGCGTCTTGCAATCTGTTTTTTACTCCAAACTAAACTCAGCGGGGCGGGAGCGCTCGGAGGACTGTTTTCTGGGAGGACCGACAGAGGGATTTGCTTTGTACAACGCGAGCTGGCTTTGAAAAAGCATCGTAGCAAATTATCCCCGTCGATCCTATGTCCATAGTTCATGTGCAACCAGACTTGCAGAACGACTGTATTTTTTTAAATAAATATTTTTAACTAAAAGTTCTCCTCTGACGGGGCTCTTGATGGGTTTTCATTGCTCTTGTTCCAGCAGCGCGGAGTCGCGGGAGGAAGGGGTCCCACTGCCCTCAGTGCCTGCCAATCGCTGGGCCCAGACACAGGGTCACAGTCTCTGGAAGACACAGTGTCTCTGGTTGAAGAGACCCTCAAGATCATCAAGTCACAGACTCACTGGTCAGGGATGACACAGTGATGTGGGGACCAGGAGCTCTCTTCCCTCCCAGGGGCTGGGATTGCTCTGCAGCTGCTTGTGCAGTGCAGGTACAGACTCACAGGATGCGAGGGATTGGAAGGGACCTCGAAGGATGATCCAGTCCAGTCCCCCTGCTAGAGCAGGGTCACAGAATCACAGGACATGAGGGCTTGAAAGTGATCTCAAGAGATCACCCAGTCCAGTCCCCCTGCCACAGCAGGATCCCCTAGGTCCAGTGGCACAGGAACATCCCAGGAGGGTCTGAAATGTCTCCAGAGAAGGAGACTCCACAACCCCCTGGGTGGCCCCTGCCAGTGCTCTGCCACCCTCCTTGGGAACAAGGTCCTTCTCACACTGATGGGGAACCTCCTCTGCTCCAGCTCATACCCGCTGCCCCTTGTCCTGTCACTGGGTGCCCCTGAGCAGAGCCTGGCTCCATCCTCCTCACACCCACCCTTCACACATTGATCAACAACCATGGGGTCACCCCTCAGGCTCCTTTTTCCCAGCTCCAGAGCCCCAGCTCCCTCAGCCTTTCCTCAGCAGGGAGATGCTCCCCTCCCTCCATCACCCCTGTGGCTCTGCCCTGGGCTCTCTCCACCAATTAGCCACCTCTCTGCAGCCTGCGGGGACATAACCAGAGAGTCTTACTTCCTTCTGGAGGAGCTGGCAGCCCCTGCTGTTGTCTCTCTGTCAGCAGAGGAGACTTTACTCATCATAAACTCAGCTCCCTCCCTGCATTGTTTGCCGCTCCGTTCCTCTGAGGAGGATGCTGCCGCGGTAGGGGGGGGCTCCCTTGGTGACTGACTGGGGAGGGCTCTCTGCTGCAGCGCAGGGTCGTCCCGGTGGGAGGGGGACAGGGGCATCCTGTGGAGCTGGGCGAGAGCTGCACTGCGCCGGGGAAGGGTTCCCGAAGTCCCCAGATGACTTCAGCCCAGGATTTGGCTTCACCTACCACTGCCCTACCTTGTCCTGATGTGTGTCCCCACACTGGGCAGCAAAGTCACTTCAGCAGCTCCACGCTCTTGAGACTCTACAGAAGACCCCCTGGGAAAAGGGTAGCGAGCGGAAGGTCAGAGCTTCAACAGGTTGGACTTGATGATCCTTGGGGTCATTTCCAGCCTGGTCTGCTGGGACCTACTGCTTGGAGAATAGAAAAACCTGAAACAAGCTGAGCTTAAACCAGCTGGTCACAGGATCACGGTACGTGAACCGAGTGGCCCACAAGTGGACACAACAGTCCAGATGTGGAATCACCAGGTGGCCAGAACTGAGGGCGAGCCAAGAGCTGGCCAGGCCAGAGGTGAGAGCGGCAGTGCCCCGAGCACAGCGCTGCTGGGACTCTAGCAATCGATCACCTTTAATCAACCACTGCTCTGTATTTACACCCGGACATATGTACATCCACGTACAGCAGTTACGGCCACGGGACCCGTCCGCTCGCCCAAGGCAACAGCCCGCCCGCCGCAGCTCCCCCCCGCTCAGCCCGGCCCCGCTCCGCACCGTGCGACGGCTCATGCTCGGGGTGAGGGAGGTACCTTGCGGGAGGCACCGGGGGAGAACAGACGGCTGGTGCGGGACAAGCGGCTGCAGGCTGCGTCCCGAAGCCCTCGGCTTAAGGCGCCGGGTGGAAGCCGCCCCGTCGGAGCGGAGCCGCTGGAGCAGCGGCCGAAAGCGGAACAAACCAGCGCAGCTCTGGAACCATCGGGGTGAAAAGGGAGCCCCCAGCAAGCCGAGGGGTTCCGCGGTCCCGAGGCCCCGGCGGGCTGCAGGAGACGCTGCCTGGGGCGGGGGGGACACGAACGAACGCGGCCGATCGATGGTGGGGGAGCAGGCAGGAGTCAAGCAGCCGGGTCCTGCTGCTGCTGCTGGGCGCTCGGAGCGGGGTTCCACCGGTTGTGTCTGCTGGCTGCCCCCCGCGCTGGGTCTGAACACGGAGGGGACCCCGGGGCTGTGCTGCACAACCACCCCTTCAGGCCAGGGCTGCGCCGTAACCCTGCCGGGGCTACTGGACCAGGAGAGAGCTCTGTTCAGGCCCCCGACTCAGCCCGCAGATGCGAGAGAGCCTCGTCCTTCCCTCCGTCCCTCCGCCAGCCCCAAGTCCGTTTGCAGGAGCCGCCGGTCTCCCTCCATCCCTGCCGTGTGCCGCCGCCGTCCAGCCCATGGCTGGCGCTTCCCCTCTGCCGGCAGCTTGTGCTTCGCCCGACGGCGCAGAGTTCGCGGGGCTCGGCCTGGACTCGGACTCGCCCGGACACAGCCCGGATGTGCTGCTTGGCTTTGATTGCGCGATTCGGTCTGGAGCTGCGGAATCACCCGGAAGAGGAAAACGCTTGATCGAGGGGGTGGCTTATTGCTGGTCCGGGGCTCGGGCTGCCGCCTCAGCGCTGATACTGGCCGGTGTCAGCCGTCACTGCTGCTTTGTCCGGCGAGGAGTCGTCTGCATCTGTGAAAGGGGCGGTGGAGATGGCGCTGGACACGAGGCAGGAGCCTTCCTGCACCTGGAGGTGGCTGCTCTGTCACCCACCCACATCAGGGATGGGCAGGGATCCCCAAAGATCACCCAGTCCAAGCCCCCTGCTAGAGCAGGATCACCGAGCATCAGGGATGGGAAGGGACCTTGATAGATCACCCAGTCCCATCCCCCTGCCACAGCAGGATCCCCCAGATCCAGTCACACAGGAACAGCCCAGGAGGGTTTGAAATGTCTCCAGAGAAGGAGACTCCACAACCCCCTGGGCAGCCCCTGCCAGGGCTCTGCCACCCTCCCTGGGAACAAGGTCCTTCTCACACTGATGGGGAACCTCCTCTGCTCCAGCTCACACCCACTGCTAATTGTCCTATCACTTGGTGCCAGTGACGGTGGCAGAGCCCTGGCAGGGGCTGCCCAGGGGGTTGTGGAGTCTGTTCTCTGGAGACGTTTTCAAACCCTCCTGGGCTGTTCCTGTCTGACTGGATCTAGGGGATCCTGCTGTGGGTGGGGCTTGGACTGGCTGATCTTTTGAGATCCCTTCCCATCCCTAATGACTGCATCTGGGGGATCCTGCTGTGGCAGAGGGATGGGAGTGGGTGACCTTCTGAGGTCCCTTCCCGTCCCTGATGCTCTGGGGTTCACTCCTGCCAGCTCCACGTTTCCCAGCCATCCCCCCCTCTGTGCTTTCCCATTCCTGCTCTCTCCCTGGCTCCTCCGGGACCAGCCAAGCAAGCGAACCCCGAGCTGTGGCTGCCAGGGCTCTGTGGGCAGCTCCGAGCAGGAAGGGGGCAGGAAGCAGCAGGAAAATAAACATTTCCTTGCATTTAGCTCTGGGCTGCAGCCTGGCTGCTGAGGACGGCTGAGCCGCTCTTCCCCCCCACACCGAGGGCTGCTGCCTTCTCACCTGAGGGGGGCTTGGGGTACATCCTGTGGAAAAACAGGAGGAAGGCGTAGAAGGCAAAGGCCAGACCTCCAAAGATCATCCCGCAGACCAGGAAACTGTAGCTGCCCTGCTCGTGGATGATCTGCGGGTGGAGAGGGAAAAACAAAGTCAGGCAGGGCTGGGAGCCCGAGTGGCTCCTGCCAGCCCGGCTGGTCGTGCCCAGGGAGAGCTGAAGCTGCTCTTGGCGGCTCAGGGGTACCCTGAAGGCTGGCAGAGAGGGAGCTGGACCTGAACAGGAGCCAGCAGCGTGCCCAGGTGGTCCAGAAGGCCAGGGGCTTGGATCAGCAGTAGTGTGGGCAGCAGGACTGGGATGTGATTCTCCCCCTGTACTGGTTACTGGGGAGGGCTCCCCTCCAGTACTGGGGGCAGTGCTGGGCCCCTCACTTCAGGAAAGAGATGGAGGGGCTGCAGCAGGTCCAGAGGGGCAACTGGGGAAGGGGCTGGAGGGAAAGGCTGATGGGGAGAGGCTGAGGGAGCTGGGGGGGTTCAGCCTGGAGGAGACTCAGGGGGACCTGCTCCCTCTCTCCAACTCCCCAAAGGGAGGTTGGTGTCAGGTGGGGGTCAGGCCCTTCTCCCAGGCACCAGAGGCTGAAGCTGCCAGGGGAGGGTTGGGTTGGGTGCCAGGAAGCCCTTCCTCAGGGAAAGGGGGATCAGAGGCTGGACTGGGCTGCCCAGGGCAGAGGTGGAGCCCCCATCCCTGGAGGTGCTGAAGGCCAGCCTGGCTGTGGCCCTGAGTGCCCTGGTCTGGGCTGGCTGAGCTCAGGGGGATTCTCCAGCAGGATCCTGTTTCTACCAGAAAGCTCCAGCCAGGTGCTGCCTGCACTCACCGATCCCACCAGCAGCTGCAGCACCATTTCCCCGATGCCAGCCCCAGTCACCAACACGGTGGTGGCACAACCTGCAGAGAAACAGCACAAGGGACGAGGTGAGAGGGTCAGTCTGCAGCCTCTTTAGACTGGTTCATCCCCAGGCAGAGCTCCAAACACTCAGGTGGGTTCCCATCAGGCTGAGAATCCCTCTTATCCAACCTGTGGCACTGGGAAGGTAAAAGCTGAAGCCAAAAGCTCTCCCAGTCCAGTCCCTGGTGCCTGAGGGCAGAGGTGATGGTGCTTCTCCCCGGAAGGGTTCTCCTGCATCACTGCCCCCGAGAGGGAGGCTGGCAGAGATCCCCTGGAGGAGCTGGCTCAGCTCTAGGATTCTCCAGGACCAGCGGGTGACCTCCTCGTCCTGCCCTGTCCTTTGGGAATCGCAGCCTCTCTCATTGAGACCCTGGGGCTGATCACCCCTGAAGATGGGAAGGAGCCCGGGACAACCCTGCACCCCACAGCTGCTCTGGGTGGCCCCACTCATCCCTCAGACCCTGCACAGCCCCCTGGTCAGACTCAGCAGCGAGGGGAGCAGGGAGCAGCCGCTCAGCGGCGCCCTAAGGACACCCAGCAGCAGCCCCGACCGCTGCCTGTAGGTGCCATCGGGACGTCCGAGGTGGAATTTGCTGTCTGGGGCTGGAAGAGACATTTGGTTCCAAAGCAGGTCCTTCCTTCAAGCTCCAGGCTCACCTTGGTACTGCAGGATGTCCTCGGTGTAGGCCAGCATGCTGGGGAAGGTGCTGCTCAGGAACAGCCCCAGCGACGCCGTCCCCACGAACAGGAAGACCACGCTGGAGGAGAACATCAGCAGCAGCAGGAAGGTCACCAGGACTCCGACCTGGGGAGGACAACACACGCGCTCACGGGGAAGGCACAGGCTGAGCTGCGGCGGGGGCCACGGCTCACGTGGGAGCAGAGGGGCTGGCAAAGAGAAGCTGCTCTGGAAAAGTGAAGTGAAGGGGCCAAAGGGGGTCCCTTCCAGCGAAGGACTTGGCTTTATAGGGGTGTCTGATGTTACAGCAGGACCTGGAGTCACCCTGTGCATCAGGGTCTCAGTTCATCATCGGTCTCAGCCCCATGAGGTAGAGACTTAGGATGACACCAGGAAAAAAGACTGTAGACTTGGTCTAGGTGACCCTGCTCTGCCAGGGGGTTGGACTGGGGGATCTTCCGGGGTCCCTTCCAACCCCGATGCCCTGTGAGTCTGTGAAAGCCCCAGAGGCAGCTGCCTTGCAGCCCTCTGCTCCGGCACCACAGCGAGCAGCTTCCCCGTGGCACAGGGCAGCAGAGGGAGCTCTGCATCGCTCATCGCAGCCCAGCGCGGGCGCCCCGTCCCTGCCGGTGCTGACACGAGTCTGTGTGCAAAGAAATCCTAGAATCAGAGAGTCACAGAGTCACTCAGGTTGGAAAAGACCCCCGGGATCCTCCAGTCCAACCCAGCAACCCCACTCTGCAAGGTCACCCTAAACCAGATCCCCCAGCACCACATCCAAGTGACTTCTAAACTCACCCAGGGATGGGGACTCACCCCCCACCCTGGGCAGCCCAGCCCAGGGCCTGACCACTCTCTCCAGGAAGAATCTCTTCCTGATGGCCAGTCTGACCCTCCCCTGCTGGAGCTGGAAGCCCTTCCCTCTGCTTCTGTCACTGATGACCTGTGAGAAGAGCCCAGCACCAGCATCTCTGCAGGGTCCTTGCAGAGAGCTGTAGAGAGTGATGAGGTCTCCCCTCAGCCTCCTCTTCCTCAGCCTAACCAGCCCCAACTCTCTCCATCTCTCAGTCCCATCAGACTGATTCTCCAGCCCTTCCCAAGCTCTGTTCCCCTCCTCTGCTCTCGCTGCAGCCCCTCGATGCCTCCCTTGTCCTGAGGTGCCCAGAACTGGCCCCACTCCTCAAGGTGCAGCCTCCCCAGTGCTGAGGGCAGAGGGACATGGAGCCGGCAGACACTTCCCTGGGGGGTTACATGAGCCCAGGGTCCGGGTACCAGAGGAGCCAGTGGCTCAGTCGAGTGGCCAGGCCCTCAGGGCCAGCGATGCCGAGGGAGCTGGGGGCAGCTCTGCTCATCCAACACCCTCCCCAGGCGGCCAGACCCACCCCTCTGGCAGAGGCAGCCTCACCACGTTGATGAAGACCATCGTGGCCGGCTTCACCCGGTAGGACACGGGGATGGAGATGAGCCGCCCCAGCGTGATGAAGCCCCAGAAGAGGCTGGGCAGGTAACCGGCCACCTTGTGGACCACGGAGAGAGGCTCCTCCACCGCGTAGCTGTAGACGAAGCCCGAGTACTCGCCCTGCAGGAGAACCAAGACCAGGGGTCACCCCGCTGCAGCCTCAACTTCACGCTGTCCCTCAGCTCAGCACAGCGTCGGGGTGGAGAGCCCTGCCATGGATGGGCTACCAAAGCTCAACGGGCACTCGCCCCAAGGGTTTGCAGCTGGGCACAGGCTCCAGGATGCAGGGCTCCAGCATCTAGAGGGCAGGGGTTAACAGCAGGACTAGGTGCCCCATCCTTTGGCAATCACAGCCTCTCGACTTGAACCTCGTTAGGAGGTCAGTCGCCCGTGAAGATGGAGGCTCTGGAAGGCTCCTGCACCCCCAGCAGCTGCTCTGGGTGGCCCCACTCACCTCTCGGACCCTACGCCGCAACCACAGAGCCCCCAACCAGCCCCGCACGGGCTCTGCTCCTGGTTTTGGGGGCTGAGGAGACCCATCAAACCCAGAGGCACCATTTCTGGGGGCTCAAGGGAAGCAGCTCCTGCCCTGGGGCTGAAGGGAGAAGAGACCTCCACTGCCTGCAGGTCGGCAGCGTCCCAGCTCCCAGCTGGCCAGGGGTAGCACCAGCAGTCACCCCGCTGCAGCGCCAGCACCTAGGGGAAGCCACAGAGCCCTCCCTAGAAGCCAGGCACACACCAGCCTGGCTACCATTAGCTACCTGGGGGCTCAGACTGCCACAGCAGCAGACCCTTAGCTCCAGCCCAGTGCCAGCAGGGGCCACACACTGGGGTCGGGCTGTTCCACCTGGTCTAGAGGGATGAAAAGCTCCCCTGACCGGCTGAACTCACCACAATCCCATCAGTCATGAAGAGGACGAGGGCCCCCGCGATGTGGACGGCGAAGTAGGTGTAAGAAGCCCCTCTGAAGTTCTTGCTCTGGCAGCAGCTAAAGAAGTCGTCGTGACCTGGGGACAAACAATGCAGAGCAAACCCAGCTGGGGCTGGGAGGCTGCCACACGCCAGGGGTTTGGGCTCAGCTGCACCCAGAGGGTTCAGGGAGGGTTGAGATTCAGGGGTTCAGAGAGGATATGGATTCAGGAGATGCTGGGAGGACCCCGGGCAATGTGGAGCCCTGCTAAGTGCAGCTGCACAGGTCCTTCACCAACCTCTAGGCTCCCAGAAGGGGGGCGGGTGTGCTCACCCCTACCCACAGGCTTGGACCCTGTGCTCTCCGGGACCACAGGACACTAGGGATTATGATCCCAGCTACTTTGAGGGCACCAAACAGTCTGCTTGGGGTGTCTGGGTCCCCAGTCCCAGGTGCCTGTTGGGAGTCACAGAACCTTGGCGACTGGAAGGGACCTCGAGAGAGCACCCAGTCCCATCCCCCTGCCACAGCAGGATCCCCCAGATCCAGTCATCAGGGGCTGGAAGGGACTTCGAAAGACCATCCAGTCTAATTCTCCCCCTGCCACAGCAGGATCCCCTAGATCCACTCCCACAGGAACAGCCCAAGAGGGTTTGAAATGTCTCCAGAGAAGGAGACTCCACAACCCCCCTGGGCAGCCCCTGCCAGGGCTCTGCCACCCCCGTTTCCTCCTCAGACAGCAGCGATGCCTCTCACTGGTGAAACCCAAAGGGAAGGCTCAGAGACAGGGGTCGTTCTCCCCTTGCTCACCCCCAGCACCCCACTCCTCCAGCCCCATCGGGGGGTCCCCCTGCAGCTCACCTCCCGCTGCCTGGGCTCTGTGCGCAGCGGCCGAGAGGTCGTCCTTCTCCGTGGGCCGGGTCTCCATGGCCAGCTCGTCGGCTGACAGCAGCGGGTGGCTGCTGCCGTTGAAGCAGGGGACCATCCGCTCCTTGTAGAGCAGCAAAAACACCGCGATGGGGACGGGCAGCTGGGGAGGAGGAGACGAGAGCTGTTAGCACGGCCGGTGCCGGACCACGGACAGGCAAAGGATGGGGCTGGATCAGCCTCTGAGAGCAAGGAGAGAGGGGGCACTGGGGTAAGGAGCCACTGCCAGAGGGGTGGAGGTGTGTTAGGAGAGAGGGGAGGGAGTGGGGTAAAGCCTGTGGATCTGGAGCATCTCCTGCCAGTCCCAGGAGGGCTGGGATGTTCGCCTGGGGTGGGGGGCACTGGAACAGAAGGCACCCACATAACCCAGGGAGCACAGCAGGAGCCCTTGAGAAGTAAAAATCACTGAGTGCTGGGGGCTGAAAGTGACCTCTGGGATCACCCCATCCAACCCCCCTGCCAGAGCAGGATCCCCCAGAGCAGATCCCACAGGAACAGCCCAGGAGGGTTTGGGTTGGCTCCAGAGCGGAGACTTCACCACCTCTCTGGGCTGCCGGGCTCAGGGCTCTGGGACCCTTCCCTGAGGAAAATCGTCCTGTTTTCCAAGCTTTTGGCCACTTCAGCCCCAAGAACCCAATCACGAGGGAGCTTTTGCCTGCGGAGAGCAGAGGGGCTTCAATGGGAGACCTTCCGTGGCTGAAGTTCTTCGCAAGGGAGGAGCGAGCTGCTCCCAGAGCTGCTCCACCCATCTCCAGCCGTTAGCGGAGGTTGCCCAGCACCTCGTGAGAGATGAGCTCGTGGTTCCCGGGCCAACAGGAGCAGCAGCGCAGCACCAGGGAACAGCCTGTGCAGACACGGACCCAGGGCTGCAGAGCGGGGATGCTCCAGCCGTAGCCCTCTCGCTGCCTTGGAGCTCCCCACAGCCCCAAGGGTGCTGCTGCACAGGCTCCCAGCACCGAACAGCCCCGGCGGCACCCAACCCCAGCGGCTCGGACCATCGCAGAGCAGCTGCAGCATCGGTCCCCCCGCACGGCCACGTCCCTGGGGCTGAGCCCGTCCCCTCTCCCGGCTCAGCGCTGCCTGCAAACGCGGCTGAGGATTCAAAGCCAGGAGCGAGTCCAAGCGCTTTTGGAGAGGGAAACCGCTGGGAAGCAAAGCGGAGCCGCTCCGGGCCCTCGCCAGCCCCCCCCTTCTCAGCCCGTTCTTGGCGCCAGGACCTGCCAAGCGGGAGCTGCGCCCCGCAGCCGCCCCGCACCGGGCTGCGAGCGAGTGCGAGCTCCAGCTGCAGGTTTCCTGCCTTCTGCTGGCTCCGGGGCGCTGCTTTCGACGTGCGGAGCGGTGCCCCCCACCCCGCGCCCCGCATTCTCTTGCCTGGATTCATTTACGAGGCCGTCATTGTTCTGGGAACAATGGGAATAGGAACAGGGAGTTCGGTCCCAGGGAGGAGGGACGCGCTCGCCCGCTAGCTCGGGCCCTTCCGGAGGTCAGCAGCAGATCTGATTCTTCCCAACTGCAGATTTAGCAGGAAAAGACACCCCAGCCCCTGAGCTCACGCAGGCAGCGGGGCCACATAACGGCGCTGGGAGCTCCCAGCCTGCAGGAGCAGCCGGTGCTTCGCGGCAGAGGATCTCCCGGCTCCAGAGAACCCCACTTCCCAGTCAAGCCACAGGCAGCCCCGCTGCTGCCCAGGTGCTCACCCCTGCAGCAAGGGGATCCCCTTGGCTTTATGCAGTCAGTAGCGCCCTGGAGCTGGCAGCACCTTGGGGTTCAAGCTCTCCAAGCCCACGGCCAGCATCAGCTGTTTGTGAGGGGAGAGGCCCCTAAAGCTCGGGATGCACCCCTGGTCAGTGCAGCCCAGCCCCGGCAGCTGCCCTCGGGTCACAGTAGCTCAGCAGGAGGGGAAAAGCACAGGATCAGGCTCGGGAGAAGGTTCCCAGGGCTCCATCCGAAGCCAGTCCCACATCCTGCTAGCGACTGGCCATGGGGACCCTGGGCCAGGAGAACCCCAAGTTCTCCCAGAGCAGATCCCACAGGAACACCTCGGCAGACAGCTGGGGTGTTCAAGTGATGGAGCATCCATGGAAGTGGAGACCTGGACCAGGAGAACCCCAAGTTCTCCCAGAGCAGATCCCACAGAAACACCTCGGCAGACAGCTGGGGTGTTCAGGTGATGGAGCATCCATGGAAATGGAGACCTGGACCAGGAGAACCCCAAGTTCTCCTGGAGCAGATCCCACAGGAACACCTCAACAGCCCAACAGCAGAGCAGGTGACAAACCCATCCCAGAGGAGCACCCCACCCAGACCACGGCACCCGCACAGCTCAAGGAATGTCCTTTCCACTGCCCACAAGCTGCTGACCCCCTTCCCCATCCCCAGCTCCCCTGTGGAAGGAGAGACCAGCTAGTCCAACCCCCTGCTAGAGCAGGTTCTCCTGGAGCAGATCCCAAAGGAACACCTGAGCCTCCTGCTAGGCTGAAGGGCAAAGCAGGTAGCAAGAGCCCCCCTGCCTGGACCCAGTGCCCCAGCTCTGCTCAGCAAGGTGCTGGAGGTGTTCCCCTCCCTCCAACAGCTTTTAACCCTCTTTACCCACTCTACATGTTGCTGCATCTCACAGATACCTGTGGGTAGAGTCTAGGGCCCATCCCTGCCAGGCTCCAGAGTCCAGCCCTGCCAAGCTCCACTACCACCAGGCTCCAGGCTCTGTCCCACCACACTCCATCCCTAGCAGGCTCCAGGCTCCATCCCACCAGGCTCCATCCCTGCCAGGCTCTATCCCACCAGGCTCCAGCCCTACCAGGCTTCATCCCTGCCAGGCTCCAGCCCCACCAGGCTCCATCTCACCTCTCCCACAGGAGCTCAGGATGGTTCCCTCCTACTGAATCCAAGTGCCTTTGGAGGAACCTAGGCACAAGAGAGCACCCCACACCTCCCTGGGAAACCACCTTCCAGACACAGCCTCCCTCTCTGAGGAACTTTTCTCCTCATCTCCAGCCCCTTGGAAGGAGCTGGATGATGACATTTCCGTTGTGTAGGAAACTCAGCTGGAAAAAGCTGGGGTTTGTTCCAAATTCTGGGGGAAAAAAGCCCAAAAATCCTCCTCTTAGAGCGAGAAAAATGTTGGCTGGGAGCAGCGGCCCAGCTCCTCATTGGGATCACGTGGAGCTGCTCCAGTGTCCCCAGAGCACAAACAGGACCCTTGCTTCACTCACACGGGGCCAGCGATGCCATCAGCCCAGCTCCGGGGCCACATGGGGCTGTTGCCACCCCAAGCAAAGCAGGAGGTGGGAATGAACCTCTCAGGGCTCCCCTCTCCTCGGGACAGCAAGAGCTGCTGTGAAAACAGGCTGGAAATGGACCATGTTATCACCAGGCTGATGGTGCTGGGGCTTCCTCACTGCACCCCTGGGGGTTTCAGCTGCCATCACCTTCCTCTGGCTGTGACACCTTAGTGAGACGGTCGCAGGTCTGGAGCTGAGCAGCTCCCAGTGTCCCCAGCCAGCGGGTTGGCTTTGAACCAGGAAGGAAGTTGGGTCCCTCAGTGAGGATTTGGGGGGGTCAGCAACAGCTCAGCTCTGGGCAGGGGATGCCCTCTGGAGCTCCACGGGCTGCTCACGCTGCTCCTCTCGCACCCAGAGCCCATCAGCCTCGCAGACACCCAGGACTCCCCCTCCTGCTCCTGGTGACCCCCTGAGCAAACCCAGCAGCGAGGCACAAGCCCAGCTCATCCGCTGCTGGGCACAGCCTGGGGTCCCATCCTGCTCCCACGGGACGCTGCTGGGAGCAGACTGGGGTCCGGCACCCCCCTTCCCAGCAGGTGTCAGACACATGGTGGGTGCGGGGCAGGTGTCCAGCAGCTGCCTCCCAGACAGGGTTAGGCAGCAGGAACAGAGAAGGCTCTGCTGTAATTAATAGCACAGTCCCCAGAGCACAGGCAGAGGTGATTAAAGCTCCTCCTCTGTGCTGGGAGGATGCTGCTCGGGGCTTCTGCCAAGCAGCTCCGGCGGCTGCTCTCCTCCCTGGCTACCAAAAGCCCCCGGCTTAGGTTCACTGGAGCATAGAGTCCGAGCAGCTGGGTTGGAGGGAGCTCAGAGCTCCCCCAGCCAGGTGCCCAGAGCCCCATCCCACCTGCCCTTGGACCCCTCGGGCAATGGTACCAGTCCTTCAGCAGAGGGGGAACCCAGGGGCACAAAGCAAGCTGCTCCCTCTGCCAGCTGCGGATGGAGCGACGGAAGACAAGGGCTGCTCCCTGGCCCAGGGCAGGGGTCTCGCAGGTCTCTCACACCCCCACGATGGTCATTCTGCCCGGGCAGAAGGGCAGCAGCTGAACTCACCCAGGGAAAGGGGCAGCAAGTGTCAGGACAGGACCACCCTTCATCCACGTGAGCAGAACAGGCAGCCCCTGGCCTCACACTGCCTGCGAGCCTCATGGCCAGGGCAGCAGTGCCCAGGCTTGAGCAGAGCTCCTGGGCATCGGTGCTGGCACACACGGCCCCACTCGCGGTGCCACACGCGCCGCCGGGCTCTTATCGCTCCCGATCTCCACGGGCAATTGCCCTGGAGCTCACAGGAAACTGCAGCAGCAGCTCCTCCAGCTCTGCCCTGGAGGGACTGGTGATGGGCAGAGAGCGCCGGGCACAGCCCAGTGGGGGACCAGTCTGGGGGCTGCGTTTGGAGTCATCAGCTGCCAGTCACCAGGGAAGCAGAGCAACAGGCAGAGATGCCCCGAGGGGGCTCTCAGAGCTGGCAACCAAGTTCCTCAAGGGGCACCTTCCTTTTGGGGGGGGGGGTTGTCACTGCAAATCACCATCCCCACCCCACTGAGCTCCCTTGATGCTGGCCAGAGGGGGACCTCGTGGCTCTGGGGGTAGGCAGCTGCCTTGGGTGATGCTGGAGGTGCTTCCAGAGAGCAGACAAGTCAGTGTCCCTTGACTGCTCACAAGTTTCCCCATCCCCAGATGCCCTGTGGAAGGGATCTCTGGAGACCATCTCGATGGTCCATGGACCCCAGCCACACCCCACAGGGCAGTGCCCACGGCTCAGCTTCCCAGGGCCCTGCCCTGCTGCCCCCCAGCACCTGCTGGGCCCTGGGCCCTTGGCAGGACAAGGAACCTCTGCTGCTGGGGACCAGCACAACCACCCTCTGGCCCCCTCCCGTCGCCCCCAAACCCTCAGCACTCACGTTGATGAGGGCCATGATCCAGAAGGCGTAGGACACCCGGGTGACCACCATGCCCTTCATGGGAAGGGCGTAGTGGGACAGGTTCCCGGGGTGGTGCGGGACCAGGGACTTGCGGATGTGCGGCAGGTTGCGGGAGGCGTTGGCCGTGGCGTTGGAGAGGATGCAGTTGGTGTCCGACAGGAAGGGGTCGGCGATCAGCGGGCTCAGCAGAGCGCCGAAGCCCACGAAGAAGTGAAGAGCCTGCAGCGGGTGAGAGATGGGCAGGGGGGTTCTGCAGCTCCTCTCTGCCCAGAAGCCTCCGCTCCTGTTCCTCAGGGGGTGCGGCGCAGCCGAGGGGAGAGGGGGGCTCCCCACTCACCTGCAGGAAGATGGCCGAGTCCTTCTGGTAGATCTTGACCAGCTGCATGTTGGAGATGGTGTCGATGCAGCCCATGGCCAGCCCTGCCGCAGCCATGACCACGGCCAGCACCACCACATTGTGGCACAGGGGGATGATGGCGAAGACCACAGAGATGGCCAGCGACGAGGCAAAGAGCGCGAGCAGGGACTGGGCCAACCTGGGAGGGAGACAGGACAGTTACTGCCGGGAGAGCGGGACCCCCACAGCCACACTTGCAGGCACCAGGGTGCAGCTTCAGCTACCACCCTCCAGCTCCTCTGAGACAACAAGGGAGGTGCTGCCCACCCTGCATCCCCCCCAGACAGCCAAGGGCACTGCCACCTTCTGAGTGGAGGGGGCTGATCACAGAATCCCAGAGCATCAGGGGTTGGAAGGGACCCCCAGAGATCACCCAGTCCCATCCCCCTGCCACAGCAGGACCCCCAGATCCAGTTGCACAGGAACAGCCCAGGAGGGTTTGAAATGTCTCTGCCAGGGCTCTGGCACCCTCCCTGGGAACAAGGTCTTTCTCACACTGATGGGGAACCTCCTCTGCTCCAGCTCACACCCGCTGCCCCTTGTCCTGTCACTGGGTGCCCCTGAGCAGAGCCTGGCTCCATCCTCCTCACACCCACCCCTCACATCTCGATGAACATCCATGGGGTCACCCCTCAGGCTCCTCTTTCCCAGCTCCAGAGCCCCAGCTCCCTCAGCCTCTCCTCAGCAGGGAGATGCTCCCCTCCCTCCATCACCCCTGTGGCTCTCCAACCACAGACAATCCTCTACCAGATGAGCAACCATTCCTTCAAACTCATGTCCTGCACATTTCAAGTCAGAATAAGGCTTGAGAACCTTCCTGTGTCCACTGGGCAGATGTGGGGAGGGGAAGGTATGTGGTCACAGGCAGGTGAGGCCTCATCAGGACTTTTGAGCAGCTCTAGAGCAGGAGCCCTGGACTAGTCCTGTGTGACTGGATCCAGGGGATCCTGCTCTGGCAGGGGGGTTGGACTGGGTGATCTCTGGAGGTCCCTTCCAGTCCCTAATGACTGGATCTAGAGGATCCTGCTGTGGCAGGAGGGTGGGACTGGGTGATCTTTCCAGGTCCCTGCCAATCCCTGATGTCCTGTGATTCTGTGGCTGCTGAGCAACCCCAGCTCCTGGCAGGAAGCGAGCTGCTGGCACCCACATCACTGTGTCATCCCCAACCTGCCTGCACACCCTGCCCTGCCCCACCGGGAGCTGCTGCCTCTCCCTCCCAGTGCCCTAGATCCCGGCTCTGGCAGCAGCACCCAGTGCCCCAGCGTGACGGAGCGGGATGCGGCGCTGCTCCAGGAACCCGAGGGCTGTGTGTGGTGGAGGCAGAGCTGCTGCCTGCCCTCCATCCATCCATCCATCCCCCCCAAGGCCTGGCAGCAGCACAGGGCAGGTCCTGGAGCTCGGTGGGGCCGGCTGTGTGGCCAGTGAGCCACAGGACCCGCTGGCACCGCGTGGCTACAGCTCTGCCAAGAGCAAAGGCAGGAAGGAAGGAAGGAAGGAAACGGGGACCAGACAGCGAAGCAGCAGAGAGCCAGCAGCTCAGGAACATCCCTCCCCAGCCCGGGCTCCCAAACCCCAGCACAAGCCCACTGCAGTCACCGGGAGCTCGGTGCAACGAGCTGCTAATTAGCAGCGGGGGGTTAATGAGCGGCTGGGGTTTGGTGCTGGGGAATGCGGCAAGGAGCTGGTGATGCCCAGGGATGTCCCCAGCACAGACCAGTGAGGAAAACGCTCTGCCCAGAGAGGGAGGAGGAGGCGTCTGGGAGGCAGCGCAGCAGCGAGCTGCCAGCCCTCCCCGCCCCGGCCGCTCGCCCAGAACGGCCAAGCCCTGGCCCACGCCACCCCCTTTCTGCTGCCCTCATCCATCTGCACAGCCAGAGACACTCGGCCTCCGCCGTCCTGCTCGGTGCTCACGCCACAGCGAGAGAGAAGGAGGGGGCCGAGGGTGGTCTCCATCATCCCCCTGCCTGCTGGCACAAACCCACAGCCTCGGGGTGCCCCCAGCGCCCCCCGGCCGGACCTCGCTGGAGCCGCCGCTGGGCTGCAGCGACCGATCTCCGGGGACCCGGCGGGGGATTTCTGGGGAGGGCGAGGGGGAGCGGGGCGAGATGTGCACAGTCACGGCAGCAGGAACCACCAGCAAATGGGAGAGAAGCAGCTCCGAGCCCGCAGAGACCAGGCGGCAGCGCTCTCCCGGTGCCGCGGGAGGGAGGGAGGCAAGAGGCACCAGCAGCTGGCAGATCCCGGGCTGGGAGCGATGGGGAGACTGGGAAAACCCGCACCAGCCCATCCCGGAGAAGCTGGAGTTGGCTGTTGTGCAGCCCCAGCCACAGGGCTTGTGCGTGGCCAGGGAGCTCCTTGCCGCTGCAGTTAAACATTAATTGTGGGTGATGCTCTGCACCTGAACAGCACCAGGCACCTCCTCGCTCTTCTCCAGCGAGGAAAACTGCTGCCTCTGGCCACAAGACACCACTAACTCTACCGAACCCCCTCCCCAGACACCCCCGGCACAGAGCCCTGCTGCCCCTTCCCTGGCTCTGGCATCACCGCGAGTGAGGAACTGCCGGTTCCCCAGCCCCTCGGGATGCAGTCGGCACCGAGCAACCAGCTGGGGGGCTTCAAAACATCCTGTAACAGGTACCCCATGAGTTCCTCAGGGTCTGAAGCCCACGTCTTGATGCTGCAAAGCCACACCAGCCCTCCAAAGGGCTACATAGCAGCCCTGATGTTATGCCATGCTCTGGCTTCTGATATCACTGCCCACTCCATCACCCACTGGTCCCCACAGCAGGTGCCCAGCACTGCTCTGCACCAGCTGCCCTGGGCAGGTTCTGCTTCAGCCCCTTAGAGCTTCATGGGCTGTGCTTCAGGAGCACTCAGAGCACCTCCTGCCTCCATCACAAGGCTCCAGGGAAGGTCTGCAGCTGCCCCAGAGAGCTCTAGGTTGCTCTCTAGGAGCAGGAGGCTCACTGCTCCCCTGCACCAGCATCTCTAGGGGTGCTCACTGCTCCCCTGCACCAGCATCTCTAGGGGTGCTCAATGCTCCCCTGCACCAACAAAGCCTCTCATCTACTTCCACTCAGGCACAGAACCCCCCACCTTGACGATCCTGCTGCAGCCTCTTTCCCCCACCCCAGGGAGAGTTTCCCAAGTCACACACATCAGGAAGAAGAAATGATGACCCCAGCCTCACAAACCTGGTTATTAAAACCCCAGAGCCGAGGGGATGGGCTGAGGACTGGGAGCCAGGAGGCACCACAGATTATCCCACATTGGCCTGTGTGTGTCCCATGGGAATCATCACCCAAGCCTGGGGGAGCATTTTGTCCCCCAAGGAGATCAGGGTCAGGTCAAAGGGGTTTATTTCCTCTGGGGTGAGAGAAGGGTCTGGGTGCAGCAGCTACAGGCTCCAGCAGAGGAGTCTGAGGGGCAGGGAGAGAGCAGGGTCCCCCACATTCAGCTGATGGATGAACCTGGGGGTGAAGATGAAAGGAAGGTGAAAGGATCCCATCCCAGCAGCCCTCCACAGCCCAGAGTGGATTTCTCTTCCGGGCAGCACCTGCTCAGAGCTCCAGCACAGCCCCAGCCTCTCCTCCGCTGACACCAGCGGGACGAGGTGAGGGCTGACCCCGGCGCTGGAGGCAGATGTAAAGAGAACAGAGGAGGGCACAGAAATGCAGTTGAAAAGGGAAAGAAAAGGGCAAACTGGGGCACTGGGACTCGGTGGCTGGTGCTGCTGTCACAAGGCAGGGGGACAGGCTCTGCAGGCTGGCTGGGCAGCCCCACAGCAGCACCAGGAAACGAGAGAGCGCTTCATGCTGCAGTGCACAGGGCTCCTTCCCCAGGGCACCAGCTGCTGCCAGCGCTGGCTTTGCTCGAGGAACCTCTGCTAGCCCCACGGCAGCACCAGGGGAACCTCTGCTAGCCCCACGGCAGCACCAGGGGAACCTCCGCCAGCCCCACGGGAACCTCCGCCAGCCCCACGGCAGCACCAGGGGAACCTCCGCCAGCCCCACGGCAGCACTGCTGGACCTCAGCCCCAACCCCGCTGGCACAGACACCCTCCGAGAGCCACCTTCTCCCGAGGCAGAGCTTCAGCAGCCCCCAGCCACCCGAGAGCAGCAGCCTGCCTGAGCCACAGCTTCCAGCTCCTGGGGAGCTGCTCTTGGCCCACCTCTGGCTTTGCACCCCCACAACGGGCTGGGGAGGGACCAGGCAGCACCTCTGGGTCTCAGCACAGAGCAGCGCAGGCAGTGGAGACACTTCGGCATCACCTGGGGAAATCTCACACAAGGGGCAACTGTGGAGCCAGTCCTGGCAGCCCAGGCTCATGGCCAGTTACAGAAGGGGTGGATGACACCATTATGCTCCAACCTCCCACCACGCCAGCTGGGTCACGGGAGCAGAGAGCATGACCCAGCCCTCAGCAGCTTCTCTAGGAGAGGAGCCGAGCTGTTATTTAGGGCTCACCACCCTCTTCTGCTGCAGAACCCAGGACCAAGTGCGCTTTCCCTCGTGAGTATCCAGCCCAGAGCAACAGAGAAGGGAGATCACAGAGTCACAGAACAGCAGGGACTAGAAGGGACCTGGAAAGGTCACCCAGTCCAATCCCCCCCACCACAGCAGGATCCCCCAGATCCAGCTGCACAAGAACAGCCCAGGAGGGTTTGAAACGTCTCCAGAGAAGGAGACTCCACAACCCCCCTGGGCAGCCCCTGCCAGGGCTCTGCCACCCTCCCTGGGAACAAGGTCCTTCTCACACTGATGGGGAACCTCCTCTGCTCCAGCTCACACCCGCTGCCCCTTGTCCTGTCACTGGGTGCCCCTGAGCAGAGCCTGGCTCCATCCTCCTCACACCCACCCTTCCCATCTTGATCAACATCCATGGGGTCACCCCTCAGGCTCCTCTTTCCCAGCTCCCTCAGCCTCTCCTCAGCAGGGAGATGCTCCCCTCCCTCCACCACCCCTGTGGCTCTGCCCTGGGCTCTCTCCAGCAGCTCCGGTTCCTTCTGGAGCCAAGGGGGCCACATCTTAATTGAAAGCAACAACCAAACCTCCGCGTTCCTCAGGGCTTAGGCATCGCAGGCAGCTTGTAGCCAGACCTTGGCTGGGCTGGCTTGGCTCTGGAATCCCCTCCCAGCAACTACCCATCTCCAGACTGGAAAAGATGATCAGCCCAGGCACCAGGGCCCAGCTTAACTTCATTTGCAAACCCACAGCACAGCCCAGGAGGAGGAATCCTAAGCAGGCCAAGTGGGTCTGTCCAGCCCACGGGGGCTCTTGGAGTCAGAGCAGTTAACATCCTCATCCCAGCCCACTCTGCCCCCTGCACTGCTCCGGGGAGCCCCCCACCCCAGCGCTCCCAGGCTCCAGCGGTCCCAGAGCTCACTGGAGCTTTGCAAGGCTCCATGAGGATGCGACCACCGGCACAGGCACAGACAGCAACAAACACCCTCCTCTCCCCAAGGTGCTGCTGCAGAGGTAAAAGTCAGGGACTTCCCAGGACCCCGCTGGGTCTGGGCAACCCCTCAGCTCAAGGAAGAAGCCAACAGCAACCCTGCTGGCTCCTCCAAACACACGTGAAGCAGAGCCCTCGCTGCCAGTGGCTTCTGTTCTGTGCCACCACCCGAGCGACACCCCAGTCCCTGCTGCTCCACGGGGCCAGGACAGCGCTTTAACAAGTTAGCGCCACCTTCACTAGCCACCACTCGAGCGTCAGCAAAACCTCGCCGAAGGGGCTTTTTAAAGGGTCCCAACGCCCTCCCGTGTGCGTGAAACGCGTCCAGCAGAAACACGCAGCCCTCACCTTGCGCCACTGCCCCGAGAGCCAGCGGCAGCGTCGACAGGCAGCCGGCTCCCAGCGGAGCAGGGCTGTCGCCGAGCCCCGCGCAGACGCCTGCTTGGCAAATGCTCCGCGTTGAGCCATCCTCTGTTATTGACCCTACACACGGCCAGGAGGGCTCCGTGCAGAGGAGCTGCAGCTCTGCCCGGTTCACCCCACACAGCGCTGCCCTCCTCAGCGGGACCACTCGCGTCTCCCCCAGGACCGCGGGGTGGCGGCGCCTCGATTTCTGACACCGGGGTCACTCAAACACAGCTCCGGTGATGATGATGTTGTGGTGACAAACCGCCAGGTCAGAGCAAACACCCTCCAGGAAGTTCTGGCTGGAACTTCACGCTCAGGTTATCTCCGTGTCCCGAAGCTCCGGGGGAACTGGCAGCTCCTCATTCCGAGGGCTTGGAACCGCGGGAGGAGCAGCTCGTGGAGCATCTCCTGCCCAGGAAACCCCTTCTCTGCCTCCGAGCTCCTCCTCAGAGAGGGCTGCGGACCCCCGGGACGGGCTGACGAGCCCACGGGCGGGCTGCAGAGCCCCGAGGGGGACTGAAAACCCCATAGACGAGCTGAGGAGCCCAAAGCCGGGCTGCAGACCCCCGGGACGGGCTGACGAGCCCCGAGAGGGACTAAAAACCCCATAGACGAGCTGAGGAGCCCACAGCCGGGCTGACGAGCCCCGAGAGGGACTGAAAACCGCATAGACGAGCTGAGAACCCTAGTGGAAGGTAGAGAGCAGGGGTTTCCCAGGCAGCAGCCCAGCCCAGCCATGCAAACCCGGTGGGAGAAGGCAGGAGAAGGGAAAGGGGAGGCGGGGGGGCTGGCTGGCGCTGCCAACCCCCAACCCAGGAGAGAAGGGGATGAAGAGGGGGATGGGGCGGGAGGTGCGACGAGTTCGACAGGATCCTTACGTCCTCTTGAAGACCCCCCCGAGGCAGCTGCCGAGCAGGAGGCAGAACTGCTGCGAGAAGAAGACCCAGGTGATCTGCGAGAGGGAGCTCTGGGTCTGGCAGCGCAGGTCCAGCAGGGTGGGGCCCAGGAAGGCGATGCAGAGCCCGAAGCTGAAGAAGACGCTCCAGTAGGTCAGGGTGGGCTGCAGGTTCCTCCGGAACCGAGCCGCCACCCGCTCGTCCCACCAGCGCATGGTCGGGGCGGCGGAGCCGGGCTGGGCAGCGGCTGCGGCTCCCCGCGCTGTCCCGGNTGGCTCCCGAGCCCCGGCTCTGGCCCCGCCTCCGCGCCCGGGGACCGCCGCCGCCTCCCCGCTCCGCTCCGAGGCCGGGCGGAGCCCCCCGCGGCTCCCCGGGGACCGACCCGCAGCCGCCCCGGGGCCGCCTCAGTGGCTGCCGCTGCAGCGCATCCCCTCGCAAAGAAACCCCAGAGCAGCCCCCCACCCCCTCCACCATCTCCCCGGGGTTTGCATCATCTCGCCGAAAGTGGGGCAGCCCCCGGGCGGGGGTCCGCACCCCACGGGCGACTCTGAACTCAGGGCACAGCACCGACCCTGATGCCCTGGAGCAAGGAAGCCCAGAACTGGCTTTTCGGCGCTGCCACCCGTGCAGAGGATCATGGAATCGTTTAGGTTGGAAAAGCCCTTTCAATGTAATTAAAGCTGCCCCTCGTCTGGAGGAGAAGCACAGGATGGGCTTGGGGAGGGGTGGTGGTTCATCCTTTAAAGCCGGAGCGGTGGATGCTGACGCAAAAGGTCTCCTCTAGAGGATGGGTTTATAAATATTTCACCTACTTCAGCTAGGGAAGACTGGCAATTTTTAGAACACTCTTTCCAGGCAAAGCAGAATCGATGGAACTCAGCCCCAGCACCTGGGGGTGGCTCCAGCCGTGACACTGAGGCTGGCTCCAGCCCTGGCACCCAGGGGTGGCTCCAGCCCTGGCACCCGGGGGTGGCTCCAGCCCTGGCACCCGGGGGTGGCTCCAGCCCTGCACACCTGCTCCCTTCCCACCCCACACCCACGCTCACCTGTCCTGTGACCCGCAGTGCCAGGAATGCTCCAGGCTCCTGGCTGCTCATTCCCACCTGGGCACAGCTTAATGTTTAGCTAACCCACACTGCATCCCAATGCTCGTTGTTCCCCGCCTGCAACATCCGCTGGAGTCTTCCCCAGGGTTTGGGGAGCAGGGTTGTGTCCTCTTCCACCATCCAAGTGAACAAAGTGGTTGTGGGCAGCAGCACAGCCCAGGCTGGGGGTTAAATCCTGAGGGAGGGCTCCTGGGTCTGCACCTGAAAGCCCTGAGCAACCCAGCTGCCCGGAGCTGTGAGCAATGGGGTTACTGGTGGGGAAATTGAGGGCCAGAAAGGAATGAGGAGCTTTGTTTGTGGCCCTGGAGTGAGTCACCAGCAGGGCTGGGAGATGGGTTTGGTCACCCTGTGATGAGCCATCCTCCTTAAGAGCCTGGATGGCCTGAGGGCCTCCCTGCCAGGCATTGAGACAGCCCAGGCTTCTCTCTCCCCAGCATAAGTGAGGCTAAACCACCATCAGCAGAAGGACTGGATCAAAATGCTGCTGGGAAGGTCCTCTCCTGACCCCCTTTGTCCTGACATCTCCTTGTGTGTGGAGCTGGAGCTGATGAAACAGCAGATCCTTATCTTCCACACAGCAGGTGCCCAAAGAAAAGGGCTGACAGGGTGGTTCCTCTGCAGCACCCTCTTCATCTCACTCTTGATTGGAAGATGTGGCTCCTGTGGACTCTCCTGACTCCACAATCAGAAGGCATCTGGGCAAGAACAACCCCAGGGACCAGTACAGGGTAGAGACTGACTTGCTGGAGAGCAGCATAGGAGAAAGGGAGCTGGGGGTCCTGGTGGCCAGCAGGATGGCCAGGAGGAGCCAGCAATGAGCCCTGGTGGCCAAGAAGGCCAATGGGCCACAGTCAGAGGACCTGCAGTGCACTCCTGGCTTCCTTCAAATGCCTCCTCATCACTCGACAGCACCAGCTCTCTGGGCCTGGACTCGCTCAGCTATCAAACAGCTAAGCAGAGCTTCCCCTCCTTTGCAGCTTCGCTGCAGCCACCCCCAGCTGCACCAGCAGGCACCAGCTGGGCACCACAGAGCAGCCCAGTCCATCCAACCCCCTGCCCCAGCTACAAGGGCTAAGCACCAACCCAAACACCCACAGACCTGCTGCCAGGAACCCCAGGGCGTTTCGCCGGGCTCAGCACGACCCAGGCAGGACCTGCCTGCACATAAGTGCTGGGGCGTAGGTGGGCTTGTCAGCAGGGAACATGCAGATCCCCCCCAGCTCTGCACAGACCCCCCCAGCTCTGCACAGATCCCAGCTCTGCACAGATCCTCCCCAGCTCCATGAGCTGGAAGCCACGAGGCAGCCCGTGCAAACGCGGGCGGCAGGACGGCGAGTGCGTGCGGAGCCCAGAATTAGCTCCTCGAGGAGGCTCCTCGGGCTCCTTTCCAGGCCGAGATCGATGTTGTGCTGGCGGGGAGAGGAGCACCCACAGGTTCCTGCGCCCGCTGTGAGCTGCAGGGAGGAAACATGAATGGAGGCAGCGCCGAGCGGCAGCGGTGGTGGCTGGTTTGTGCCACCGCTGCTCAAAACCAGCACCGAGGGCCACTGGGAGTCAGGGGCTGGAAGGGACCTCGAGAGATCACCCAGTCCCACCAACACAGCAGGATCCCCCAGATCCAGTCACACAGGAGCAGCCCAGGAGGGTTTGAAATGTCTCCAGAGAAGGAGACTCCACAACCCCCTGGGCAGCCCCTGCCAGGGCTCTGCCACCCTCCCTGGGAACAAGGTCCTTCTCACACTGATGGGGAACCTCCTCTGCTCCAGCTCACACCCGCTGCCCCTTGTCCTGTCACTGGGTGCCCCTGAGCAGAGCCTGGCTCCATCCTCCTCACACCCACCCTTCCCATCTTGATCAACACCCATGGGGTCACCCCTCAGGCTCCTCTTTCCCAGCTCCAGAGCCCCAGCTCCCTCAGCCTCTCCTCAGCAGGGAGATGCTCCCCTCCCTCCATCACCCCTGTGGCTCTGCCCTGGGCTCTCTCCAGCAGCTCTGGGTCCTTCTGGAGCTGAGATTCCAGATGCAGCTTCCCTAGGGCCAAGCAGAGGGAGAGGAGAACCTCTCTTAATCCACCCCCCTTCTGACCCACCCCCAGGGTGCCAGTGGTCTTCTTGGCCAGCAGGGCCCATTGCTGGCTCCTGGTCTTTGTGCTGGCCACCAGGACCCCCAGGTCCCTGTCTCCTTTGCTGCTCTAACAGGTCAGTCCCCACCCTACACTGGTCCCCGGGGTTGTTCTTGCCTGGCTGCCAGATCCTGCACTGCCCTGGGTCTGGTTCCTGACGCCGCGTCCAACCCTCCAGCCAGCCCCGGGCTCTCCGGGTGGCAGCTCAGTTCCCCAGGGTGGCAGCTCAGCCCCTTGGGGTGGCAGCTCAGTCCCCCAGGGTGGCAGCTCAGCCCCCCGGGGTGGCAGCTCAGTCCCCCGGGGTGGCAGTTCAGCCCCTTGGGGTGGCAGCTCAGTCCCCCAGGGTGGCAGCTCAGCTCCTTGGGGTGGTAGCTCAGCTCCTTGGGGTGGCAGCTCAGCCCCCCAGGGTGGCAGCTCAGCCCCCCGGGGTGGCAGCTCAGTCCCCCGGGGTGGCAGTTCAGCCCCTTGGGGTGGCAGCTCAGTCCCCCAGGGTGGCAGCTCAGCTCCTTGGGGTGGTAGCTCAGCTCCTTGGGGTGGCAGCTCAGCCCCCCGGGGTGGCAGCTCAGCCCCTGGGGGTGGCAGCAGGAGGCACAGGAGGGGTTTCCCCCACTGCACCAGTTAATCTCTTCAACAAACACTCCTCTACACCAGGGTTGGAAGTGACCTTGAAAGATCATCCAGTCCAATCCCCCGTGTGAAGAGCTGCACAAGCAGGTGGAGGTGGGACCACCGGTGTCTTCCCAGCTGGAGCTCAGCCCCAAAACCCCACAGCTTGAGCCTGAGGAGACAAGAGCCACCCTGGATCACTGAGGAACCTCACGGTGCTGCTGACACCCCTGGGAGAAGCTCCCCTGAACGGTGGAACGACTGTGGGGTGCTCAGAGGTCCCTCTCCAATGGGAAGGGCAGCCAGGAGGGGGACACCTGCCCCACGGGGTTCGGGGTCAGGGGTTTCCAAACCTGCTGGGTGGTGTGGAGAGCTTGGCTCGGCTCCTGGGGCAAATGCCAGCCAGAGATGCTGGCCCAGTGACGGCAGATCCTGTAATGCTGCCTGCCAGGAGGAAGCTCTCACTGCCCCAGGGTGAGCTGGAAGCCCTGAGCTTCCTCCTGGGCTGCGGCTGAGTGGGGTGGGCTGCGAGGAAGGGACCCCCCCGGGCC
The DNA here is from genome assembly GCA_013400115.1 of Rhinopomastus cyanomelas. NCBI lineage: Eukaryota > Metazoa > Chordata > Aves > Bucerotiformes > Rhinopomastidae > Rhinopomastus > Rhinopomastus cyanomelas. Next base: position 89,797 of record VXBP01001522.1, read on the forward strand.
TCCCCAGCTGTGGCTGCAGACACCCAGACCATCTCCACGAGGGCAGCAGGTGTCATCCTGGCTCTGGAGAGCTGCTGAGAGACCCCACAGGGTGGGTTGGGGGATCCAGTGTGAGACCCAGTGGAGTGGGTTGGGGGATCCAGTGTGAGACCCAGTGGAGTGGGTTGGGGGATCCAGTGTGAGACCCAGTGGGGTGGGGTGGGGGATCCAGTGTGAGACCCAGCGGGGTGGGTTGGGGGATCCAGTGTGAGACCCAGTGGGGTGGGTTGGGGGATCCAGTGTGAGACCCAGTGGGGTGGGTTGGGGGATCCAGTGTGAGACCCAGCAGGGTGGGTTGGGGGATCTGCTGACAGACCCCACAGGGTGGGTTGGGGGATCCACTGAGAGACCCAGCAGGGTGCCTGCCTCGAGCATCATCACCACGAGGCAGGAGAACCTCATGACGGGACATGGGGCAGGAGGTTGTTTGGGTGGCCAGGAGCACCCAGAGGGGTCTGTGGGTGGAGGATGTGGGCTGGGGCAGCTCGCTGGCATTTCCCGACCCAGCACCACGGGGCCGGAGCGACGAGGAGGGCGGATGCAGGAACCTGTTTGGCAAAGGGCTGGTTACTGGGGACCTGCCCGTTCCAGGGCTCGAACGTGACTCAGGAGGGCTGGGCACGGGCTGGAGGTGCAGCCTGGGGATCAAGGGCATTGCCCCTTCCCTAAACCCACCACCCCTCATCCTCAGGGCTCAGACATCGGCTCTGACCCCGAAGCTCCTCCAGATCCCCCCACACTGCCCCCATCTCTGGCTCTTCCAGGTCCCCCAGACCCAGGGTGGGCTGGAGATCCTCTTCAGCTCTGATGGGCCACAGGGCAGGGAGGTGGAACAGGGGTGGCCTTGCTGACAGCTCTGAGCTCAGGGAGGTTTTCAGCTGCTAGAGCTCTGGGAGCCAGGGCTGTCTGTCCCCTGCCCAGCTGTGCCCTTCAGCCAAGGGCTGGGCAAGTCAGCCCTGTGCTCTATTTGCCTGGCAGGCTTGTGGCAATATTTGTTCAGGGCCTTAGGACCCAGGGAAGGGACTGCAGAAACATTCTCCTACTGCACACATGTTCCTGAAGTCTCCTGTTGCAGCCCCCGGCCAAGGTCAGGCAGAGGGAAAGTCCTTCTGCACCAGGTCTGTGCTGGGGAGGTGGCTCCCGGGTGCTGAGAGAACCCCGTTAGCAGCGGGGCCCTGAGAGCTGTCCTGGGGCTGCACAGAAGTCACCCAGCCCCAGGCTGGGCTGGGAGGGAGCTCAGGGCTCCCCCAGTGCCACCCCCTGCCAGGGGCAGCGACACCTCTCCCCAGACCAGGGTGCCCACAGCCCCATCCAGCCTGACCTTGGGCACTGCCAGGGGTGATGGAGCAGCCACAGCCTCCCTGGGCAGCCTGGTGGCAGCCTCAGCCCCCTCCCAGGGGGAGATTCCTCCTCAGATCTCATCTCAATCTCCCCTCTTTGAACTTGAACCCAGCCCCCTTGTCCCAGCACCAGGGTCCCTCTCCAGCTCTCCTGGAGCCCCTGCAGGCACTGGAAGCTGCTCTAAGGCCCCCCTGGAGCCTATTCTCCAGGCTGAGCAGCCCCAGCTCCCTCAGGCTGTCCCAGAGCAGAGGGGAAAGACAGGGCCAGGAGGGTTTGAAATGTCTCCAGAGAAGGAGAGGCAACAACCCCCCTGGGCAGCCCCTGCCAGGGCTCTGCCACCCTCCCTGGGAACAAGGTCCTTCTCACACTGATGGGGAACCTCCTCTGCTCCAGCTCACACCCACTGCCCCTTGTCCTGTCACTGGGTGCCCCTGAGCAGAGCCTGGCTCCATCCTCCTCACACCCACCCTTCACATCTTGATCAACATCCATGGGGTCACCCCTCAGGCTCCTCTTTCCCAGCTCCAGAGCCCCAGCTCCCTCAGCCTCTCCTCAGCAGGGAGATGCTCCCCTCCCTCCATCACCCCTGTGGCTCTGCCCTGGGCTCTCTCCAGCAGCTCTGTGTCCTTCTGGAGCTGAGGGGCCACAACTGGCCAGAAGATTCTAGATGTGGTCTCCCCAGGGCAGCGTAGAGTGAGAGGAGAACCTCTTTCCACTTACTAACCACCTCCCTTCTGATCCACCCCAGGACGCCGTTGGCCTTCTTGGCCACCAGGACCCACCACTGGCTCCTGGCCACCCTGCTGGCCAGCAGCACCCCCGGGTACCCCCCTCCTCTGCTGCTCTCCAACCAGCCAAAGAAGAAGTGAAGAAGGAGATCCTGTGCAGCTCTCCAACCAGCCAAAGAAGAAGTGAAGAAGGAGATCCTGTGCAGAACCATCCTGGGTCCCACCCCATTTATTGTCCGAGCCCGGCGCTGGAGCATCCCCAACACATCTGGAACATCAGCCTGAGCCCTACCAGCCGTCGAACAGCCCACGGGGGCGTCTGAGGTGCAGGGACAGAAGTGGCTGCGCAGAGCACCCCGACCCCAGACCGTCCTTCAGGGCACCCCATGGTCTCGTGTGTCTCCAGCACCTTCCAGTCCAGCCCAGAACAGACCTTCCTGTTAGAAAACAAACCCCAGTAACCAGGAGAGGAAACCTGTCGCATCCCAGCTCTCGGCAGCTGGGCTGGGAAACCCCAACTGGGATCTGGGCCGGGCCAGGAGAGGGGGTCCTGGGGGTCTGCTCTGATCCCACAGCACAGCCCCTGCTGCAGCTGCTGCTGCTGCTTCCAGCGGCTGCCGGCTGGAGACAAGGGCGAAGGGGGTCCTGAGGGGCAGGGGGGCTTCTGGTTTTGCACCAGAACTGGGGGGGGG
>VXBP01001522.1:96542-149243 GCA_013400115.1 Rhinopomastus cyanomelas
CAGTTATAGGGACGGTCTGTGCAGGGGGAGACGCGGGGCTGTGGGCACGGGGCCCCCACAGGAGCTGGGGAGCGCTCCAGGAGCTTCATCTGCTGGGCACGGGTGGTCTGCACCCACTGCTGCACCTCAGGGACCGGCAGCTTTGAGAGTCCCACTGGTGTGGGAGGGATCCTAGAGCCCCAGGCTGGGGTGGGCTGGGAGGGAGCTCAGAGCTCATCCAGTGCCACCCCCTGCCAGGGGCAGTGACACCTCTCCCCAGAGCAGGGTGCCCACAGCCCCAGCCAACTGGCCCTTGGGCACTGCCAGGGGTGACAGCGCAGCCACAGCCTCCCTGGGCAGCCTGTTCCAGGGCCTCAGCCCCCTCCCAGGGAGGGACTTCTGCCTCAGATCCCATCTCAATCTCTCCTCTTTGAGGCTGAACCCAGCCCCCTTGTCCCAGCCCCAGAGTCCCTCAAAAAAAGCCTTTCTCCAGCCTTCCCAGAGCCCCTTCAGGCACTGGAGCTGCTCTGAGGTCCCCCTGGAGCCTCCTCTTCTCCAGCTGAACAGCCCCAGCTCCCTCAGCCTGTCTCCACGGGCGAAGGGCAGCTCAGCATCACTAAGGGGAGGTGGTTTGGGACCAACCCCACGACGCTGCAGCTGGAGGGTTGTGCTGTGGGCACAGCTCCACGGAGGGCAGCTGGGTCACCCCGACTCCAGCAGAGCCCCTGGGTGGCTCCAGCACTCACCAGCAGGAGGTTGGTCAGCAAGTCGATGCCTTCGGAATCCAGCCTGAGAGGAGGGAAGAACAAAGGGCCCCCTGCAACCACCAGACCAGGGGACCAGCAGCAGGTGGCACCTCCCGGGCACTGCCACCTTCAGAAGCTGCCAGCACCCCAAAGAGGAAATGAAGCTGGTCTCCCCAGGCTCCCATTTATGACCAGGACCATCCCACCCCCTGAGCCCCGAGGAGGTACCTGGGAGCGTGATTGAGTAACTGCTGGGGCCGGTACTGGGTGAAGTGGTAGCCCCGGAACTCCTCGTTGGACGTGATGCCCGGCCATGTGTCTTCTGTCGGGGTTCCTGCGGTGGGAGAGGGGGAGACGTGCGATGGCCACTGGGCTTCACCCGCAGGAGGAACAGGGGACAGGGTACAGGAGTCCCCAGCACATCCGGGGAGCCCATGGGGCAGCTGCTGGGTGTCCCCAGCACACTGGGACATCCCATGGGGCAGCTGCTGGGTGTCCCCAGCACACTGGGACATCCCATGGGGCAGCTGCTGGGTGTCCCCAGCACATCCGGGGCATCCCAAGGGGCAGCTGCTGAGTGCCCCTCACCCTCACACCTCACAAAGCCTGGAGGGGGGCTGCGGGCAGCCTTGCCCACCCCTCCGCAGGGCTCTGCCAAGGCTCTCTGGGGGCTGCGCTCCCTCCCTTCTCCACAGGCAGCCACTGCCCTCGCGTGGGCACTCGGCAGAGCAGCAGAGAGCACTCACCCAGCAGCCTGAAGATCAAGTGCAGCTCCTCCTTCACCGTGGAGCCGGGGAACATCGGCCGCCCGGTGACCATCTCGTAGTGGATGCACCCAACGCCCCTAGAACAGCAGCAGGGGCTCAGGAGCTCGGGAGGGAGAGGCCCCGTGGATGCCCGTCACCCCACACCTCGGCCAGGGGTGAGGTTCCTGGAGATGGAGATGAGCTCCAGGAGCTGGTCCCTTCTCTGCTGCAAGGGAACCCTGATGGGACAGAGTGCTCCGAAGAGCCTGAGCTCCAGGGGCCACCAAAAACAGCCTCTGGGAGAGCCCACAGCATCCCAGAGCATGAGGGGTTGGGAGGGACCTCCAAAGATCACCTGGTCCCATCCCCCTGCCACAGCAGCTCTGTGTCCTCCTGGAGCTGAGGGGGCTTCTGGAAGAGCCTCAGGGAGAGCCCACCAGCCCAAGGGAGAGCCCAGCAGCCTGCAGTGACCCAGCACCCTGCAGGAGGATGGACGTGCCCGGCGCCCCACGCCGAGAGCCCGAGGGCTGGCGCTGGGGCCACCACTCACCACATGTCGATGGGGGTTGAATACTCGGTGGAGCCCAGCAGGACGTCGGGGGGCCGGTACCACAGCGTCACCACCTCGTTGGAGTAGGTTTTCGTGGGGACCGACTTGGCCCTGGCTAACCCTGAGGGGGAAAGGGGCGGGCATCAGGGAGCTGCCCCCGGCTGGACCTCGTGGCCCCCAGCCGGACTTCCTGGCCCCGGGCCAGACCTCGTGGCCCCGGCCGGCCAGGTCCACCCACCGAAGTCAGCCAGTTTGAGCTCTCCTCTGTCGTTGATGAGCAGGTTCTGGGGTTTGAGGTCTCGGTGCAGGATCTTCCTGCCGTGGCAGTAAGCCAGACCACGCAGCAGCTGGAACATGAAGATCTGTGGGGTGGAAAAGGGGCTGCTGCTGAGCACTGGCTCGTGGCCTCCTCGGAGCACTCTGGCTAGAGCACCCTGGACGCTCGCGGCCAGGGAGGACCCCTCCAATCTGTCCTGGGGTGAGACACCCTCGCAGCAGCTCAGGAAGGGGCTGAGCAGGGTCTGCACAGTGACTTCACTGAGGGGCTTCCTCCAGCTCAGAGGAGAAGGTTGGGCTGAAGGGAGGTCTGTGCCCTGCACCAACCTCAGGGGTTGGAGGGGACCTGGAGAGAGCACCCAGTCCAACCCTGCTGCCACAGATCTGCTCCCACAGGAGCATCTGGGGGTGTCTGAACATCTCCAGAGCAGGGGACCGCACAGCCTCCCCTGGGGAGCCTGGGCCAGGGCTCTGTCACCCCCACAGGGAACAGGGTCCTCCTGCTGTTTGCTCCAGCCTGTCCCCACTGCCCCTCGTCCTGCCCCTGGACCCCCCGGCTCCATCCTCCTGACACCCACCCTTCCCATGGGGTCCCCCCTCAGGCTCCTCTTCTCCAGCTGAACAGCCCCAGCTCCCTCAGCCCCCCCTCAGCAGGGAGATGCTCCCCTCCCTCCATCATCCCTGTGGCTCTGCCCTGGGCTCCCTGCAGCCAGCTCCTGGCCCGGAAGCGGAGCCCAAGCCCCGGGGCCCCGTCTCACCTTCACGTTGTGGACGCTCATCAGGTTCCCGCAGTTGTCCAGGTACTGCTTGAGGTCGTTCTCCTGCCGCGGGGAGCAGAGGTCAGCCCGGCGCCCCCAGACCCGCGGGAGCCGCCCCCTGCGCCGCCGCCGGACCCACCAGGTACTCGAAGACGAGGGTGAGGGAGCGCTCGGTGTGGACGATGTCGTGCAGGGTGACGATGTTGGCGTGCTTCAGGTTCTTCAGCAGCGACACTGCGGGCACACGGCGGCGGCGGCCGGTGGTCCCCGGGCTGCTGGGGGCCGCCGGCACCCGCGTCCCGCCTGCGCCACCCAGCGCGACCCCCCCAAGCCCTCACCTTCCCGAATGGCCGTGCAGGGGGCCCCCTCCTCGTGCTCCAGGCGGATCTCCTTCAGCGCCACCAGGTTCTCCGTCAGCTTGCTGCGGCCCTTGAACACGGTGGCGTAGGTGCCCTGCGTGGGGAGAGGGGACACGGAGCCGTGGGACAGCCCCACGCTGCTGCCATCAGGGCCATCAGCCATGGGAAGGGACCCCCAAGGTCAGCCAGCCCCATCCGCCTGCCACAGCAGGGTCCCCTGGATCCAGTCACACAGGAACATCAGGGATGGGAAGGGACCCCGAAATATCACCCAGTCCCATCCCCCTGCCAGAGCAGGGTCCCCTGGATCCCATATCAGGGATCCCTATCATCCCTAATGATTCTATGATTTTAGGTCCCGGTGGCCAGCAGGGTGGCCAGGAGCCAGCAGTGCGCCCTGGTGGCCAAGAAGGCCAATGGCATCCTGGGGTGGATCAGAAGAGATGTGGTTAGTAGATGAGAGAGGTTCTCCTCCCCCTCGACTCTGCCCTGGGGGGACCACATCTGGAATCTTGTGTCCAGCTGTGGGCCCCTCAGCTCCAGAAGGACACAGAGCTGCTGGAGAGAGCCCAGGGCAGAGCCACAGGGGTGATGGAGGGAGGGGAGCATCTCCCTGCTGAGGAGAGGCTGAGGGAGCTGGGGCTCTGGAGCTGGGAAAGAGGAGCCTGAGGGGTGACCCCATGGATGTTGATCAATGTGTGAAGGGTGGGTGTGAGGAGGATGGAGCCAGGCTCTGCTCAGGGGCACCCAGTGACAGGACAAGGGGCAGCGGGTGTGAGCTGGAGCAGAGGAGGTTCCCCATCAGTGTGAGAAGGACCTTGTTCCCAGGGAGGGTGGCAGAGCCCTGGCAGGGGCTGTCCATGGGGGTTGTGGAGTCTCCTTCTCTGGAGGCATTTCAAACCCTCCTGGGCTGTTCCTGTGTGACTGGATCTGGGGGATCCTGCTGTGGCAGGGGGATGGGACTGGCTGATCCTGCGCTCTGTGATCCTGTGACTCATAAAGGTCTCTTCAGCCAGTGACTCTGTGTCCTGGTGCAGTGACCAGCAGACCCTGAGGACATGGGGCTCCAGGCTGCCCTTCACACATCGAGGTCCCTTCTGACCCGAGTTCAACCCTGAGAGTGGTTCCGGGGGGTACTCACCTCTCCCAGTTTGTCCAGTTTCACGTAGGTTTCCAGCTTCCCAAACCCGATATCTGACTGTGAGAGAGAAAGGAAGACACCTCTGGGAGGGAGCTCGTGCAGGGACGGCTCCACCTCTGGGAGGAAGGTCAAGGGGAGCAAAGAGCAACAGCTCTGGGGACAGAGGGGTCAGGGCAGGTTCCCACCAGTGGTCACACGATCCCAGACTGGCCCAGGCTGGAAGGAACCCCACAGCCCATGTCCCCCAGCCTCCTGCCACAGGGCCACCTCTCAACCAGACTTGGTTGCCCAATGTCTCATCCAACCTGGCCCTGAGCACCCCCAGGGAGGGGGCAGCCGCAGCCCCTCTGGGTGGTCGATTCCAGAGTCTCTGCACCCTGGGGCTGCAGAACCTCTTCCTCAGCTCCAGGCTGAGCCTCCCCTCCTGCAGTCCCAAACCATCTCCCCTTGTCCTGTCGCTGGATCCCACTGGGAAAAGCCCCTCTGCAGCCTCCCTGGAGGTTCCCTCCAGGCCCTGGGAGGCAGCTCCAAGGTCCCCCTGGAGTCTCCTCTTCCCTGGGCTGAACAACCCCTGAGTCCATCACTCTCCTGGAGAAGCCACGTGGGCGGCTGGGAAATCCATCCCAAACCTTCACCCCCCAACTGGAGCAGGATGGATGGTCCCCTGACCCCAGAGCCCAGCTGGCCGGCTCGTTCCTTCCCCCCCACCCTCCTGCCCAGCAGCAGCCAGGTCCAAGAGGCGCTGTGATGGGCCAGAGGAGCCTCATGGGACCCTGCAGCTGCTGCCCTGCCCTTCCCTGAGGTGCTTCCCCAGTCCTGGTCCTTCCTGGGACTGGGTTCACTCTGTTCTCCTCTCCCTGTGCTGCTCAAATCAGGTGTGACAGGGACATTCGCCGCTCGGACCAGCAGCTCTTCCACGCACGGCTGAGCCCTGCTCCCTGCACCCGGCGAGCGAAGGGCAGCTGCTGCAGGCTGAGGTGCTGCCTTCTGTGGGGCTGCAGACAGTCCTCGGGGCTGTCCCTGGCTCCCAGCACCACAGCACCAGTGCAAACCACTGCTCCCTGAGCTCCACAGGCTGGTGAGGTGGTCCCAGCTCAGAGCAGCTCCCAGCCCCTGCTCCGAGCTCCTGGCTGGGCAGCTGGCAGCCGAGGGAGAGGCTCCCTGGGGGAGGCACTGCAGGGCAACCGGCAGCCCCAGGCTCGGGGAAGGTTCCTGCGGCCTCCCCTGCCCCAAGGGGAGGATGCTCCCTGCGGCAGGCACTGACCAGCCCACCCAGCTGCTTCAGGAGCTGCTTCAGGCAGCTGCCTCCCTGCTCTCACAGGCTGCCTTCGCACCAGCAAATCCCTCAGAGGGGTTTCTTCACTTCACTCTGGCTTCCCCAACCCCTCTGCTTCCCAAAACCAGACCCCAAAACAGCGATGTGAGGTGGCTGCTGCCATCTGAGGTGCTGCCCAGCCCCCAGGTTGCCCAGAACAGGCAGGGAAATGCCACCTCTCCTCTCTCCTCCCTGGTCTCTCGCACCTGAGGGCACCCACAGAGACCCCACTCTTGTACCTGGACATCCTCGAGCAGCCCTGGGCAGCCCCACAGCAGCTCTGGGCACTGGGGCTTTGCTCCTGCAGCTGCTGCTCTGCAGGGAAGGGTCTGCAGTGGCACCACCAGGGCAGCACCCGGCAGCACCTGCCCTGCAGCCAGCTCCTGCTAAAGCGCTGGAGGCTTCTCACCTCCTCCCTGCTGGGAACGAGCTGGGCCCAGAGCAAAGTCCAGGCGTGAGGAGAGGGGAGGGGATGGCCATGGGCAGGAGGGATGCGCTGGGAGGAGATGCAGGTGTGCAGGGTGGGGCTGCACATCTGGGTGATGCTGGGACCGTGCAGAGAGGGGTCTGTATGGACAGGGATTTGTCTGTGGGACCCCAGGACTGCGTGGGGCCCCAGGACTGCGTGGGGCCCCAGGACTGCGTGGGGCCCCAGGACATCCTCCCTGGCAGTGTCCAGGGGCCGGCTGGATGGGGCTGTGGGCACCCTGGTCTGGTGAGAGGTGTCGCAGCCCCTGGCAGGGGGCTGGTGCTGGGGGAGCCCCGAGCTCCCTCCCAGCCCAACCCAGTCTGGGACTCTGGGGGATCCCCATGACACGGGGGTCACACAGGACCCCACGCAGCAGGGCACGACGGCCGGGGTGGGTGATGGCCAGCACGGGGTCGGACTGGGCAGCACCAGCCGCTGCTCCCTGCGGGGCCACTCACGAGGGAGGCTCGTCGGGACATCCTGCTGAGGGGCTTGGGCAGCTCCGGGCTCTCCCTCTGCAGCTTCTGCAGGAACTCGGGGGGCAGGCGGATGTCCATGGGCAGCGAGAGCCTCTTGCTGACGTCCTGCAGGCGGGGACATGAGAGCGGGTGATGGACTTTCTCTGCTGAAAGGACCCTGCAGGGACACCCAAGGGACCTGCCCTCCAGCCAGAGCTGCTGCTGGAGGTGAAGCCATGCGGGGGGGCAGCATCCCTGGGACCCCCAGGAGAACAGGGGGGGTCTCTGTCAGGTACCACGGGAGTCACACCCAGGGCACCCAAGGAGGCATCAGGTGTCCCCAGGGATGGCTGGTGACCAGCAGGACTTGCCCCGTCCCTGCCACCCGCCCCAGCCTCACCTCCATGGAGCAGCGGCGCTGGGTGCTGCTGCGGTAGCGCACGGCCATCGGGGACTGCGCGTCCCCCTCCGAGGGGGAGACGGGGCTGCTGTCTGCTCCTAAGTCCCTGCCCAGGTGTCCCAGCTGCAGGTGCCCTTGAGCCAGGTCTGGGGACACAGAGGAACCAGAGTGAGCTGCTGGCAGGACGAGGCACTTGCTTTGGAGCAAAGAGGGTGAGGGCAGGGCTGGCAGGTCCAGAGGTGCTCTGGGGCCATGGGAAAGGCTTCTCCCTTCCCGGTATCTCACAGGCAGGGGGACTCTCTGCTTCTTGCTCCTGGTGCATCACCCACCCCACAGCCACAGGGGCACTCCCTCTGGAAAGGTGCAGGGCCAGCAGGGATGGCTCTTCTGTCCCCTTCCTGGTGGCCACAAAGCTCTTCCCTTACGGCTTCAGCTCCGACACCTGGACCTCCGGGGCCCCAGGAGCTGCTGTGACGCCCCAGTGCTCCCCAGGCACCCGGCACCTCATTTCCCAGGGCAAGGAGGAGCCAGGCAGGAGGGAAACCCCTGGTGGGGGCACCTGCCCTGCCCAGAGGAGCTCTGCCCTGCACCGAGCCCGGCCCCTGACCTGCACAGAGCCAGCCCCCGGCTCCAGCGCCCATCCCGCTGCCAGCGATGAGCTCACGGCTGCAGGAGACGGCAGAGGGGGGGTGGCCCTCCCGGGGGGGCCAGCAGGGCCGGACCTGGCGCCGCTCCCCTCGCCTGACGGATGAGAGGCGGCAGGCAAGTGACCTGCGAAGAGACGGGGCTCGGTGCCAGGGCCACAGCGGGACCCGGCGAGCTGAGGGGCACAGGGTGCCCTCGACAGGCAGCCCACACCCGAGGGATGGGGTCAGCACGGGGGGGTCTGAACTGGGGCCGGGCGGGTCTGGGCGGTCAGGCAAGGACAAGGCAGAGAGTGGCCCCCTCTCCTGGGACCACGGCAGGGCTCCCTCTCTGCCATCTGTCTGCGCAGGAGCAGCTCTGATCCCGACTTAACCACCAGCAGGGATCACAGAGGCTGGGCTGGGCTGGGGGGAGCTCAGAGCTCCCCCAGTGCCAGGGGCAGCGACACCTCTCCCCAGAGCAGGGTGCCCCCAGCCCCATCCAACCTGCCCTGGGACACTGCCAGGGGTGATGAAGCAGCCACAGCCTCCCTGGGCAGCCTGTTCCAGGGCTTCAGCCCCCCCCCAGGAAGGGGTCTCTGCCCCAGATCCCATCTCTGGTGCTGGCTCCCCCAGGGGAACGATCCCAAAGCCCTGGCAGACGACACAGCCCACCCTGAACGGGGCAGCACCCGCAGCACCACCCCCTGAGCACCCACCAGGCAGACTCACACCCACCCCTCCTCTACTGCAGCGGCTAAACCCAGGGATCCCAGCGAAGGGGAGCGGGAGGCCCTGACGACAGGAGCTGCCTTGGGCTGGGAAAAGCCAATCCCAGCACACAGGGGTGACACGGAGGTGGGGAAGGTGTTTGGGGCTGCCCTGGGGCTGCCCTGGCCCATCCCTCGCTGTGCTGAGGCACCCAGAGCCACCCCAGGCTGCAGAGATGCTCTGGCAGGGTTGGGGACGCTCTGGCTGCGCTGGGGTTGCCATGGGCTCGCCAAGGGCTGGCAGGAGGAGCCATGAAGCTGTGGGGGTTCACACAGGAGGGCCTGTAGGACTATGCTGGGCTCCCCGGGAGCCCCAACACTCTGCAAATAGCGAGGCTACAGGACATCAAAGGGAGCTAAAGGGAGCCTGCAGACACGGCAGCTGCCTCTGACCAGCCTCCCACCCTCTTCTTTTCATATATAAACACATTTCAGCTCTGCCTCTGCCAAAACAAGCTTTGATCTCCCGAGGAAAGAGGCCAGGACCCTGCTGCTGCTTCCCTGACTTCAAACTTCTAATGACTCTGCCAAGTGCAGTCCCTCCCCATCCAAGCTCTGCAGCAGCCATGGAGAAGGTTCCCCGTCACAGTGTGAGGCTGCAGCAGCCATGGAGAACGATCCCCATCACAACAGGAGGCTGCAGCAGCCATGGAGAAGGTTCCCCATCACAGTGTGAGGCTGCAGCAGCCATGGAGAAGGATCCCCATCACAACAGGAGGCTGCAGCAGCCATGGAGAAGGTTCCCCATCACAGTGTGAGGCTGCAGCAGCCATGGAGAAGGATCCCCATCACAACAGGAGGCTGCAGCAGCCATGGAGAAGGTTCCCCATCACAGTGTGAGGCTGCAGCAGCCATGGAGAAGGATCCCCATCACAACAGGAGGCTGCAGCAGCCATGGGGGGTGGGAAACTACAGCTGCAGGAGATTCCCTGAGGAGCTGCTCGAGGTGAGGACAGCAGCAGCGATGAGCTGGGCTCTGCTGTGATTAGCACCCTGCTCTGGAGCCAGCGACCACAGAGCCTTGGCTCTGCTCTCAGCTCTGCTGCCAGCTTCCCGAGCTCTAGTCGAGCTGTTCTGCACTTTGATTCCTCCATCTGCAAGAGACCAACAGCTCAGGGAGGAGTCAGAGCCCTCTTCACACCAGGCAGCTCCCCAAGGTCCAGACCTCATCCGATCCGGCAAGAGGGTGACTTCATGCAACCACGGGATGTGTTGGGCTGGAAGGGACCCCCATGGGGCACCCAGTCCGACCCCCCTGCACCCAGCAGGGCCAGCACTCCCCAGAGCAGGTTGCCCAGAGCCCCAGCCAGCCTGACCTTGGATGGCTCCAGGGCTGGGGCAGCCTGTTCCAGGGCTCCCCCCAACTCAGATCCCAGACCTTTTCCCTCCTGTCCAGCCTCACTCAGCCCTTTCCAGCTTAAAGACCAAGACCCCTCGTCCTGTCCTTCCCTGCCCTTGCACATCAAGCCCCTTCTCACTGTCCAGCCCCACTACAACCATCCCATGCCCCCACCCCCCAGGTCAAGCTGCAAGTGTCTCCCTACCCCACAGCACCGGGCTCGTGCCCCACACTCAGCTCTGGTGCCCCCAGTTCCCTTCCAGTGCATTGCTGGGGCCAGGCAGGGGCTCTCCTCCTCATACCTCGTCCCCAGTCCAGAACTGGGCCAGCTCTTCCCACAGTACTGGGGAACCCCTCAGTCCTGGCCCCGGGCTCAGGCAGCTCTGACTGTCCCCAGAAGGAAGGGGCCAGGAGAGGCAGATGCTGCTGGCTCTGCTTTGTCAGTCAAGGGCAGAGGAAGAACCGTGACTGAGGCTCCATTAAAGCAGCAGAAGAGGGGGAGCTGCTGCTCCAGGGAAGCCTGGGCTTGCGGGGAGGAGACAACAAGCCCGGGCACAGCCACCCAGAGCAGAGGTTCCCCCAGGGAAGGCAGCAGCAGCAGCAGCTCCCAGTGCCCAGGACCCTCTTAGCCAGCACTGCAGCTCCTGCCCATCTAATTAAGCGCTCAAGTCTAATTATAGCCCTTGATGCCACAGGGTGAGGGGAGGTGTGAGCAGGGGGAAGCAGGAGGTGAAGGGATGCTGCTGCAGGCAGCCTGGAGGGTCAGGAAGAGCTGCAGGGGTGGGGAGCAGCAGCAGCTCACTGCCTCCCTCCCTGCAGCAGCTCTGCTGGCAGAGGTGGCCCCTGCCTGCCCAGGGCAGATGCTGGAGCCCAGCAGCAGAGGTTCCAAGGGCGAGAGAGCTCGAGCGAGAGCTCAGTGGGGCTGAGGGCACCCACACCTGAAGGGACTGGAGCGGGCACTGGGTGGGAGGCAGAGCCTGGCCCGATGGCCAGGAGCCCCGGGGTGAGTTGAGTCTGACTTTATCAGGCTTCCCCAGGCTCCTTGCCCGGCTGCCTCGGCGTGTGCTGCTCCGGGCTGGTGCCTCCAGCGTGAGAGGTGCCCAGGGCAGAGGAGGCAGAGCCTGCCCCAGCCTGCACAGAGCCCTCTGCACTTGGGGATGTGCCCGGGGTGCCCTGGGAGAGGTTAACCCTAAACCTCCCTGAGGCCTGCAGGACTGCACCCCGGGGGAAGGCTGCGGGTCCGGGAGCAAAGGAGGGTTCAGCGAGCCCCGAGAGCCCCTCTGGCTCGGTGGCAGTGCCAGCCTGTAGCCAGAGGGGCTCGACCCTCAGGGCAGGGGGAGATCCCACACTTCCCCTCTCTCCCCACTCCTCCCCTGGCTCTGCCAACACCTTTCCCTCCTTTCTGCAGGCACGACCCCCCCTCCAGGACCAGGGGGAAGGCAGCACAGACCAAGGGGCACAAGGTCCCCACATCTCAGCCCACCCAGGGGCAGCCCACGGGGGCTGCCGCGGGAGATGCTCGTGGGCAGCCCTGACACCTGGGCGCAGGGGGGCTGGGGGGTCCCCACCTTCGTTCCTGCGGTTGTTGAGCTGGTTGAACTGCTCGGTGAACTCCGTCAGCGACTCCTCGATGGTCTCTGTCCGAGGGACCGAGAGCGAAAACCTCCGCTTGAAGTTCTTCATCTTGTTCATTGTCACCTCCTGCGGCCGGGGGAGCCCTGCGGGAGGGGAAGGGGGAGGCTGAGCCGGGCGCTGGGTGACCCAAGGGATGGGTCTTCAGCCCCACAGCCCCTGCTCTTTGGGGGCTGGCAGCACCAAACACGGGTCCCCCCTGCTGGGGTCCCCAGGAGCATCCTCTCTGCTGCTGCGTTGGAGCAAACGGGGAGCCCACGCTCCCCCCTGCACGAGGAGGAACCTCTCCCCCAGCAGCCTGGCCTCTGCTTTGCCCTTGCAGGAGCCTGAGCCAGCAGCAAAACACTGAGTGGAGCAGAAACTGCCAGGGGGTCCCCAAGAGCCCCAGCACGGGGTGGGGGGATGCTCTGAGCCCCCAGCAGTGACCCCTGTGCAGGCATCAGACCCGCCTTAGCCAGGGAGCTGATCAGAGCCACTGGACCCTTTCAGGGAGCAGACCCTCACGGGGCCACTGACCATGCGCAGGCTGAGGGGCTCTGGGTGGCCCAGAGCCACAGACACCACGGGGTCTGGGCAATCCCTGCTGCACCCTGGTCTGGTCTGTAGCGCCAGCCCCGTGGCACTGGGGTGGGATTCCTCCTGCTGAGCACCGGCCACCAACCAGCCGCACAGACACCAGTGTCCTGGCCCAGCCAGCCCCATGAGAGGGAAGGTTTGGGTCTGTCGCTCTCCCCAGCATTTACAGTCACAACCCTCTAACCAGCACCACTAACAGCACTGGACTCCCTCAGTGCCACCCTCACCCAGCAGCTCCAGGGAAAAGTCACCCCTTAGGACCCAAAAGGCATCGAGAGCCACTCAGAGCAGGTCACAGCATCACAGGACATGAGGGGTTGGGAGGGACCTCCAAAGGCCACCCAGTCCCATCCCCCCAACACAGCAGGATCCCCGAGATCCAGCCCAGGAGGGTTTGAAATGTCTCCAGAGAAGGAGACTCCACAACAACCCCCCTGGGCAGCCCCTGCCAGGGCTCTGCCACCCTCCCTGGGAACAAGGTCCTGCTCACACTGATGGGGAACCTCCTCTGCTCCAGCTCACACCCACTGCCCCTTGTCCTGTCACTGGGTGCCCCTGAGCAGAGCCTGGCTCCATCCTCCTCACACCCACCCTTCACACATTGATCAACATCCACGGGGTCACCCCTCAGGCTCCTTTTTCCCAGCTCCAGAGCCCCAGCTCCTTCAGCCTCTCCTCCCTCCAGCACCAGCACACCCCCCCCCCATGACGTCTCCTGTATCCTGGAGCAGGTCAGGACCCAGCTCCTGGGTGCCCCTGCTGAGCATCCCTCCTCCCTGTGCGCCCCCAGACCTTTCCAGCCCCTCCAAGGCTCATCAGCACAAACAAGCCGGGATCACATTCCAGCCTGATGGGATCAGCCACAGCATCCGGGAGATAAGGCATCGCGTTGCCATGGCAACGGGCACCCTTGGGTTCGCACGCCTGCGTCCCAGAGCTTAAAAGATTATCTCTCAGCAACACAAACACTCTGCCTGCCTGCCCGCCCTGCTCTGCTGGCAGCCCAGTGCCCTGCTGCGGGGGCACAGCCCTCCATTCACCTGCATCCCGGGGGGCTTGAGCCCCTCCAGCATCTCCTTCAGTGCAGGAAAACCCGGCTGAAGGCTGGGCAGCAGCTGGAGGTATCTGGGGGTGGGAGAGGAGGGTGGAGGCTGCTTTGAGCCAGGCAGGAGGATGCCAGACACATCCACATGGGGCTTCCTACATCCCAGTGCTCTCCCAGCACTGCAGACAACAGACACTGGTGAACGCTGCACGAGCAGCCTCCACGCTGCTGCTGCCCTCACGGCCAAGAGCAGAGCCTCCCGGCAGTGCTGCCCCTTGCTTTGGAGACCAGCCAGCTGGCCCATGGCTGCTGTGGCTCCACACAGAGCAGGTGCTAGCCCAGGGCACTGCCCCTGCATGGAAGTGCTGCTGCTGCTGCTGCTGCAGACACTCTGAACCCACCTGAACCCACTCTAAACCCACCCAACCCAATCTAAACCCACCCAAACCCACTCTGAACCCACCCAACCCAATCTAAACCCACCCAAACCCACTCTGAACCCACTCTCAAACCCACCAGAACCTGCTCTGATGCTGACATTTCCGCAGCAGCTGGGAATCCCACCGGGGCCACGGTCCAGGGGCAGGGGGAGGCCATCAGTCCCCAGCACCAAGTGAGCAGCTCAGCTGTCTGTGTGGAATCTGCCCGGGGGTAACGAGCTCTGGGCAGCAGCCTCCTCCCCTGAGATCCTGCACAGGGCAGCCCACAGGCCTGGAGAGATCAGCTGGGATGGGCAGAGCCTGGCAGAGGACCAGCCTGGCTGAGCTGCGACCATCCCTGATGCCCTTGACCTTGCCCATCAGACAGATGGCAAACTAACCCTAAACCTAACCTAACCCCTAACACTAACCTAACCCTAAGGGGAGCAATGAGGGCAAGGGCAGCTCTCCTCCCTCCACATTTCCCCCCCCCCACCAGCTGCTCAGCTCTGCTATCTGGGGGGGTCTGGCTGCGCAGGGAGCAAGGATCCTGCCAGGGGGTCACGACCATCAAACCTCCAGGAGCCCCCCCGGCAGCAAACAGCAGGAGCATCACCCCAGGGCAGCAACCGAGCTGCTCCGGAGCTCTGGGTCCATCCTTGGCCGGTCTGTCTCCCTCCCCGGCTGCGGCAGTCGCTCTGCACGGGGTCCCCGTCCTCCTCCCTTCCTCCCACGCTGGCTCTGACCCCCCTCCCCGCGCCGCAGCTCCTGCTCCTGGCTCTTCCCTCCCCGGCTGCCGGCGAGAGGGAGGCGGCGGGACCACGGCTACCGCCCCGGCAGCCTGCGAGCGCCGCACAGCTCGATGCCCACCTGGGACGAGCCACCACCCTGCTAGCAGCCAGCCTGTCCTCCCCCGCCGCCGCCTCCATCCTCCCCAGTCGTGACTGGGAGCTCACTGGGGCCATTGTGTGCGCGGAGCGGCCGCCGAGGTGCCGGTGTCAGCGTCCCCCTGGTACATGCAGCATCCCCGGGTGCTGCAGGCCAGCAGATCCAGCTGCTCCAGCCGCTGCTGGGCTGCACCACGAGGGCAGGGAGTGGGGAGCAGCCTCAGCAAAAGCACTGGATGGTTCCCCACACCTCTGCCCTGGAGAGACCCCGCTGGCAGGGCTGCCTCCAGCTCTGGAGCCCCCAGCACTGGGAGGGTGAGGCACCACTCCACGACCTTCAGCTGTCGTCTCCCCTTTCCCCTGACTCACTGGCTCCTCTCATCCCTTCGTTCTGCAGCAGCAGGACCCTCACAACTCCCACCAGGGAGCTCCCACCGGGGAGTAGCTGCTCCCAGCTCCCAGGAGTAGCTGCTGCGGTACCCACGCGGTTACTGAGCAGCAGCAGGGGCCAGCCAGTGCTGGGACTGTTATGACACCCAATTACTGACCGAGGATGAACAAACACAGCCTGAGCTCTGTCAGAGGCTGGCTGGCTCCTCCGCATCGCGGGACCTCGCTGCCTGCTCCTCGCCAGCTCCCTGGAGACCTGCTGACCCGCGCTGCCCTCGCCCAGCATCACCCCCCTGGTACCCGGCTGCCCTGTCTCTCACCCATCACGCTGGCACAGCCCAAAACGGCTCCTGAACACACCGAGGGCACCTGAGAAAATGATCTGGGCTCCTGCTGGATGCAAAACACTCCAGAGAGACCAACCAGCCCCCTGTGACCCCACGGCTGGCAGCCAGCGCTCCCAGGTGGCCCCAAGGCAGCCAAGAGGGTGCCAGCTCCCCAGTGCCCAAGGAAGTCACTCTCCGCAGCACAAAGCCTCTTATCTCCTCTCCCAGAAGAGTGTCTCTCCTGTGGCTGAGGCTGCCAGCTCCCCAGCGTGTGGCAGGAGGAGGCTCCACGTTACTGGGGGGGGACAAGACCCACAAGACCCCCGGTGCAGAGGAGGGCAAGTCCTGCTCAGCCTCTCCCGCGGCGCTGGCACCCCCTCGCTCGCACAGCCCCGGGTCTGCAGGCTCTGCCGCCGCCTTAATTGCTGTTTTCTTCCTTCCCTTCCCTTTTTAATTAGCGCTTCCACTCCCTCCCAGCCCACGCAGAGCTCCCGGGCTCCTGCGCAGCCGGGGTTCACCTTCCCCGCCGCAGCCGGGAGCCAGGAGCAGTCGCCGTCTCCCTCCCTTTCTGAGCAGAAAAACCTGGAATTTTCCTCCTGTGACCCGGCGCCTTCATCTCCCAGCCAAGGCCCCTCGTGGGGACGAGGCTGAAGGGAGGGCTGGGGGGGCCACGGGGCGCCTCAGCCTCGACCCGCGGCACAGGGCTGCCGTCGGGGCTCGGCTGGCACCGCGCTGCCGCCGGGAGCATCGCCGGCCCCGGGGCTGCTCCCCTCCCGCGGAACATTCCTGGGGAGGGTTATTTAAAGAAACAGCGATCGCATCCCGTCCGCCCGGAGCCGCTGGAATCTGCGAAATGCTGCGAGGGGCCGGAGGGAGGGGGACGGCAGCCAGCCCCCCTCGACGAGGGGGAGGGAAAGCCTGATCCAGGGGATGGGCCTGGGCATCCGGGGATCTCAACGGGACCAAACCTCCCATAAAACCACGAATCGATCTTTACAGGAAGAGGAAAAGCGTTCAGAAGAAGCAGCACGAGCACTTGGAGCAATGAAGAGGCTTCTCCTCCCTGCTCCTCTTCTAGATGAGCAGTGCAGCATCACCCTTCCAGACACCACCCTTCTGATATCACCCTTCCAGCATCACCATTCTAAATGGGCTGGGACCTCTGCTCCAGGAGGATACAGAGCTGCTGGAGAGAGCCCAGGGCAGAGCCACAGGGGTGATGGAGGGAGGGGAGCATCTCCCTGCTGAGGAGAGGCTGAGGGAGCTGGGGCTCTGGAGCTGGGAAAAAGGAGCCTGAGGGGTGACCCCATGGGTGTTGATCGAGATGGGAAGGGTGGGTGTGAGGAGGATGGAGCCAGGCTCTGCTCAGGGGCACCCAGTGACAGGACAAGGGGCAGCGGGTGTGAGCTGGAGCAGAGGAGGTTCCCCATCAGTGTGAGAAGGACCTTGTTCCCAGGGAGGGTGGCAGAGCCCTGGCAGGGGCTGCCCAGGGGGGTTGTGGAGTCTCCTTCTCTGGAGACATTTCAGACCCTCCTGGGCTGTTCCTGTGTGACTGGATCTGGGGGATCCTGCTGTGGGAGGGGGGTTGGACTGGCTGATCTTCCGAGGTCCCTCCCCATCCCTCATGCTCTGGGATGCTGTGATCCCTGCATTTCTGTGTCACCCAGCCCAGGCAGTGGGAGGAGGAGCTGCAGCAACTGCACAAACAGCTCTCCGAGGGGATTAAAGCTCCTTCCTCTCCCAGCAAGCTCCCAGCTCAGATCCAGCAGCCCCTGAGAGCCGACACTGCTGCTGAAGCAGACCCCAGCACCCCGAGATGGATTTTGCTGCAGCCACAGGGAAAGGAAGGGAGTAAAACCACAGACTGGAAGGGACCCCTGGAGATGATCCAGTCCAGCCCCGGGGGATGCTGTTCCTGACCCACTTCTCCAGCCCAGTCTGCGGCACCAGCCAGAGGCTGGGCTTGTCCCCGGGGCCGTGCCCGGTGCCCGTGTGCCCGGTGTCACGCTGAGCTCCTGGCAGCAGGTGCCAGGTCTGCTTCGTTTGAAGCTCTGGCAGCAGCCGCACGGCAGCGGGCAAACGCCCCGCGTCCACTTCCCTGCCAAGCACTGAGCTAAGCTGCTCTTCAGGCTTGAACCAGTTGCTCACCCATCCTTGGAGGGACCCGTGCACGTGTTTGCTTCTCCCTCAGACAGGAGGGGAAGGCACCCACACGGGGGGGAAGGGAGTGGGAGGGATCAGAGCATTCCAGAGCCCCCAGAATGGGGAGGGTAACGCTGCAGGTTCCTTCATCCAGGGGTGAGAGGTGCCCATGGGCACCCCTGTGATCCCTCTGGCCTGGCTCTGCCTCCCAGGTCCAGAGCCCCCAGCTCATCCCTCAAAGGGACTGCTCAGGCCCTCACTCCAGCTGGGAGCAGGGACTTCACAGAATCATCCTGGCTGGAAAGGACCATCACTACCAGCCCTCAGTCCAGCAGCTCCCCAACCCCCAGACTAGGGCCTCAAGTGCTCCAGCTACTCAGTTTTTAAACCCCTCCAGGGATGGGGACTCCAGCACCTCCCTGGGCAGCCAGCTCTTGCTTGGAGACCCCCAGGCTGGGTCGGATGGGGTTCCGAGCAGCCCAGTCCCATGAACGACACCGCTGCTCACTGCAGGGGCTTGGATGGACTAGCTGAGCCCTCGGGGTCCCTTCCAGCCCACTGCACCCCAGGATCCGGTAGGAAGCTGTACGAAACCAGATTCCTAAAGCCTCCTGAGCCAACAGGTGGCTGCTGGTGATCCCAGAGAGCAGCATTTGAAGACAGGGAACTTGGCAAGAGCTCCGTGGTGCTGCCAAGGCACCAGGCTTTGAGCATCAGCACCAGCAGCCTCCAGAGGTGGTCCTCCCTGTCCCAGGCACGCAAAGCCCCTCGAGAGCTGCTTCCCTGCCTCAGGGAGATGCACAACCACTGCCCTGCTGCTGCTGCAAACCCCAAAAGCTGCTCCTGCACAGGATTTCAGCTGCTCTCTCCCCACCTCCATGCCCCAAGTGTCCCTGACATTCCTTCTCCAGCTTCCCGGACCCCTGCGCTGATCTGCTGCCCTATTTCTGAGGCCCAGAGGTTGCCAGCCAGCTTGGACCTCTGCTCAGAGCTCAAAAACCTTCTCTCACTTCCTCCACCAGCTTCCTTGGAGGGACCTGGGAGAGCAGACCGACAGGAGGCTGCTCTGAGCTGCAGAGACACTCCTTCCCCGACTCTGCTCCCCGTCCCAGTGTCCTCCAGTAGCACCTCTGGCTCCCTGGGCAGCCCAGGACAGGGATGTGCTTGCAGGTCCGACTGTCCTGCCACATCCACACTCTGCCCCCTCTGCTAGGCTGAAGTTGCCTGCACCAGGATGCAGTGATGCTGCGGGATTGCCCCAAGCACCCAGCCCAGGACCCCAAACCTGCTGAGGTGCTGCCTTCCAGGAAGGGCAGACAAAGCCACCAGTGTGTGCTGGGGGGTCAGAGAAGGACTTTATCTCTGGTTTGGTTTATGACGCTCATTTCCCACCGCTTCATGCCCAGCTCAGCTCTGTAAGAACTACCCCAGCTCCTGCTGCAGAGCGGTTCAGTTCCCCCTCCACAGCTCTGTGTCCTTGACGGGCTGGATGGGTTTCTGCAGGAGCCTTGGGAACGGCGTGGGGAGATAAGAGAGCCCAGCTCGAGATAAGGAGAGGGGGAGAGTGCGAGGGAGCGCGGTGCCCTGCAGGAAGACACTTGCTGGACTCACCACCAGCCCTCAGACACCAGGAGGATGAGACAGATGCTGACCTGCAGCCCACTGCCCTTTGGAAGGCATCAGGGGCAGCTCTGGAAATGAGCTCAGGCAGAGCTCCTCCATCCCCCAAACCCAAACACAGACGCAGCATCATCAGTGTTGAAAGGACCTCTGGCATCATCTGGTCCAGCCTTCACCCCACCACCTCCACGGCCAGCGGACCGAGTCCCAGAGTGCCACATCCACTGCCTGGAGGGATGGGGATGTGTCCCTGTGCGACTGGATCTAGGGGATCCTGCTCTGGCGGGGGGGACAACTGGGTGATCTTTTGAGGTCCCTTCCAATCCCTAATGCTCTGGGGTTCTGTGAGAGGAGAAACCTCAACCAGATGAGGAGGGGCTGCAGCGCTTGGGGCTGCTCCAAGCCCACTTGGTTGCGTTCAGCCCTACTGACAGAGGGGACTGTCCCCCTGAGAGCCAAGGAGCCCAAAGGTTTGGCCACCGCTGGCGGAGCAGAGCCTCGGCCGAGCGTGCAGCTGCCCCGCTCTCGGCACCCCGTCGGGTCCCTGCCTGGTTCAGGGTGGCTCGTACGGGGGCAACGCGGGCCACTCGCGGTGCCGCTATCATGGCGCGATTAGTCGTCAGTAAGAAGGGATTGGAAGGGATTAAGGACTTAAATAGAACACACGCTGCTGAGGGGGATTCCTACTTGCCCCACGGCCACCGCGGCGGGCTCTCCTGGGAGGGAAGGGGCTCGCTCCAACCTCTGCTCTCAGGAAGCTGCCGGTGGGCTCTGAGGGGGTCCAACAGCACAATAGGCACCATCTTGGCCATGAGCATCTCTGCACAGCCCAGCCACGAGCATCTCTGCACATCCCAGCCACGAGCATCTCTGCACATCCCAGCCACGAGCATCTCTGCACATCCCAGCCACGAGCATCTCTGCACATCCCAGCCACGAGCATCTCTGCACATCCCAGCCACGAGCATCTCTGCACAGCCCAGCCACGAGCATCTCTGCACATCCCAGCCACGAGCATCTCTGCACATCCCAGCCACGAGCATCTCTGCACATCCCAGCCACGAGCATCTCTGCACATCCCAGCCACGAGCATCTCTGCACATCCCAGCCACGAGCATCTCTGCACATCCCAGCCACGAGCATCTCTGCACATCCCAGCCACGAGCATCTCTGCACATCCCAGCCACGAGCATCTCTGCACATCCCAGCCACGAGCATCTCTGCACATCCCANCTCCCACCCCCGAGCACCTCTGCCCCTCCCAGCCACGAGCATCTCTGCACATCCCAGCCACGAGCATCTCTGCACATCCCAGCTGTGGTTCTCCAGCGACAGGGCAGCAACAGGAGCGATGGGGCAGCTCCTCACTGCTCTTTACAGGGCCCCGAGAGCTGCTGCTCAAGCAGCAGGAACGCGCTGGCAGGGATGTGAAGGGGGACCTGGGGTGTTGTGGGGGTTCAGTCAGGACAAGACCAAGGCACTGTTTGCATTTCCACTGGCTTCTGGACCAGACACAACCCAACCCCTGGCTGCGACCACAGAGAGCACTGAAGCCGCTAGTTGTGCCTCCCCGGCAGGTAAACTTGCTGCTCCACCCCACACCCCCCAATTTACACTGCAAACGGGTTTGCAAATTCCTGCCTAAACCTCAGCTCCTAGGAAAGTTGCCCAGGTGCTGCCAGAGCATCCACAGCCTGTCTGGGATCCTTCCAAGTTGCTCTGAGGTGCCTGGGCAACACAAAGACTGGGGGGGTCAAACTACCACCCCTGCAGCTCCAGGTCCCCAGGTCCCCGTGTCTCCATCCTGCAGCCCCAGCTCCTCATGTCCCCATCCTGCAGCTCCAGCTCCTCGTGTCCCCATCCTGCAGCCCCAGCTCCTCATGTCCCCATCCTGCAGCTCCAGGTCCCTGTCTCCCCATCCCACAGCTCCAGGTCCTCGTGTCCCCATCTCCCTGCAGCAGCAGCAAGGGCTCAGCCCTACCTGTGGACACCTCAAGCAGGGTGGGGAAGGCTGGCAGAGCTGCAGAGGAGGTCCCCCCAGCCCGCTGCTGCCGCAGAGCAGGAGGTGGGTGCCCCCTGAGCTGCCCTAACTCTGCCCTGCAGACCCCGGCCTCAACACGAAGAGCAAACAGCACCCTGAGGTCTCCAGCCTGCTGCTCCTGGCTCTGCCCACGGGCAGGGCTGCAGGTCAGGTCCCACCACCGTGACGCTGATGGTGCTGATGATGGCCCAACACCAAGGGGCAGATCAGAAAGGGCTGGGATCTGCTGATAGGGCACGTTCCCCTGCCCCTGCTTCCTGCATCCCGGGCACTGCGCTCACGGGGCCACAACTAGTTAATAATTACAAGCCCAGCAGCCCTGGGACCAGTGGTGGCAGCAGGAGCGGTTCAGGCTGGAGGGAGGTTTTCCTGCAGCTTCTCCCTCACAGATCACTCCAAGTGCTCCAACAGGTGCCAGAAGGGCTCTGTGGCCTGTGGGATGGTGCCTCAGCCTCCTGAGCTCAGTGCTCATCCAAGGAGAGCCGGGGGCTTCAGCAGCCCCTCAGCCCCACCGGGGGCTGGGCTGCTCTCTCCCCACTGGGGAGATGGGAAAACCAAGCGTGGGGATGGGATTCAACCAGTGGTCCAGCCAGGAGCAGGGTCCAGGAGTGTGACCCTGGGTCCTACCTCCAAAGCACCTCCTGCAGCACCAGTTCCTTTGGACCTGCTGTCCCAATGGACTCACAGGATCACAGAACATTAGGGACTGGAAGGGACCTCGAAACATCATCCAGTCCAGGGGACATCAAAACATCATCCAGTCCAGGGGACCTCAAAAGATCATCCAGTCCAGGGGACCTCAAAAGATCATCCAGTCCAGGGGACCTCAAAAGATCATCCAGTCCAGGGGACCTCGAAACATCATCCAGTCCAGGGGACCTCGAAACATCATCCAGTCCAGGGGACCTCGAAACATCATCCAGTCCAGGGGACCTCAAAAGATCATCCAGTCCAGGGGACCTCAAAAGATCATCCAGTCCAGGGGACCTCAAAAGATCATCCAGTCCAGGGGACCTCGAAACATCATCCAGTCCAGGGGACCTCGAAACATCATCCAGTCCAGGGGACCTCGAAACATCATCCAGTCCAGGGGACCTCAAAAGATCATCCAGTCCAGGGGACCTCAAAAGATCATCCAGTCCAGGGGACCTCAAAAGATCATCCAGTCCAGGGGACCTCGAAACATCATCCAGTCCAGGGGACCTCGAAACATCATCCAGTCCAGGGGACCTCGAAACATCATCCAGTCCAGGGGACCTCAAAAGATCATCCAGTCCAGGGGACCTCAAAAGATCATCCAGTCCAGGGGACCTCAAAAGATCATCCAGTCCAGGGGACCTCGAAACATCATCCAGTCCAGGGGACCTCGAAACATCATCCAGTCCAGGGGACCTCGAAACATCATCCGGTCCAGGGGACATCAAAACATCATCCGGTCCAGGGGACCTCGAAACATCATCCAGTCCAGGGGACATCAAAACATCATCCAGTCCAGGGGACCTCAAAAGATCATCCAGTCCAGGGGACCTCGAAACATCATCCAGTCCAGGGGACCTCGAAACATCATCCAGTCCAGGGGACCTCGAAACATCATCCAGTCCAGGGGACCTCAAAACATCATCCAGTCCAGGGGACCTCGAAACATCATCCAGCCCAAGGGACATCAAAACATCATCCAGTCCAGGGGACCTCAAAACATCATCCAGTCCAGGGGACCTCGAAAGATCATCCAGCCCAATCCCCCTGCCACAGCAGGATCCCCTAGATCAGTCAGGGCTGGACCTGCAGCTGCTGAAGTGCAGGTCCCTGCCACTGCAGTCGGTTCTCGCTGTCAGTGTCATCCAGGTGCCAGCAGAGGAGACACAAGCCCAGGGGAGACCCTGCTGTGACACCAGAGAGGATCTGCGACACCCCAGCCTCGGCCAGTGGCCAAACCCACGCTGCTCGTGCTGCTGCAGCTCTACTGGCTCTGCCACCAGCAGGAAGATGGATTCTGGGGTGAACTGAGATCCTCTCTGCTGTCATTATCAACCTCTTCAGATGGTTAAAGCCCCAAATCAATTAATGATTCTGTAGGGTCAGCTGGATCTACATGGGATCATGAACCCCAGCCCCGGATGACCGGTCTGTTCATACATCTCCCAGACTTCAGAGGCTGAGGGATGATGAACTCTTCCCACCAGAAGAGCAGCCAGGAGTGGAACGAGTGGAATGCTCCTGCCTCCCAGCAAGGGCCCTTCTCCAGAGGTCCCAGTGCTCAGGGTCACCCAGCCTCTCCTTCTTGAACTAGGAGTCACCCACAATAGCTGCCTGAAGGGGACCCTCCCTTAGAAATGTGAAGAGGGGGCAGAGATGCTCGAGTCTGATCAGGGAGCCAGCTCTGCAGAGGGAACTGTTCACCAGGTCCTCACTGGGGCTTTGGGATCAGCCCTCCCCGACGGGTCGCTCCTGCTGTGGGGCTTTCCCTCTGCAAACAGAGAAGAGCAAAGCTGGGGGGCAGAGCTCTGCAGGGGCAGAGCTGGCTGAGGGCTTGCTGCTGGGTCTGGGGTTGTTTTTAGGAACAGAGACCTGCTGCTGCTTTTTCTACCTGTGAAGGGGGACCACAGCATCAGCCAGAGCTGAGCTTGGGGCTGCAGAGCTGAACGCACTCCAGGCTGGGATCTGCTGGCCCCAGAGTCGAGAGTCTCTGTCCTGAGGCCAGGGGAAGCTGCATGAAGCTTGCCTCCACTTCCTCAAGCACGGAGGGAGGGCTTGGGAGGCTCTCAGTTGACTGTAAACCCTCCTGGAAGCCCTGCCCGGCCATGACTGGATCTAGGGGATCCTGCTGTGTCATGGGGATGGGACTGGCTGATCTCTCCAGGTCCCTTCCAATCCCTAATGTTCTGTGATAACCCCAAACACATGTCCCATGTTTTCCGAAGGCGCTCAGAGCTCCTGGCCCAGCCCTCAGGTCTGCCTGGGAGCCAGAGGAGGGTCTCGGGGCCAACAAGGACCAGCCCAACGTTCGCCCCTCTCTCCAGAAGGTCCCACCAAGGGGATGGTCTCCGTGAAAACTCCAACGAGGCTATTTCAAAGCAAACAAACAAGTGCTGCCAGATGGGGATGAGGCGAGGTTCCAAGGTCAGGCAGAATCTACAGCAAGGTCAGGGACAGGGTCAGATCTCCACAGCCCTGTCACAGGATTTCCTCTTTTCCAACTGGGATAAGACAGGAAAAACTCGTGGCTGCTGCTGAGGAGGTTGTTCCACTGCTCACTCATTAACCCCCCTCATCTGGACACAGTACCAACACCCTCCTACACCAGAGACTCAGTCTGGGGTGTTGGAAGAACAGGTGGGTGTGAGGAGGATGGAGCCAGGCTCTGCTCAGGGGCACCCAGTGACAGGACAAGGGGCAGCGGGTGTGAGCTGGAGCAGAGGAGGTTCCCCATCAGTGTGAGAAGGACCTTGTTCCCAGGGAGGGTGGCAGAGCCCTGGCAGGGGCTGCCCAGGGGGGTTGTGGAGTCTCCTTCTCTGGAGACATTTCAAACCCTCCTGGGCTGTTCCTGTGTGACTGGATCTGGGGGATCCTGCTGTGGCAGGGGGATGGGACTGGGTGATCTCGCAAGGTCCCTTCCAACCCCTAATGTTCTGGGATTCTGTGACACAGAGTCTGAAACTCAGCAGCCTGGGAGCTGGATCCCTCACACAGCTGAAGCCTCCAGGATGCAGTGCAGCTGTGGACCCAGGTGCCTCCTCCTGCTCCTGCCTCTGGCCCTTCTCTGCATCAGGCTCTTGCATGTGTCACAGGATCCCAGAGTTACTGAGGCTGGAGAAGCCCCTGAGCTCAGCCAGCCCAGACCAGCACCTAACATCAGCCCTGTGGCCACACCAGGGCACTCAGGGCCACAGCCAGGATGCCCTTCAACACATCCAGGGATGGGGACTCCCCCACTGCCCTGGGCAGTCCACTCCAGCCTCTGATCCCCCTTTCCATGAGGAAGGGCTTCCTGACATCCCACCTAACCCTCCCCTGGCAGCTTCAGCCACTGGCACTGGGTGCTGGGAGAAGAGCCTGACCCCCATGGTCTCTCCCTCCCTTGAAGGAGCTGGAGAGAGGAAGCAGGTCCCCCTTGAGTCTCCTCTTCTCCCACTGATACATCTCCTCCAGGGAGGAGCAGGTGCTCTAGACTACAGACACCAAGACCTCAACGTGCCACCAGTGCCAGTGTGAACAGACCAGTGACTGACCAGTTACCTACCAACGGAACCTTCCCAGGATGATGGGAACTGGTTTCCATGACCTATCCAGGGATGGGGTGACCCAGAAGCCCTGTCATTGCCTCGTGAGCTGGCAAACAAGCCTCTGCTTGCATTTGCCACGCTGCAGCCCCGGGTGTTAGCACAGGCTGCACATCCACCCCGTTAGCACCCGGGAGCAGGGTCCTGTGGGAAGACACTTGTCCCTTCACAGCTCTCGCTGCCTGCTCAAAGTATCCCCCCCCTGCACCCAGGAGCCTTCTCCAACCCCCCAGGAGCCTTCTCCAACCCCCCAGGAGCCTTCTCCAACCCCCCAGGAGCCTTCTCCAACCCCCCAGGAGCCTTCTCCAACCCCCCAGGAGCCAAAGGTCGCAGCAGTCACACAACAGCCCAGTACCAGCAGCCCCCAGCTCGTCCCATTTGTTTTCAAGAGCCAGTCCAGCACAGCCCGGCTCTACAGTTCGCAAGGGCTGGTGCTGCCTGGGGAGCGAGAGGGGGGTCAAGTTCTCAGCCCCCTGGAACTCGTCAAAGCCACCGGAGGGGTCCAGCTGATGCCGATGGCGTGAGGAGGAGACCCCAGGCGGAGTGGGGGAACCCACCGGAGAGACCCTGGGTGCCAGCCCCCCGCACCCCGAGAGTGGAGGCAGGAGGGTCCCCTCCAGAGGGACCTCCCGGGGGGCTGTTTGTGTTGAAGAAGCCGACAGCGAGCGCAGGGCTCCCCGAACTGAGCTGACTGCCCCCCCGCCCCGGCTCTGGAAGCTCCAGCTGCCCCCTCCCCCAGCACTTCGCCCCGCAACGGCCGCAGCAGCCCCGGGGCGGGGGGGCTGCGGGATGGGAAGGGCAGGCAGGGAACCCTCCGGGATGCCCCCGGGGACCCCCCTCCCGGGACACCCCCCTCGCCCTCCCGCCGCCGCTCCCGCACTCACCGCTCGCTCCCTCCTTCCTCCTTCCTGCCGGGACCCGGCGGGGGCGGCGCCCGGCGGGGGGAACCGGCACCGGCACCGGGACGCGGGCGAGCGGGCGGGACCGGGGCCGGGGCTGCGGCGGGCGCGGAGCGGGGCCAGACCGGGAGCGGGAGCAGGAGCAGGGGCCGGGGCCGGAGGCGGAAGGAGTTGGATCGGTGCCGGTCCAGGTGCGGGAGCCGGAAGGGGCTGGAGCGGTGCTGGAGCCGGAGCGGTGCCGGTGCTGGAGCCGAAGCGGTGCCGGTACTGGTGCAGAAGCGATGCCGGCGCCGGTACCGGAGCGGAAACGGCACCGGAGCGAAAGCAGAGCCGTGCTGGTGCCGGTACTGGAGCAGAGCGGTGCCGGTACCGGTGCAGAAACGGCACCGGAGCAAAGGCAGGGCCGTGCCGGTGCCGGTACTGGAGCAGGAGCGGGGCCGTTGCTGGGCTCGGTGCGCGCTGGCTCCTCCCCGCCGCAGCCCCGGCCCGAGGAGCCCGTTGGTGCCGCCGCTCTCGCAGCCCCTTCGGGCACCGGCTCCGCTCAGGAACCGCCTGTGGAGCGGCTCTGGGCTGGGAACCCCCTCAATCCCACCCCCGATCCCGATCTCTCACCCAAACACGGGACTTCCCTCCTTCCTCCCCCTCCTTGAGGCTCTTGGAGCAGCCCCCCGAGTCTTGGGACCCTCCAAGGGACTCCCACCCCCCAAGTCTTGAGACCCTCCAAGGGTCCCCCCTCCCTACCCCCCGAATCTGGGGACCCTCCA
The DNA here is from genome assembly GCA_013400115.1 of Rhinopomastus cyanomelas. Taxonomy (NCBI): domain Eukaryota; kingdom Metazoa; phylum Chordata; class Aves; order Bucerotiformes; family Rhinopomastidae; genus Rhinopomastus; species Rhinopomastus cyanomelas. The sequence continues at coordinate 123,493 of VXBP01001522.1, forward strand.
AGGGTCCTCTTTCCCCACCCCCTCGAGTCTTGGGACCCTCCGAGGGACTCCCCTCCTGACCCCCCGAGCCTTGGGACCCTCCAAGGAGCCCCCTCCCCTTCCCCCAGCTGTGTGCGCCTTGAGCAGCCTCGGAAACAACCGGCCCCGCTCGCCCAGCGGGGTCTGTGCTCGGCAGCAGCTTCCCCCACCCATCCCGGTTTATTTATTGTCCTAGGTTTAGCCAAACGCTCCCAGTTTGCCAAAAATAGAGCGGCCCTGGGAATAAATCAGGGCTGACTGGAGGTGCCAACAGCGCCGGCCTGAAGCTCATTAATTTCTGATACCCCCGGCTCCGTTACCCTCCCCTTCCCCCTGCAGCCCATCCTGTCTGTCAGCAGAGTTTTTGTAGGGAGGGGGTTTTATCCCGAGGTCTGGGGGATGTGCTGCAGCGGGGGGAGGCAGAGGGGCTGTCAGCAGGAGCATCTCCTCCTGCAGCATCTCCTCCTCCCCAGACATCCGAGGTTCCATGAGGAGGACTGTCTGAGACACCCAGCCAGGCTTCCTTCGCTCTGCTGCTGCTGGCACCAGTCCTGCTTCCCTTTTCCCCCGAGAACGTGGGAGTCTTGGGGGACTGGCTGATCCTTGTTTCTTAGATTAGAACCGTCGAGCTTCCTGGGGACGCGCTGAGGAGCAGGGACAAGGCTCCAGATGGCATCGCAGAAGCCAAGAGCTGAGCTCCTATGGGGGAGAGGGATCTTTCACCTCCTGCAGGGGAGAAGATCCCTAAAGGGATCCCTAAAAAGATTCCTTTTACCAGGACCCGTTTTGTTTAGTCACTTGATCCTGCCCCACAGCTACTCCCAGCCATGACCTGAACCCTTGGTGATGACTGTCTGCTCTGCGTGGGGGAAGATACTCAACCTCAGCTCTTCTCTCCCCATCTAGTTGACCTGAACGCTTGGTGAGGTCTATCTGCCCTGAGTGGGGGGAAGATACTCAACCTCAGCTCTTCTCTCCCCATCTAGTTGACCTGAACGCTTGGTGAGGTCTATCTGCCCTGAGTGGGGGGAAGATACTCAACCTCAGCTCTTCTCTCCCCATCTAGTTGACCTGAACGCTTGGTGAGGTCTATCTGCCCTGAGTGGGGGGAAGATACTCAACCTCAGCTCTTCTCTCCACATCTAGTTGACCTGAAGCTGTTGGTGAGGTCTCTCTGCTCTGAGTTGGGGAAGATACTCAACCTCAGCTCTTCCCTCAGCTCATTGAGCTGAGCACGTGAGCGAAGACTCATCTGAGCTGAACAAAAGGGCTCTGAGCCAGACCCGCCCCTCCAGGAGGGGACGTGGGGCGCGCGGTCCCGGCCAGGGCGCGATGGCTCTGCAGGCAGGGCTGAGCCGCAGGGTTCTCGCCGGCATCGTGGGGATTTGCGGCCTTTGCTCTGCAGGGCTCAGGGGAGGAGCAGCAGAGGATAAGACCCGCAGAGGCGGCAGCGGGCTGGCCCTTGGCTGGCGTGGGCCGCCCTCCCTTCACCCCTGGTCAATGAGTACCTGGGTCATGTGGGCTGCGGAGTCAGCGGCAGCCCGGGGTGACGTTGGCCATCGCCTCCTGTTGCACCACGGGCTGCTGGCACCTTCTCCCGCAGCTCCAGCCGGCCTCTGACTTCCACACTTGCCCGTCCCTTAACGAGGCTGGGTCTGTCCCACCAACAACAGCCCCCAGCAAACCGCCCCTTGACGCGCGGGCTCAGGTGGCCACTTGGCACCCGCCCGCGGAAGCCTCGGCCACAGTTTGCCAGGCGGTGCCCGCGGGGCCATGATGGCTGGGCACAAGGCAGCCGGGCTGGCCGGTCGTGATTGTCTGCTGAAGGTTCTGGGGTCGGGGGGGGGGTGTCTTCTATTGTCCCACTGAGATCAGGCAGCCTCGTGGACTGGGGAAAATGGGCTCTTTGTAGTCCGGAGGGTTTCGTGGGTCTGGCTGGGACACTGCAGGACTTTGTGTGGGGCTGTGCTTGTGGACAGACTTTGCTCAGCAGATCCTCCTCCTCCCCGTCGCTCAGCTCCACGCCTGGTGCCACCAGGGAGGTGCTGGCCTGTGGTCACCCCCCCTCCCTGCCAGCTGCTCTCGCAGGCTGCGAGTCCTCAGCCCCGGGGCCATCTGCTGTCACCGACCTGCAGACCCAGCTGCACGTTGGGCTGGCGAGAGGGAAGGGGCAGGTGGGGAGGAGAGGAGGCTGCAGCAAGGCAGGGTCAGACCCGACGGAGGCCGTGCCCGCTGCTCGGTGCCAGAGGGCTGGGAGCTCACCTCTGGGCAGGGGCGGCTCCTGCTGCCCACCGGGACGGCTCCTGCTGCCCACCGGGGTAACTCCTGCTGCCCACCAGGACAACTCCTGCTGCCCACCGGGACATCTCCTCGCTCCTCCTGCAAAGCCACCCCGCAGACCCACCCCAGGTGCCAGGGGGCTGAGGTGCTGAGCTGCCAGGGGAGCAAACCCACCCCGAGGTGCCAGGGCAGCAGGGGCTGTGCAGAGGTTTCTCAGGAGCAGCAGGGAAGGCAGCAGCATCCTGAGCAGCATTTTAATCGCAGACCCAAGGGGTTTGCCGGGGCTGCTCCTCTCCAGAACCTTCCTCATCAGTGAACGCTGCTGCAGAGATGGCAGAGGGGGACAGCGGGGTGCCCTGGGGAGAGCGAGCCCCAGTATGAACACCCAGCCCAAGGATGGGGCTACGGGAGCGGACGCGGAGCTGGAGCCTCCTGTCCAACTGCTCCCAGCCCCAGGCTGGCTCCCTGGGTGGCTCCTGGCCAGACACATTAAATCCTGCAGCTCTCCCTCACATGGTGGGGCCCCAGCAGGGACACTCCATCCATCCCTCCAGCCCTGAGTGAGAGGCAGAGGGGTTCCCAGGGTGGCTGTGGGCAGCTGTGGGGCTGTCAGAGGGGACCAAGGCAGCTCTGGCTGCTTAGCCTTGAGGAGGGTGACGCTGAGCAGAGGGGACAGCAGCCTCCAAGTCATAAGGGGAAGGGAGCAGCCTGTCCTCTGCACAGCCCTGCCGTGGAATGAAGATGTCAACATGTGCTAAGCAATGATGCCCCAGGGCCAGTAAGAGCCAGTTAAGAAAGATACGGCCTCCGGACAGTCCCCTGCCCAGTCAGCATCAGCCTAGAGAGAGGTCTGGAGCCCAGAGCTCCCGCACAAGACCCCTGGCAATCCCAGTAAGTCTAGGAAGGACATTAAAGCTGACAGCTTGGACTGGAGCAGCAGACAAACAGCAGCTCCATGAAGAAGTGGCTGGAGAAAGAGACTTAGGGGTCCCGGTGGCCAGCAGGATGGTCAGGAGCCAGCAATGGGCCCTGCTGGCCAAAAACACCAACTGCATCTCGGGGTGGATCAGAACGGGGGCGTTTAGGAGATGGAGAGAGGGTCTCCTCCCCTTCTGCTCTGCCCTGGGGAGAGCACAGCTGGAATCTTGTGTCCAGCTCTGGGCCCCTCAGCTCCAGGAGGACACAGAGCTGCTGGAGAGAGCCCAGGGCAGAGCCACAGGGATGATGGAGGGAGGGGAGCATCTCCCTGCTGAGGAAAGGCTGAGGGAGCTGGGGCTCTGGAGCTGGGAAAAAGGAGCCTGAGGGGTGACCCCATGGATGTTGATCAATGTGTGAAGGGTGGGTGTGAGGAGGATGGAGCCAGGCTCTGCTCAGGGGCACCCAGTGACAGGACAAGGGGCAGCGGGTGTGAGCTGGAGAAGAGGAGGTTCCCCACCAGTGTGAGAAGGACCTTGTTCCCAGGGAGGGTGGCAGAGCCCTGGCAGGGGCTGCCCAGGGGGTTGTGGAGTCTCCTTCTCTGGAGGCATTTCAAACCCTCCTGGGCTGTTCCTGTGTGACTGGATCTGGGGGATCCTGCTGTGTCAGGGGGATGGGACTGGGTGATCTTTCCAGGTCCCTTCCAACCCCTAATGATCTAGGGGATCCTGCTGTGTCAGGGGGACTGGACCGGGTGATCTTTCCAGGTCCCTTCCCATGCCTCATGACTGGATCTGGGGGATCCTGCTATGTCAGGGGGACTGGACTGGGTGACCTCTGGGGGTCCCTTCCCATCCCTGATGCTCCTGTGAGCCTGCGCCACGCGGGGCAGCTCCGGGGCAGGGCTTCACCTGTTTCCTCCCCCAGCTCTGCACCGACCCCGCTCCCCGCAGGCTCCCCGCAGCTGCGGATGCCCCCGCTCCCCGCAGCTCGCAGCGCGTTTTCCCCGCCGCTGCGCTCACATGGCCGCGCATGTGGGCTGCTCCGAGGTCCGCAGGGAGGATTCCGCAGCCGCTGCGCCCCGGCAGCCGCTCCCTCCCCGCTGCCCTGACGTTCGATAGCGGCGCAGGCACCGAGCCATGGAAAGAAAATGTGCTCGATGCCCCCCCTGCCCGGGGCCGGCCCCCCCTGTGCACACGCAGGCATGTGGAGATCATTGCCCGGAGCAGCGCGGAGCCGCTGCAGCAGCAGCCGGAGCCGGGCTGCTCAGGCAAGGGAGGCTGGCAAGTGGACCCCGAGCCTCCCTGCCCAGCCGGGCACCGCGGGGGCTGCTCACGCCGAGGCTGCGGAGGGCGAAGGGACCCGCCGCTGGCGCCGGGAGAGCGGCGGCTGCTGCTGCTGCTGCTGCTGCAGGGTCAGCGCCTGGGGCTGGGCCCGGTGCTCACGGGGTGCAGGGGGGTGGATGTCCCAGCGCCCCAGCGAATCACCTCTCTGCTCCATCTGCAGTCTGAGGGTGGGGGATCCCCAGAACAGGCTGCCCGCAGAGGGAATGGAGGGGCCATCCCTGGAGCCATTCAAGGTCAGGCTGGCTGGGGGCTCTGGGCAACCTGGGCTGGAGAGTGCTGGCCCTGCTGGGTGCAGGGGGGTTGGACTGGGTGCCCTTTGGAGGTCCCTTCCAAGCCCTGTGATTCGATGGCTCTGTTCTGCAACCTCCCAGCCTGAGGAGGTGTCGGTGGGTGAGATGACAGGAGCATCATCACTTCTGTTTTGCAGGAGGGGCAACCAAGGAGCAGGAGAAATGGAGACGAGCCCAGTGTCCTCGGCAACATCCTCTGGTGCCAGTTCAGGGAGCTGAGGGAGCTCCTCGGGGTCCCAACAGGTTTCAGACTGATATGTGAACAACCCCAGGGACCAGGACAGGGGGGGGGCTGATCTGCTGGAGAGCCATGGAGGAGAGAGGGACCTGGGGGTGCTGGTGGCCAGCAGGGTGGCCAGGAGCCAGCAATGGGCCCTGCTGGCCAAGAAAGCCAGTGGCATCCTGGGGTGGATCAGAAGGGAGGTGGTTAGGAGATGGGGAGAGGTTCTTCTCCCCCTCTACTCTGCCCTGCTGAGACCACAGCTGGAATCTTGTGTCCAGCTCTGGGCCCCTCAGCTCCAGAAGGACACAGAGCTGCTGGAGAGAGCCCAGTGCAGAGCCACAGGGGTGATGGAGGGAGGGGAGCATCTCCCTGCGGAGGAGAGGCTGAGGGAGCTGGGAAAGAGGAGCCTGAGGGGTGACCCCATGGATGTTGATCAAGATGTGAAGGGTGGGTGTGAGGAGGATGGAGCCAGGCTCTGCTCAGGGGCACCCAGTGACAGGACAAGGGGCAGCGGGTGTGAGCTGGAGCAGAGGAGGTTCCCCATCAGTGTGAGAAGGAACCTTGTTCTCAGTGAGGGTGGCAGAGCCCTGGCAGGGGCTGCCCAGGAGGTTGTGGAGTCTCCTTCTCTGGAGACATTTCAAACCCTCCTGGGCTGTTCCTGTGGGACTGGATCTGGGGGATCCTGCTGTGGTGGGGGGCTTGGACTGGGTGATCTGTCAAGGTCCTTTCCAACCCCTGATGGTCTGTGATGCTGTGGGGCTGGACACAGATCCCTGGCTGAGAGCCCCCACCCCCCTGCCTTTCACCCAGCACCTAGAGGAAGCTGCTCACCCTGCTCTGCTCAGAGCCTGCGGGGGGGGTTGGCTGTTGCTTGCCAGGGGTTAAAGCACCTCAGCCCTGCAGAGAGGAGCCCAGGCGCCAGCTCTGCCCTTCAGACGCAGCCGTCCCCGAGGGATCTTGCTCCCGTGAGCAGACCTTGTCCCTCGTCACCCCGAGTGTGGCCGGGGGGGAGATGAGTTTTTTTTTTAGGGCACAATCCATCTCTCCCCACTGACTCACTGACAGGCTGCTCCTTTCCAGGGCAGCTCACGGGGCTGAGCTCTGCTCAGCAGCCACAGCTCCACTGGGAAAAGGTGAGTAAGTGCTCCCAGTGCTCCCAGCCCCTGCGTCTTCTCAGGGAACTGGGAGCACTGGGGTTAAAGTACTGCAGGGCAATGTGCTTGGGCAACCTGAATGGACCTGCTGCTCCTCCTCACCAGTGTACACCAGAAACACCAGTAAAAGAGGCTGGTGTTTTCCCTGACAGAAGCAGAAGTCCCTGCTGAGACCCACCGCAGCCCTACAAGGAATCCCCAGTGGCAGGAACAGAGCAGCAGGTGGGGCTTTCCAGTCCCAACCAGTAATGCAGGATGCAACAGGGGCAGGGCAGGAGGTCTGGCTGGAGGTTAATGAGGGAGGGAGGGATGGAGGGATGGATGAGGGGAGGGAGGGATAGAGGGATGGAGGGTGGGGTGGAGGGATGAAGGGATGGATGGATGGAGGGATTGAGGGATGGATGGAAAAAGAGGGGCAGTGCAGGAGGTCTGGGTGGAGATCAATAAGGGCTCTGCTATCCACAAGGGTGGAGGGATGGATGGGAAGGGAGGAGCCACAGCACAGCGCTGGCACTGCTCAGCAGGAACAGCTTGGGTGGCACCAGGAAGGGACTCCCTGGCTGCTGGCTGTGACAGCCCCGGGATGCTGAGCCAGGATCTGCTGTTTGCCTCGCAGTCTGTTAGCTATTTTCAGCCCAAATGAGGAATCCAGCCCAGCTCTGGCTTCCCAAAACACTGATGCAGGCAGAGGACCCCTGCAGGCGGTGTGGAGGTGGCAAATGCCGGGAGGTTTCCAAACAGGAGAGCTAAGGACGGGCTGGGACTGCAGGGCTGGACGGGGAGAGCCCCGGGCAGAGCATCCCTGAGAGGGGGGCACTGCTAGGGCTGTGCCCGGGGGAGCTGTTCGGCTGAGCTGGGAGCAGAGTGGGCATAATCCCACCGCAGGGCTTGTGGAGGCTGCTGGAGCTGGTGGTGTTCAACCCCCAGCGCTGCAGCCGGTCTGCCATCCCCCAGTGCTGCTGATGGAAGGAGGGAACTGGAGCAGATGGCAGCGGAGTGAGCGGAGAGGAGCAGAGGCTCAGACGCGGCTGCCACGTGCTGCACGGGAGCCCTTCCCTCGGGGCAGAGCGGGGGCTGGCAGCCCTGCTCGTCACTGGGGGAGGCTGCAGCAGCAGCAGCAGCAGCCCCAGAGGCCTCCCAGGCAGGGGCTGAGGGGAGGGCGCAGGGTGTCACCAGAGCATCAGGGACGAGGCAGCAGCCCTGGGGTGCCTCTCGCCTGCTGCTCCCGAGGGCTGTGCGAGCTGCTGCTGCGGGTCCCTGCGCCTCAGTGCCAGCTCCTGTCTGCACCCAACAGGCTCCAGGGAGCCCCCCCGTGCATCCAGCGCTGCCCCAGTTTCCTGCCTCCCCCGGCAGCCTGCTCTGTGCAGCTCCTTGCAGCAGGCTGGCGCGGGCAGCGCGGGTGAGGACCTTGTCCCCTTCCTTCCCTCCTGCAGAGCTTCCTGCAGCAAAGGTCACCGTGGGCAGAGGGGACCTCCTGGGGCAAAGCCCTGTGGGACAACCTGCACCCCAGGGCAGACCCTGGGCACCCCAGGGCTCAGCAGAACTCGGTGCAGGGAGGGGAGATGGGCTGCCCTCCCCCACCGGAGGAGACCTCCCAGGACTTGCTTTAACTGGTGCTGGGAGCATCTTCCCAGTGGAAAACCAGCAGCAGACTGGCAGGCAGCTCCCAGCAAGGAGAGAACCCATCGCATGAGCCTCTTCCTGCTGAACACACCTATTAGTTCATTAGTGCTGCCATTCCCCAGCCCATTAATGCTCCAAAGGATGTGGAGGCTCCTCCTGTGCTGCTCTCCTGCTGCCAACAGCCCGAGGTCATCTGCCCAGACAGGCTGCCCAGCAGCCTTCCCGCTGGCTGCTCCTGCCTGGCAGAGCCTCAAGACTCAGGCAGAGCCATAGTCAAGTCCTTAGTCTGGGCTCAGCAGAGCTCCTCGTCCCTCCATCCCATCCACAGCATCACCAAAGGGCTCCCAGGGCTGGCAGCTGCAGGGAGATCCTGTCTGTGAAGGTGTTTCTAGGTCTGGGGTCAAGCTCAAGGCTCTTCTGCTCTGCACCAGGTAACTTCACCAAATCCTGGGGCTCAGGGAAAGGACCCTGGTGCTCAGGAGAAGGACCCTGGTGCTCAGGAGAAGGACCCTGGGGCTCAGGAGGAGGACCCTGGGGCTCAGGAGAAGGACTATAGGGCTCATCCAGTCAAGGTGCTTCATGTGATCAGGGGCCACCCCTGCCTGGGCATCCTAGAAGCCTCGAGCAGGCCCTGGGAGGGTCCCACACCTCCTCTGCTGGACGGATCGGGCTGGAAGTGGGTGGGATGGTGCCACGAGCGACCCTCCAAGTGCCAGCACAACCCTTCAGCAGTCAGAGCAACCCCAGAGCTGTGCTTGGTGCTCTCTCTTCTCTGCCTGGAGACATCTGGCCGTGGTGGTGGGTGTCTCCCTGCTTCACCCCCAGTGCAGGCAGCTCCCAGGCACCACTGCAGCTGCTGCTTTGGGCTCCCCCCAGAACCAAACCCCCCACAAGGTGCAGGTGTAGGGCAGCTCTGCTCCAGATCCAGCTGCTCTCTTGTTGTCCCACAGACAAAACCACTCAGCAGCATGGAGGAGCCCAGGGTGACCCCCCCCAGTGCTCCCACTGGCCCAAGCTGGAGCCACAAACCAGTTTGGCTGTAGAACAGACTGGGAGCCAAAAGCAGAGGTGTCTCTCAGCACACAGCCCTCACTCTCGGGGATCAGTGCTGCTCGAAAGCCCCTCGGGTGCCCCCAGCTCATTTTTAGCTGTTTGCTCACTGAACAAACCCAGGGAAGGTGGGATGTCAGCCCCGGGCAAGCTGGACCCTGCGCAGTCGCCCTGCCCCACCCTGGGGTGCTGGAGCCAGCACCCTGCTCTGCTCTGGAGCTCAGGCAGCTGGGGATGTGGGTCCTGCCTGGAGGCTGCTTGGAACCCCCCACGCAGACACCCGTGGGATCCTCAGGGCAGGGGTGCAGCACCCATCGAGGCGCCTGCCGGCCTGATCCTCCCTGGGCTTTACGGCATTTAACCCCTCCATGGCCACAGCTAACGGGGAGGCATCCAGCTCTCTGGCCTGGGGCTTGCTGAAGGTCTGTGGGATGAGGAGTCACCTTCAGAGGAGGGGAAGAGGAGCCCAGTCGTCTCCCCAGGATGCCTGGGGCGCAGAGGTTACACAGGGGTGGCTGTTGGGCACAGAACAAGCAGAGGGGGTCCTGCCCATGTGCTGCTGCAGTTCTGCCCCCAAGGTGCAGAGCACAAGGCGCTTAGGGAGCCGCTAACCCCACGGATCACCTCCTCGTGCTAGCAGGAGCGTTCTCCTGGAGAAGGGGCTGTTGTGACCTGTTCTCCTCCCTGGGCCACCCCTTCTCAGCTCTTAGCTCCATCACAGAGCCACCCCTCGGCTCCCGGGGTGCCCTGTGCCCCCCTTGCTCCAGCCAGAGGCAGCTGGTCCCCAGCTCCCGGGGCATCGCAGGAGTCTTTGGAAAATGCTTCCACCTCGTGGTCCTCTGGAGAAGCGGCTGCTTGGGAGGTGGCTGGGAAGTGGCTGGCTGGGAGGTACCTGCCTCACTGGGAAGTGGCTGCTTGGGAAATGGCTGGCTGGGAAGTGGCTGGGAAGTGGCTGGGAAGTGGCTGGGGAAGTGCCTGGCTGGGAGGTACCTGCCTCACTGGGAAGTGGCTGCTTGGGAAATGGCTGGCTGGGAAGTGGCTGGGAAGTGGCTGGGAAGTGGCTGGGGAAGTGCCTGGCTGGGAGGTACCTGCCTCACTGGGAAGTGGCTGCTTGGGAAATGGCTGGCTGGGAAGTGGCTGGGAAGTGGCTGGCTAGGAAGTGGCTGCTTGGGAGGTGTCTGCCTGGGAAGTGTCTGGGGAAGTGCCTGGCTGGGAGGTGTCTGCCTCGCTGGGAGGTGGCAGGCTGCACCCCTGCACCCCATCTGAGGCAGACCACAAACAAGGCCAGGGCACCCTTGCTCCTTGCCCTGTTCCTCAGCCCTGGCACTACCTGGGTGCTGCTGGCAGCAGATGCACCCTCCATGCAGGGAGCAGGCAGCAGAGGCCAGGCCTCCCAGTTACCAGCACTGGTGTGGCCCACAGCTACGGTCAGTGTGGGCTTCTCCAGGGCTGAGGAGGAGTTAAAGCAGCCCCTGGGCTGTTCCCACCCTGCGGTCCCACCCCTGCGTGTACACAAGTGCCTGCAACAGCTCGAGGTAGGGCACTGGAGCTGCTGAACCTGTTCTGCCAGCGAGCACCACTGCTGCTCCCAGTTCCCCCAGAGCACAGCGGGGAGGGAAGTCTTCCCTGCCGCAGGGACCCGGCAGGACCTGGCAGGACCCTGTCTCTGCCAGGACACTGTGGCTTCACCCAGAAGCAGCCCCAAAGATCCCTGGGGGAGCTCAGGCAGAGCTGTGGGGATCCAGCTCCGGTCTCTGCAGAGGCTGGAACCACCCTTGCAGGAGGCTGTCTCTGAGCTGCAGCCCTCCTGCCACTTGTGAGGCTGCAGAGCTGCTGCAGGGTGGAATGAGCTGGGATGGTGCCTGTCTGGCAGCAAACAAGCTCTAACTCTGGTACCCACCCTGTGAGCGTCAGACGTCCTGCCCTGCGCTTCTGCAGGATCTCGCCGTCCTCCCCGGCCGGGCGCTGGGCTGGTGTGACCTGCCCCCCCTGTCAGCAGCCTCAGCAGTGGCCAGAGGTTTTGCCACCAGCCAGGGCACAAAAGCTCTCTAACTCCAAGCTGTGGTGGTGTCCTGGGGCTGGAGACGCTGCCAAGATCTTCATCCTGAGCACCCAGCAGCACAGCCCTGGGTTCCCACACAGCCAGCAGGATGCTCTTGCAGCCTTGAGGTCTGCTGGAGAAGGGAGGGAGTGAGAGAACCCCCCCAGACCCAGGCAGCAGCAGCTTCTCCACAATCCTCCACCCACCAGCACCCTAAGGACCTCGCTGGCAGCAGAGGGAGGCCAAGCAGTGACACTCCTGCTGTCAGACCTCCATCAGGAGAGACATCCGGGCTGCCGGCTGCTCAAACCACCGACCCCGAGCTGGCCTCAGCCTGAGGAGTTTGCAGAAGGCCGGAGAATCCCGGGAGGGACCAGTCATTAACGCAGGAGGGTGACCAAACCCACGGGCACAGTGGGCGCTGCTGGTGTCTGTCACCCACGGGAGCCAGCGCGGCTCCTGGAGCACTAGGGGTGGGCTGGTTTCTCGGGTGAAGGACCTCAAGCCCCACGAGAGCGGTGGCTGAGGCTGCAGAGGAAGCAGAGCCTGGGTGGAACGCGGAGGCTGTGGCTCTGGGGTTGCAGGCAGCCCGGGAGCAGCCCCGCAGCGCTCCCCGCGGGACACGCACCTCGCCGCCCTGGCCGGGGCACAACCCCCGAGCTCCCCGGTGAGGAGAAGGCAGTGGGGAGCGCTGGAGCCGGGCAGCGCTCGGTGCAGCCCATGCGGACCCTCGGAACCGGGAGGGTGCGGGGGCTGCTCAGCGGCGGCCTGAGGCTCTCTGTCCCGAGGAGATGCAGCCTCCCGCCCTGCGCTGCCCTGGGGGGCTCCAGCATCATCCTCCTCTGGAAGGCGGGGAAGGACGGACAGGGAGCGGAGGGGAACCGAGGGGAAGGCTGACACATGTTCGGCCCAGCCCAGCAGCAGAGCAGCCGGCGACACAGAGCCAATGGCTGCTGCTGATGCTCAGTGAGCCCATCCACCTCGACCCCCCCGCTTCTCCTCGAGTTGCGGCTCGCAACTACCTCGGTGCTCAGAGAAGGTGGGATGCTCGGCGGGGACAGAAGGGAGAGCCTGCTGGCGGGTGGCCACCATGGGCACGCTGATCCCGGCCGCTCACGGAGGTAGGTGCCTTCCGAAGGCAGCGGCCCCACTCGCGATGCGAACCCGGAGCAGACGCGGGTTCTCCGGCCGGGGAGGTGTGGAAATCTGGGTCCCCTCGAAAGGATTCACCCCCTGCCCTTCCCACCTCCCCTCCCACCGCTCCCAGCACAAAGCACTCGGCTGCGGAAGCTCCGCCTGGGTGCCCGAGTGCTGGGTGTCCCCGTGAGCGGAGGATGAGGAGAGCAGCGGCGCCGGGCTACTGGGCTATGGGCTACGGGCAAGGGGGCTGAGGAGGGATCCCAGCTGGGAAGACCCACCCTCGGGACTGGCACTGCCCCGCTCAGCGCGTGGGAGCAACCAGGGGCTCGCAAGCATCAGGCTCCCAGTGGAAGAAGGGAACGGGAAGATGGGAGAGGGGGGACATCTGCAGAGTTGGGGTCCTCAACCCGGGGGTTCAAAGAGAACCCTGATCCAGCATCAGGTTCATCCCTCCTGAGGCCAACAGGCACCAGTTTGGGGAGAGGGGATCAGGAGGTGCCCGACCGAAGGCTGCTGGCTGTGCAAGCCAGGGCTGTTTGTGGTGTCGGGGACACCCTCTCCCTTCGCCTTGGGGGGAACCCCACCAGCTGCTTGGCTCCGGCACCCCACAGATAGTGGGGTGGCCCCTCTGGGGAAGCAGAGGGAGGTGGAGATGGCTCCAGTGCAGCCAAACCCCTTGTCTGGAGGTGGAATGAGGTGACTTCACTGGGTGGGACGATGGTCAGGACTTGCTGCCTCCGGGGCTCCTGTGTCAGTCGCTCCCAGGGGTGTTTCCTCAGGCACTTCAAGGAGAATTAAAATGGGGAGGGGGAGTCGTGGGGACCCCCCCCAGGCAGGACTAGCAGAAGCTGCCTCCCTCCTGAGCAAGACCCATGGTCCTGAGAAGAAGAGAGCGGCCGGTGTGTGTCTGCCAGGCTCAGCTCTGCGCTGCCCCATCCCCGGGGTGGGCACAGAGCAGGGTGAGGACCCCCGGGGCTGCTCCAGCGGGCGGCCCTGGTTCCAGTTCCCCCCGCCGTGGTGCTGGAGCTGGTTCCTGTGAGGGTGCAAACACGGTCCGTGCAGCGCTGTCTGGAGAAGATGCCGTGAGGTGGCGCTTGGGAATCGCCAGGAAGCGCTGTGGGAGCCCGGGGAGCAGACACTTGTTGCTGGGAGCCGCTCAGACGGGTGGGTGTGAGGAGGATGGAGCCAGGCTCTGCTCAGGGGCACCCAGTGACAGGACAAGGGGCAGCGGGTGTGAGCTGGAGCAGAGGAGGTTCCCCATCAGTGTGAGAAGGACCTTGTTCCCAGTGAGGGTGGCAGAGCCCTGGCTGGGGCTGCCCAGGGGGCTGTGGAGTCTCCTTGTCTGGAGACATTTCAAACCCTCCTGGCCATGTTCCCGTGTGACTGGATCTGGGGGATCCTGCTGTGTCAGGGTGATGGGACTGGGTGATCTTTTGAGGTCCCTCCCAACCCCTGATGCTCTGGGATTCTGTGATAACCCTCTCACTGACTTCAGAGTCAAGGCAGCCTGGAGAGGACAAAGAGGAAGGTAACTCATTGAACTTGGGGACCGCTGTTGATTTTGGAGCTCACAGAGCCATGAAGGTTGGAAGAGCCCTCCCAGCTCACCCAGTCCAACCATCACTCCAGCCTCACCCTGCCCACCCAACCCTGTTCCACAGGGCCACAGCTCCTCGGTGTTTGAACCCCTCCAGGGATGGCAACTTCCCCCATCCCTGGGCAGCCTGTTCCACCCCCGAGCCTCTGTCAGAGAAGGGATTTCACCTGATGGCCAACCTGGCCCTCTCCTACAGCAACTGGAGTCTGCTTCCTCTCATCCTATCACTGGTGACAAGAGACCTGTCCCCCACTGTCTTTGCATCCTCCTCTCAGGGAGCTGTAAGGAGCAGTGAGGCTCCCCTCAGCTTCCTCTTGTCAAGGATAAACTCTCCAGCTCCCTCAGTTGCTCCCCATCAGCTCTACCCCTCAGTCACCCCAAGAGCAGAGACCCCAAGTGCAGCAGTGGTTTTGCAGCCTGCAGAGCAAACAGGCAGCAGCTGAGGAGGTTTGAGGGTGCCAGAGCCCTGGCAGGGGCTGCCAGGGGGGGTTGTGGAGTCTCCCTCTGTGGAGACTGTTCAAACCCACCTGGACAAGTTCCTGTGTGACTGGCTCTGGGGGATCCTGCTGTGGCCAAACTGGATGATCTTTCCAGGTCCCTTCCAAGCCCTGATGTTCTGTGATTCTGTGAGAAGAGCTGCCCACAGTGGAGGGAGAGCCTCCTCACCAGGGCTGGCCTCCAGCTTCACTGAACTACATCCAGGGCAACTGCCACTCGGAGACCAAACTCCGCAGCACAGCCCCTGCTTGGAGGGGACCTGGGTGCAGGAGGCTCTGCCCCGCCCCAGCCATGGTGCAGCAGCACCTCTGGGTGCCCTCGGTGCAGCACAAGGCCCCTCGCTCGGGCTCTGCCAGCTCCCGTCCCGTGGGCTCTCGGCGGGTGCCAGCGGCAGCAGCTCCCAGCGCACGGGAGCACGTCCCCTGCTAATCAGCATTTAATTAAAGGACATGCTGACATTTGGAAATCAGAAACGACTCTCCGGTGTGGGCTGCCTCCCTCGCTGCCGCTCTCCTCCTCTCTGAATCACTCCCTGACATTTTGCCAGATTAGGATGTGACTCTCCTGCTCCCTCCTTCCTTACACAAATAAATTGAGAGGGAGAAGCGAGGCCACCGCTGCTCCTCGGGGACAGGACACAGGGGATGGGATTTCACCCTGGGAAAGGCTCCTGTTATCACTGGGGCTATGGCCAGAGACCCTGCCTGCGGGGCAGGCTTCTGTGCTGCAGGGATGCTGAGGTGGGGAGGGGTACCCATCGTGCTGCTGCTGTGGGACCCGTGGTGCTGCTGTGGGACCCGTCGTGCTGCTGTAGGACAACTGGTTGTGCTTCCCCAAAGACCTCTCAGAGTGCCCTGCTGGCATCTCGGGTCCCTACACCAGCCCCAAATGACGCCCTNATCGTGCTGCTGTGGGACCAATGGTGCTGCTGTGGGACCAATGGTGCTGCTGTGGGGCCCGTGGTGCTGCTGTGGGACCCGTGGTGCTACTGCTGTGGGACCCGTGGTGCTGCTGTGGGACCCGTCGTGCTGCTGTCGGACAACTGGTTGTGCTTCCCCAAAGACCTCTCAGAGTGCCCTGCTGGCATCTCGGGTCCCTACACCAGCCCCAAATGACGCCCTGAAGGAATGAGAAGCCAAGAAGCCTGTGGGGGGACAGGGAGTCCCTGCAGCAGCAGGCCCAGGGGGATGGACCCACAAGGATGGGGCACGATGGGCCCCTGGGCCAAGGGGATGCTCAGCACCCCGGCTTTGGAGCTGCCTCGCTGCTCCCCAGAGTGGGACCTTTCTGCTGGGGTGTCTCCGTGGGGAAAGGCAGGGCACCCCCTTCCCCTTCCAGACAGGTCCCCTCCCCACATGCAGGCCCCCCTGCCCCCATGTGAGTCTCCCCTTTCCCCTCCTTTCCCCCCCACCTGCCCTTCACAGCCAGACCCCCCCCTTTTCCCTGACATCCACACTCACCCTACAGAGCCCCCCATCCCAGTCTCCCTGAGCCTGGGGTCCTCCAGCCCGGGGTCCCTCTCCACTGCCGCAGCAGCAGGGCTGCAGTCCCTGCCCCTCCCTCAGCCCTCTCCTCACAGGAGCCCCCCAGCAGAGCAGCACCACCGCCTGCGCCGAGGTGCCCCCCGCCTCCCGCACCTTCTGCTGCTCTTGAAACGGGGCCAGCGATTCTGTTTATCCACTAGCCCAGGCCAGAGCTGGTAAAATGCAAACAGCAGCGAGGGATGGGGGAGCAGGAGGAAGAGGAGGAGGAGAGAGAGGAGGTGGGGGGAACCCTCACCATTCCGCTTCCCCTCGGCTGCTCATTTCAACCGCCTTTCAAGCAGAAATTACTCCCATTAATCAGGAGCGAGAACGTGTTCGCGGAGCCGCGGAGCCGGCAGCGGCCGCGGGAGGGAGCGGGGAGGCGGCCGCTGCGCTGCCCGCGGTCCGACGGAGCCTCTGCCGGGGAGAGCGGCTCCCCGAGCTTCCCCCGACCGAAGGAACAGACAGAAGGAATCCACAGGGGTGATGGAGGGAGGGAGCATCTCCCTGCTCAGGAAAGGCTGAGGGAGCTGGGGCTGGAGAAGAAGAGCCTGAGGGGTGACCCCATGGATGTTGATCAATGTGTGAAGGGTGGGTGTGAGGAGGATGGAGCCAGGGTCTGCTCAGGGGCACCCAGTGACAGGACAAGGGGCAGCGGGTGTGAGCTGGAGCAGAGGAAGTTCCCCATCAGTGTGAGAAGGACCTTGTTCCCAGGGAGGGTGGCGGAGCCCTGGCAGGGGCTGCCCATGGGGGTTGTGGAGTCTCCTTCTCTGGAGACGTTTCAAACCATCCTGGGCTGTTCTTGTGTGACTGGATCTGGGGGATCCTGCAGTGTCAGGGAATTGGACTGGGTGATCTTTTGAGGTCCTTTCCAATCCCTAATGTTCTGTGATTCTGTGATGAGGGTGGGTTCCCATCATCAGCCTGCAGAGAAACGAAACATCCCCAGAGAAGCCCAGAGATGGGGTCTGGCAGGACACGGGGCAGGTGGTGGCTCCCAGGGCTCTGGCTGGTGCCCGGAGCAGGGGCGCAGGTGCTGCCTCTCCCTGCTTTAACAGAGCTGCTGCTTTTGTTGCTGCTGCTGCTGCTGCTGCTGCTGCTGCTTCGCTGCTCCGCCAGGCTGAGAGGAAGATGGATGGGGATTGTCTTGGGCAAGACTTCGGGAGCCTGGCTGTGGGGTGGCAGTGGCTGCCTTTGGAAGGTGCTGGGCAGTGATCCAGGGGCAACTCCTGGGCCTCATGGACCGAGCTGTGCTGGTGTGGATGGGTGTGAAGTGATGTGAGCTGCCTGCTGCTGGGCAGTCACCTCCAGCGAGGGGCCCCGACCCAGCTCATTTGCAGCATCCACTGGGAAATCCGAAAGGTCCACGTGGCTGCCAGCCCCCTGCCCCACAGCTCCACGGGCACAGACTCGTCCCCTGCCCCCTCCATCATTTAGGGGATGGGACTGGGTGATCTTTTGAGGTCCCTTCCAATCCCTAGTGCTCTGGGGTTCTGTGACTTCTCACGCACAGACAGCTCAAACCTTTGGTGTGTTCCCCCAGCAGCTCCTGACGATTGAACCTGGACCTTTACTTCCCAGGGTGGGTGACTCCTGCCCCAGTCTGGTTGGACTGAGCAGGACCAGGCAGTGATGAGATGGGATGTTTCCAGTGCTGCCTCAGCACCAGTCTGCACCAGGGACTGGGCTGGCTGTGCTGGGTGCTGAGAGCTTTGGCCAGGCTGGCCCAGACTTGGTGCTGAGCAGCCCAGCGATGCCCACCCTTCCCTTCTCTCTGCTCCAGAGCAACATCCACGGTGGAGGGGGAGAAACTCCTCGCTCCATGCAGGGGCCCTAGGACTCTGTGTGTGGGTCAGGTTTGCAGCCTGAGTGGGGCTGTGTGATGGCAGCGGGGTGCACAGGGCTGCCCGAGGTCACTTCTGCTCCCTGAGGGCTCCCTTCTGAGGGGCTTTGATGCAGCAGGTTTGCCTGCCCAGAACAAGCAGCTGAGAGCCAGGAGTCTGAGGTGAGAGGAGCAGCGAAGAGCTGGGGAGCTGGATAACAAAGGGTGTGATCTAGTTCAAAACCCCAGCAGTGGTGCTGCCCAGGTAGCCCTGGCCAGGCTGAGCCCGGTGCCCACCCCTGCCTGCTGCTGCGGTGGGAGCTGCGGCCAGCGAGGCCGTGGGGACTATTGATTGGTTTTCCAGTGGAAGCTGACAGAGCCTGTTCTGCTGCTGTAATGAAGATGGATGATCCCGGCCCCTCGCCCGGTGCTTGGGGAAGGGGAGGATGATTCGCTGCGTCCTGGGGGATGCTCCGCGGTTCTGGGCCCCGCTCCTCCGTCTCCTCTCATTCCCGCTTCTGGGGCCGGTGGTTTTTTCTCCTTTCTGGCACCGTGGCTCTGCCTTCCCTTGTTCCAGCAGCCCTCTGTCTCTCCCCACAACAACCACCTGAACCTGGTGGCTCAGGCTGGGAGCCTGGTCCGGACCATGAGGGGTGCAGAGCTCACTGCTGGGACAAACTGGGAGATGACTTGTTGCCGATCACAGCATCAGAGAACATTAGGGACTGGAAGGGACCTCCACAGACCACCCAGTCCCATCCCCCTGACACAGCAGGATCCCCCAGATCCAGTCACACAGGAACACATCCAAGTGGGTTTGAAACGTCTCCAGAGAAGGAGACTCCACAACCCCCCTGGGCAGCCCCTGCCAGGGCTCTGCCACCCTCCCTGGGAACAAGGTCCTTCTCACACTGATGGGGAACCTCCTCTGCTCCAGCTCACACCTGCTGCCCCTTGTCCTGTCACTGGGTGCCCCTGAGCAGAGCCTGGCTCCATCCTCCTCACACCCACCCTTCACATCTTGATCAACATCCACGGGGTCACCCCTCAGGCTCCTTTTTCCCAGCTCCCTCAGCCTCTCCTCAGCAGGGAGATGCTACCCTCCCTCCATCACCCCTGTGGCTCTGCTCTGGGCTCTCTCCAGCAGCTCTGTGTCCTTCTGGAGCTGAGGGACCCAGAACTGGACACAAGACTCCAGCTGTGGTCTCCCCAGGGCAGAGTAGAAGGGGAGGAGAACCTCTCTCCACCTGCTAACCAGCCCCTTTCTGATCCCCCCCAGGATGCTTGTGATGGAAAGGCCTTCTGCTGGAGCTTCACCACATCTAGAGTCACGATCCAGCCTCAGCTTGTTCCCTCTCCTCCTCGCATTTTGTTCCCTGTCTTGTTCTTCACTCTCTGCTTCCCCCACCGTCACCCATCTGCAGCTGCTCCTCCGGGCTGCTGCTCCCAACGAGCCAGAGCCCCGCAGCCCCGCAGCCCAGCACAACCCCCACCCCAGCACATGGGGACACCCCAAAAGCCTCATCCCAGGACTTGCTAAATGTCACTTAGGGACAGCTCTCTGAGGCCTCAGATCCTCGTGAAGGAACCAGGAACCATCTCTGCCTCGTCTCCGGAGCCCTGGCGACACTCCCTAGAGCAGCTCCCACCCCTTCAGAGCTGCTGCTGGGCAGGGATCCTCTGCTCTGCCCTGACGCAGGGGAGCCCTCATTTCCAGCTGAGCTCCAGCCTAGGAAGCCCCCAGCCCTGGAGGGAAGATCTCCAGGGAGGGAGAGTCGCAGGGACAGCAGCAGCTTTGGGTAGGAGGGCTGGGGTTCCCCTTGATGCTCCAGGCACCAGCCAGCGGATGATGCTCTAGGGCACCATCCTAGAGCAAACACATGGTGCCCCCCCAGACTCAGCAGTTCCCACAGGAGAGGGGGTCCCCTTGTTCTCAGCTGAGGGGGCTGATTCTGTCCCCACTGTGACCCTTAGGGAGCAGAGGAGACCACCCTGCCCTGGGGTTTGGAAGGAAAAACACCTGGAATAAGGCCCCCCCAGGCACCTCCCTGGCTGCTAGTGGGTGCAAAGCCCCCGTGAACACAACCATCGACCTTTCTTATAGCCTGTGGTCTTTCCACCAGCCCTGGCAAGAGTTTAGGCACATTTGAGCCAGCAATGGGCCCTGGTGGCCAAGAAGGCCAGCGGCATCCTGGGGGGTGATCAGCATGGGGGTGGTTAGGAGATTGAGAGGTTCTCCTCCCCCTCTGCTCTGCCCTGGGGAGACCACATCTGGAATCTTGTGTCCAGCTGTGGGCCCCTCAGCTCCAGAAGGACACAGAGCTGCTGGAGAGAGCCCAGGGCAGAGCCACAGGGGTGATGGAGGGAGGGGAGCATCTNGTCTGTGGGGGTCCCTTCCAATCCCTGATGCTCTGGATGGTCTTTGGGAGCGATGCAGGACAAACCCCAGGCAGCGAGCAGGACACCCTTGTGTTCCACAGCCGCCACTTCCTCCCCCTGCCAGGTTCCAGCTCCCAGCTGCAGCCCAACATCTGCCTGAGCCGCGCACCAGGGGCCAGGGGCTCGTCGCGGCGGCTGGCAGGGCCGCGCTGACAGCTCCTGTGCGAGCAGCCCCGTGAGCATCATTCCTTGGTGAGAGCTCACAAAGGGAAGCGATGGAAGCAAATCTTAGATGACACATTTATTTTTGTCATCTATTTATTAGCTCAGAGCAAAAGTCCTGCTGCGCTGCACTGTGGGGATTATGCAAATGAGGGAGGGCCATCAAGGCAATTAACAGGAAGAGCCCAGCCGAGCACGGCGTCAGCGCTGAGAGCCAGGGCAGCCCTCCCTGGCTGGACGCAGCCCCGGTGCCTTGTCCGGGTGCTCCTGCTCCTCTTCCAGCCCAAGTGAGCGGGTGGTTGGTTAACGAGCTGAGCAGGTAGCGAGCTGCCCCACATAACCCAGAGTTCTGCCCCGCCATGGGGCTTCATTTGCTGCCCCTTCCCGTCGCAGGATGGTAGCCACCTCTGCCAATCACCGAGGCCAGCCCGAGATGCACCCTGCAGCATCTTCATCCCATCGCAGGCGCTTTCTGGTCTCCTCTAGGCCACCTCAAAGCAACAGCTGCGCTAATCCAGGGCGGAATTTGGGTTGGTGGGGTCCTTTTGGGGTGTCAGAGTGTCTCTGCTCCCTGCAAAGGAGCTGCTGGGCGAGCAGCCCATCACCCCCGTCCCAGTGTGAGGGGACCCGCCGCGGGGTGGGGAAAAGCTGCCGCGGAAGGAGGATCTGGCTGGCTGCACGGCGCTAAATCCCCAGTGAATCAGCCCTCGTTACGCTGACAGCTCGGGATTTGTGGAGCTCAACTGGATGGAGAGCAACGAGGGTGGAAAGATAAAGGTCCCAAATCCGACCTGTCTTTGCTTCCGCAAGCGCCGGGGGCTCGGGCTGTGGGCTTGGGGACCGAGTCCTGCCTGAACCCCCTCTGGTTCGGGGTGGAGGGGCAGGGGAGAGCTTAAAGCGGCTCCGGTGCAGGTCGGTGGCTGCAGCCAAGCGCAGCTCCTGCCCCGGCAGCTCCGGGAAGTGATAAAACGCCGTTTCCCAGTGGCACCGGGCTGGTGCCGGAGACAGGGAAAGATGCAGGGAGCAGCCTGGGGGGAGACACTTCCATCCTCACTCGGCTAATTACCCTCATTAGGGAAGGAATGCTGCTCCCATTCCAACCTATCCCGGCTATTTTTAATTCCCTGCCCGCTGCAAGCTCCCACCGGGGCACTCGGGAGGGGTTTGCGGGGGGTGGGGGGGTTGTTTCTACTGGAAACCAGTCCTTCTCCTCGCAGGTCAGAGGCTCTTTTGTGTCTGCTCGGCTGGGAGACGGGGCTGGAAACAAAGGGAAAAGGCGAGATGGGGAGAGGCGGCAGCCCTGCCCCGGCTCGGGGCGACACGACACGGGGGGCTCTGCCCGGGGGGAGAGCGGAGCGGAGGGGCCAGACCGGAGCCGGTGGAGCGGAGCGACGCGGGATCCGCGCTGTGCGGGGCTGGGAGACCCAATGGGGGAGAGCGAGAGACGGGAGGTAATTTATGCTCTAACCTCAGACTGGGGTTGCGGGCGGCCGTCCCCGGCGTGGGAGGGAGGAAAGGAAGGAGGGAGGGAGGCAGAAAAAAGAGGGAGGGTGGCCTCTTCCATCCGTCGCCCCTTCCAGCGCCTCCTCCCGCCCCGCAGCCACACGCAGCCCCACAATCCCCGCACAATTAAGGAAGACACCTATTGAGCCCCGCTCTGGCATCGCTGGGCTTTTGTTCCTTCTCCTCCCGGCTGGCAAAAAGCTCCCTCCCTCCCTCCTCACCCTCGGCTCAGCCCCGCACCCGGCGCGGTGGGAACTTGCTGCTCCCCGCAGCTCGGAGCCGCGACCCCGCGCAGGTCCCGCGGAGGAGGCGTCGGGGAAGGAGCCGGAGGGAAAGAAAAGAGAGAGACTGGAGGAGGACAAAAGTAAGGCAGCGCTTCTTGTTCTTCTCCCCTTCCTTTCTTTGTTTGAAGTCTTTGCCTGGTGTGAGAGGCAGGAGCGGGAGCAGGGGGCTGCCCGATGCGTGGAGCCGCAGACACCTGCACGCAGGGGGGTGCGGGACCCACCCGCCGCGAACTCGGGTGGGGGGCTGGCTGGGTGGGTGATCCCCGGGTGATCCCCTGTGAGCATCCCAGAGCAGCTGGAGGCCTTTCAGTGTTTATTGTGTCTGTCGGAACGGTGTTGGCGCCGGCGGTAGCAGAACAGGAGCTGGGGGGGTGGTTACTCGCAGGAGTTTCTTGTGGGTGGGGAGGGGGGAAAATCAACCAAACACCTGAAAAGAAACCCATTTAAAATTTAAAAAGGGATTTATTTAGGTGAGAACAGTCAGCCGCCGGCCCAAATCCATCACCAGGTGCGTGTTTGTGCTGATGTTCACGTGTATCCGCGCTGCTTACGAGGAGGCGCAATTAACGGGCAGCGCGTTAACTGCTGCCCTCAGCAGCTCGGTCACGCGTGAGCTCCCACGGCTGGGGCTCGGGGCGAGCTGGGCACTGGGACGACCCTCCCACCCGCGGTCTTGTGTCCGTGTCCATCAGTGAGAGGGGGGTTTGTGTTGCTCCATCACCACGCGTGAAGTGGGGGCTGTTTCTGTCGGATGAGGGGCTGCCTCTGTCAGACAGGGGGTTGGTTCTGCCGGATCGAGGGGTGTTTCAGTTGAATAAGGGGTGTTTCTGCTGGCTGGGGGGGGTGTTTCTGCCGGGTTGAGGGGTGCCTCTATCGAGTGAGGGGCGTGCAGACACTTGTGCATCGCCTGTGACATGTAGCAAGCCCGCGTGCGAGCCCCTGGCTGCAGGCAGAGGAGCTGTGGCCACTGCACGGGAGCAGCTCCCTCTCCGTGGGGCTCTCGGGGTGCTCTCGGATGAGCTAATCCGGAAAGAAAGGAGCTGAGGAAGGGCTGCCTGTTTGCTGACGGCAGCGGGGGCCAAGGAAATTCATTCCTTGGAGATAGGGATCACCTGGGTTTCCACGTCTTGGGGCACTGAGGCCAAAGGGGCTCTGCTAGTGGGGTGCCGGGGGGTTCCCCGAGGCCTGGGCAGTGGTTTGGGCGCCAGCGTGCCAGGACTCGTGTGGCTGTGAAGCGTCTGGGTGCGTTTGCCTGTCTGGACTGTGAGAGCCCCTTCGTGAGAACCCTAATCCTCCTCTGGTGGAAGCTCCAGTGACAGCAAGGGGAGGGGAGACAGCAGAGCCCCCCCCAACCAGCCCCACTCCAGGCTGGGGGGTGACTGGGATGTCCCCACCAGGTTTTTGCAGGGGTCTCAGTTTTGCAGCAGTCACAGACCTTCAGCAGCAGGGCTGGGTGGGACCAGGGCAGAGAGCACAGGCTGGGGAATGGCCTTGGGGCTCCCCCACGCCGGGCTTGTGGGTCCCCCCATGGGGTTTGCCTTCCCTTCAGGTGCAGCTGTCCCCTGCGAGGGAGCAGTGGGGCCCTGGTGCTCTGCCCAGCACGGTGAGCGATGGAGAAAAGGTCTCCAGAGTGGGAAGGAGCCACCTTCTCCAGCAGAATCCCCTCCTGGGGAGGTTCCGTGCCAGAACATGGCAAATCGCCGGCCGCGGGGACCAACGGGGCCAGCAGCAGGTGAAACACAAAGTGCCTCACGTCTGCATCACCTTGGCCCTGACGTGGAGGTGATGCTCCCCAGGCCCTGCTGCTCAGGCTGTCCTAAGCTGCCCCTCTGGGCTCAGAGGCCACCGTTCCCTCCCCAGGGGCTGCAGACCCCACACCTCCCACTCCCAGGGCACGATGCCCTCACCCCCTGCCTGTTGCTCTGAGCTGAGGGGGATGTGAGCTGGGGCCGGCCCAAGCTCAGCCTGCAGGACATCTTCCCCCCAGCTCAGCCTGGGGATGCACAAAGCCCAACCCAAGACCAAGCCTGACCTCTTGGTGCCTGGACAGGGTTCAGCAAACCCCAGGAGTAGCTGCGTGAGGTTCTGCCTCCCTGCAGCCTTGCCACAGCAGCAGCTCCCATCGAGCTGCCCCATTTCACCCCAGCTCTGGTCGCTCCTCTCTAACCAGCACCCAGGAGCACCAGCAGGGGCTATGGGAAGGGTCAGGCCAGCCCCACAGCTCTGCCAACAGCCCTGCCTGTGACCTCCACCTCCCCTGGCTCCTCCAGCCTCACTCGGGCATCCCAGAGGGAGTCCCCAGTGGGAACGTCTGCTGGGGAGACCCCCAGGTTAAACTGGGGGGCTCAGTGCAGCTGCTGGGTGAGCACAGGGATCACAGAGTGAGGCAGTGATGTTTGGATGTGGGGTGCCCCTGTGCCAGAGTGGATCCCCTCTGGCAGCGAAGGGAAGTTGCTGGAGGGGACGGGGGTGGTTAGACCCTCTCTGGACACGGTGTAGGGTCACGGTGGGACTTCTGAGCTCCGTGTCTGCTCCTGTCCCAGGAGGGAGCTGGGGCTGGGGCTTCGTAGGAGCTGCTGGAGCTTGTGGTGAAGCTCCACTGGGGTCTGGTCTGTGAGGGGAGAGCAAGTGCCCCATTGCAGGGTCCTCGCCCCAGCACTGCCTGTTGTTAGAGGATTCAGCCCCGATTCATGATGGTGGGAGATGCTGGGCTCTTCTCCTCCCGTGCTGGTGCCCTGGCTGATGTCTCTGAAGCCACTGCAGTCGCCTGAGGCCAGGTTTGAGCCCCAGAAGTGTCTCCCCGGGGTGGGGGGTGGGGGTGGAAATGGGGCCACACTGGTGCAGAGGTGATGGTTCTGCCCTCACTTCCTCCCTCCAGCCAAAGTGCTCCTGGGCCCTCCCAGGGCTCTTCTCTCACCTTCCCCCTCCAACTCCTCCACCTCTTTGTTCCCTGCGCCCTAGTCACTCTGATCACCGAACCATCCCCTCCAGCTGGATGGCTTCTCTCCCCCCCCCAACCCCCAAATCCAGGTGGCTGGGAGGGAGCAGCCCTCATCCTGCTGACCCCCAGCCCCTCGCAGCTCCACAGACATCCCGACAACCCCCCCCTCCCCGGGCTCTGCAGCCCAGACTTCACTACAGCTGGGGCTGTGGGAGCTGGAGTGTCTGCGGGCAGGAGCGTGCGGAGAGGCCCGCAGGATCCTGTTAGCAGCGACTGACCTGGATCTGCCCTCCCTAAATGGGCTGCTGGGCAAGCTGGGGGGCTGGTCCGGGTCACTACCTCGTCCCTTCCCTCTCTGCTTCTCTCATCCCCCACCTCAGGAAGAAAAGCCCGTGGAAGGAGCGATGCTCTCGCCGTGCGGTGGGGTCTGGGGTCAGGCAGCATCACACGGGGGACACAAGTGTGATCTTGGGATCCAGCAGCCCCTGGCTGAGGTGCAGCCCCTCTGCGGAGGGCTGAGAGCTGCTCTGCGGAGCAGGTCAGGCCCTCATCAATTACTTGTTTGCTTTTCCCATCAAACGGAGGAAACAAAAACGTTTGGGGTGGGAGAAGAGTCAGTTTCAGCTGGAGGAAAAACCTTCCCGTGTGTTTCCATCGCAGTTTGGGTGAAGGGAGGAGGGAGAGCTCCAAGTGACACCCTGGCCCTGAGCCGGCTGGATCGGGGAAGGGAAGGCTGTGGCTCCTCAGGGCTGAGCAGCACGAACTCAGTGGGTTTGCACAACGTCCTTCCTGCCTCCAAGTTGCTGCTCCAGCGGGAACCCCGGGCACCCACGGAAAAGCCCAGCGCTGGGCTGAGCTGGGGCAGCCGGAGCCCAGCTCCACACCCCCCCCCCCCCCCCCCC
>VXBP01001522.1:149271-167424 GCA_013400115.1 Rhinopomastus cyanomelas
CCTGAGGCAGGGAGAGACCCATCCCTGGAGCACTGGTGCCCACTAGAAGGCAAAGACCCACCGCAGAGGCTGCCGGGGTGCCGGGGAGAGGCTGCCGGGGTGCTGGGGAGAGGCTGCCCGAGCAGGGGGAGAGGCTCCCTGTGCTCCCTCCCGGGTGCAGAGCTGCAGCAGCAGCTGCTGTGCAGGGGCTGCGATGCTGCGGTGGCTGCTGCTGCTGCTGCAGACGTGGAAGTGGTGAACGCGGGTCTCCGCCCCGATAAGGGGGCTGCAGACAGTGGGGTCTGTCAGCAGCCTCCTGCTTCGGGGGGCGCTGGGGCTGCTCAGCTCGCCCGGGCTCCCTTTTCCCTGCCTGGAGGAGCTGGGGGATTTATAGGGCATCGGGGGAGCTCTGGGTTGTTCCTGCTTTGCCGAAGCAGCCATCGATAAAAACTCAGGTGACGAGGAAGCTGATTAAAACCCATAAATAACCCCCGGATTAGCCTCTCCCCGAGTGACAGAGCACCTCGGGCTCCGCGGAGCAGCCACACGACTGATGCTCTGAGGCTCCTCTTCCCCCCCACTCCCTGAATGGCTGTGGAAGCCAGCAAGCTCGGCCAGAACGATGTGGAGGACCAGGTAGCGCTGGCTGGAGGCTGGGAGATGACATTGGGACAATGACAAATCTCCCCCAGTCCCCTCTTGGCCGTCCCGGGCGCCGCAGGAATGTGATTAGTTAGATCTAATCTCGCGGCGCTGGAGCCGCCTGTCAAGGAGGCTTCAGGATGGATCGGTGCCCAGCTCTGACTTCAAGAGCTCCCCGAGTTCTGGTGGCTCCTGTTGTAGAGAAGCTAGAGGGGAGGTGGGTCCTGTGACACCCTGGCCCTGGAGTGTGAGAGAGGGGCTGGGGAGGGGGAGCTGCAGGTGGTCCCCGAAGGATAAAGGCTGAGGATAGGGGCAACCAGCCTGGGTCTCAGCAGAGAGCAGAGCTCGCTAGGTGAGCCCGGCTCAGGCAGTCTCTGCTCTTGAGGACAGACCCATCTGGCTGTCCATCTGTCCATCCATCCTGTCCATCTCAATTACAGAATCACAGGACGTTAGGGATTGGAAGGGACCCCAAAAGATCAGCCAGTCCCATCCCCCTGACGCAGCAGGATCCCCCAGATCCAGTCATTAGGGATGGGAAGGGACCTGGAAAGATCAGCCGGTCCAACCCCCTGATACAGCAGGATCCCCTAGATCCAGTCGCACAGGAACAGCCCAGGTGGGTTTGAAACTTCTCCACAGAAGGAGACTCCACAACCCCCTGGGCAGCCCCTGCCAGGGCTCTGCCACCCTCCCTGGGAACAAGGTCCTTCTCACACTGATGGGGAACCTCCTCTGCTCCAGCTCACACCCGCTGCCCCTTGTCCTGTCACTGGGTGCCCCTGAGCAGAGCCTGGCTCCATCCTCCTCACACCCACCCTTCCCATCTTGATCAACATCCATGGGGTCACCCCTCAGGCTCCTCTTTCCCAGCTCCAGAGCCCCAGCTCCCTCAGCCTCTCCTCAGCAGGGAGATGCTCCCCTCCCTCCATCATCCCAGCAGCTCTGTGTCCTTCAGGAGCTGAGGTGCCCAGAACTGGACACAGCTTGTCAGGTTCCATTTCTCTCCACCCTGCAGGGAGGACAGAGGCAGCTCCAGAGAGACTCTCTGAGTGTCTCAGCTCTTCCTGCACCTGAGAGATGAGGAAGGAGGGGATGAGCCCTGGGAGGAAGAGCTCTGGGCTGCAGGGATGGTTCCTCTGCTGCTGGAGCATTGGGTTCTGTCATGTGGGCACCCCAGGGGCTGCTGCTCTGGAGGCAATGCCCACGCCAGCCCCTCTGGGAGCTGCCAGGCTCAGAGGCTTCTCTGCGAACCAGCTGGAAAGGCAGGACAAGGAGATTTCCGAAAGCACTCAGGGGCCCCGGGGGAGCTGGGCTGGTGGTTTCCAGGCAGCTTGTCTCAGCATCCCAGTGCCACCCCTGGGACTGGCACAACCAGGCGAAGCCCCCAGTGCCCCCAGCTCACCAGGGAGGGAGGCAGCCCCTTGCTGGAGGCTGCAGAGCCCTTTCTGGTCACGGCTGGGCTGTGTTTGATGCCCCTTCCCGAGGGGCTGTCTGCGGGACCCCAGAGGGGATGTGATTCCAGAGCAAGCTGGTGACAGTTCTGCACTGGGGATGGGGGGCTTGTAGAGGGGGTGGGTGTCATGAGACAGTCCCAAGCTCCCGCCCACCTTCCCCATCTCCTGCCTCCCCCCGAGCGTCACCTGGGACTGGGCGGCACCGGGGAGGCTGCGGGCAGGTCTGGGCACCCAGTCAAATGTTCTCATTGTCCGACCCTTGTCCGGCCGCCAGCAAAACCCTCTGGGAAATTCCCCCTGCGCCCAGCCCACCGGCTTTAATTACAGCGGAGGAATGTGAGGCGCAGAGCCCTGCTCCCCCTCCTCTGCGCTCGGCTGGGCGCCGGGCACCGAGCCCCCCCAGAGCCTGCAGGGCGATGGGGCTGGGGGCAGGTGGCAGAGGACCCCGTGCAAAAGGGCAACAGCGGGGGGCTGGGGGCTGGGTGCCCCTGCCCGGTGCCAAGGGGATAAATCCCGAGGCCGGGAGGTGATGAGCGGGGTGATTGTCACCCCCCCTCCTCCTTGTCCCGCTCTGGCAGCAGTGCCCGAGCAGCAGGACATGAGTAATATCCATCCCACTGGGGGAGTTAGATCAAAGGCACTGGAGTAGATACAAGAGGTTTCTGCTTCACAGCCCAGAGAGGCTGCGGTTCAATAGCCCCTTTGTTAGGGGCTCTGCGGAGCTGGGCATGGAGGGGGAGAAATACCTGACCCCCCGCTCCCAGCCCCTCGGAGCTCAACCATCTCAGCTATGTGACTGCGCAGCGAGGGAGCAGCCAGCGGGGGAGAGGAGCTCAAGGCTTCCCAAATGAGACCCCCCCTTTCCAGTAACCAGCCAGGGCAGGGGGTGCTGGGCACCCACAGGCAGCAGCAAGCACCCACAGGTACCCTAAGCATCACTGCGGTTGGCTGGGGAGGCCCGGGTGGCTCAGGGAGGGAGGACAGAGAGCAGGTGATGCCGTGGCTGTGGCCACGCCGAGCTCGGTGCCCGTGGCACGGTGCCCTGCCCGCGGAGAGGCTGCGGCGCTGCCAAAGCTGAGGTCAGCCGCGCTCGGCTGGTGGCCCCGGGTCCCCGCAGTGGGGCTGGGGGCTCTGGGGTGGACACGTGTCCTCGTGCTGGGGCACTTCGGGGGAGCAGCCGGGCACTTGAGGTGCCCCTGTGTGGAGTGGGACCTCCTTGGGCAGGTCTCGGGTGCCAAAGCAGGGCCACAGGGTCACGTCCCACAGATCCACTAGGTTCAGCTTGTCAGAGTCACCCCTGGAAGAACGTGGAATGTGCACTGAAGTCGGAGTGGGGCACCCCAAAATTGGGTGCCTAGGTGCACCCCGGAATCTGAGCATCCACACAGCACCCACAGGCACAGGTGGGGGTTCCCCAGCCGACACCCCTAGGGCAGCGGCTGCACCCCAGGGTGTAACATGGGGCCCTTGCAGAGCTCGGGGCCACCCATGGGTGCTCCGTCCTGCAGCTGCCACCCACGGAGCAGAGGGGCGGTGCGAGGGGGGCCCGCAGGGGGCCTTTTCGTCTCCCCTGGGAGCTGGGAGAGGCCAGACCTTGGGAAAACTCGGGCTCGGAGGCACCCCTGCGCCCCACAGGGCTGCGGCGCCTAGGGGGTGGCACGTTCGCTGCCGCCCGCAGCCGCGGGGTGCAGAACCCTTCCGACTTCCACCTCTGGCTCCGAAACGCGGAGTTTCCCAAGGACTCCTGCTCGGGCAACAAGAAGGGGAGTTTCCTCGCCTCAATAGCGGAGCTGACCTCATCAGCACCTGGCAATTAGCAGCCGCTGCTGCTGCTGAACGAGGCGGCTCCTGGCACCGGGAGAGGCTAAAGCAGGGGCCAGCGCGTTCCCAGGGCCAACCTGGGCAGCTCCGCTTCCACCGGGGGAGCTCCCCGAGGTGTGTGGGGGGGTTTCACTGGAGAATGGGGTCTGCGTGGGGCTCTCAGAGGCGCTGCCCCTTTTGTGGGTTCAGAGGTGGAAGGGGGGGCGAGGGGGAGGTCGCAGCCGGACCTTCCTGCAGCCCTTTGTCTGAGGCCACAAAGGAGGGTCTGTTGGATGCACAGAGCACCCAGCGCCCACCTCTGCAGCCAGGTGAGCTGCGGGGAGGCTTTTGGCTCCCAGCTCTGCTTCTGAGCCGCCCTGAGCCTGCGGCGAGGTCCCTCGGGTGGGTGCCGGGGTTGGGTTTCTGAACCAGCTCAGTTCGGGGCACAGCCGTACCCCAAATTCCCCCCCCTGCCCTGCAAAGAGGGGTTGGTGCAGGGCAAGCAGCTGCTGGTCGAGGTGGCCGAGGCTCAGCTTCCCTGGCCCAGGGACACTTGATCTGCTGCCGTGGACTCCTGCTGCTCCGCCCGCACCCGGAGCCACCGACCGGCTTAGAGCTCGAGGTTTATCGAGTTGTGATGGGGAGAACCCAGCCCTCAGAGCAGAGATGAGGGGGTAGCTGTGGCCAGGACACCGGCAGGGCGACAGCAGAGCATTTCCTTGCCCACTGTGAGTCGCTGGGCTTTAAACATCACCTCAGCTGTGAGAGACTCCTGTCCCCGCAGCTGCAGGGCGCTGGGTGCTGCTCCGGGGTCAGACGCGGCAGGCTGGGCTCTTTCCTTCCCTGAGCTGGAGGTAACTCGGGAGAGCCCACCCCGGGGTGTTAATGGGTGGGAGTTTCCCCTAGATTTGGGGTCCCCATGCAGGGAGGGAGCAGTTTGTGCTCCCAGCTGGCCTCAGGGACGGAGGGTAACCTAGGCGAAGGGGTTTCTGTGGGGTTTTCCCGCTTCCAAGGCTGCTGGTTGCCCCTGGCTGAGCCCTCTGCCGTGGCCTATGGCTTTTTATTCCTATGTGATTGCTTTTCCGAACTCATGTAGGGCGAAAAGCCATGGGCTACCCAGAGGAGGGTCTGCACCTTCCAGCCACCTCCGCAGCCCGCACGGACTCCCGATCCCTTTTGAACCGCCCGTGTCGATTCGGCAGCAAACCACCAGTGAAAGGGGGCACTGAAGCCTTGCGGGGGCCTTGGGGGGTTAGCAAGAGGGACGGGGCAGGGGGTGGCACAGACAAAGAGGGGGGACGGGGCTGGCGGGGTCTTGGCCTTTCAGGCGCCGCAGTCCCCATTCAGGGTGAAGGGGGCTGTGAGGGCTGCGACAGCGGCTTTTCTTTGGCGGCGAGTGGTTCTCACACGGTTCAGAGCCTCCCCACCTGCACCCCGCGGAACAAAAGGGGCAGGGGGGACCAAGGGCTGCGGGTGCTGCCTTCACCCGGCACGGGATGGGCTGCCAGGTGGTGGTGGGAGACCCTTCTGCTGTGGTGGGCACCTCCTTGTCACAACCTGCCCCTTCCAGGGCTGCTGCAGACCCAGTGGGTTTGGTTCAGCAGAGCCTGGAGCGGCCCAGGGAGGATCTGGGGTCATGGACACAGCCAGCCTGGTGCTGCGAGGATGCTGGAGGGGAGGTGGAGGTGGGGAGCTTGTGAGTGGGACAGGGTGGATGAGTCAGTGGGACTTGGCAAATCTGAGCTTTGGAAAGGTGCAGGGCAGAGCCTGTGAGCCCTGGCAGAGCTGGGCTGCATGGGGCAGGAAGGGAGGGTACTGCTGCAGACCCTTTTAACACCGGAGACCCCACTGCTGCAGACCCCACTGCTGCAGACCCCACTGCTGCAGACCCTTTTAACACCACAGACCCCACTGCTGCAGACCCCACTGCTGCAGACCCCACTGCTGCAGACCCCACTGCTGCAGACCCCACTGCTGCAGACCCCACTGCTGCAGACCCCACTGCTGCAGACCCCACTGCTGCAGACCCCACTGCTGCAGACCCCACTGCTGCAGACCCCACTGCTGCAGACCCCACTGCTGCAGACCCCACTGCTGCAGACCCCACTGCTGCAGACCCCACTGCTGCAGACCCCACTGCTGCAGACCCCACTGCTGCAGACCCCACTGCTGCAGACCCCACTGCTGCAGACCCCACTGCTGCAGACCCCACTGCTGCAGACCCCACTGCTGCAGACCCCACTGCTGCAGACCCCACTGCTGCAGACCCCACTGCTGCAGACCCCACTGCTGCAGACCCCACTGCTGCAGACCCCACTGCTGCAGACCCCACTGCTGCAGACCCCACTGCTGCAGACCCCACTGCTGCAGACCCCACTGCTGCAGACCCCACTGCTGCAGACCCCACTGCTGCAGACCCCACTGCTGCAGACCCCACTGCTGCAGACCCCACTGCTGCAGACCCCACTGCTGCAGACCCCACTGCTGCAGACCCCACTGCTGCAGACCCTTTTAACACCACAGACTGACTCCATCACTGCGGACCCCACTGCTGCAGACCCTTTTAACACCACAGACTGACTCCATCACTGCGGACCCCACTGCTGCAGACCCTTTTAACACCACAGACCCCACGACCCCAGGCCCTGCTGCCTCCATCCATCCCCGCGCAGTGCTGGGGGTCGGTACCAACCTCCTCTGCCAAGCAGGAAACGAGCAGTTTCGGGGTTCCTGTGTTTCCCTTGCTCTCCCTTCCCAAGCTTTGAGTCAGGAGGCGTCAGCCCTCGGAGCTGATTCAGCAGCCTGGAATGTGCCCTTCCAAATAATAGGGTTTGAACTAAATCCCACCCTAGACCCTCCAAAGCTGCGATCCAGCTGCAATCCCATGGCTCCAGGAGGTGTGGAAGGAGGAGGATGATGGAGTCCCAGGAGCTCCAACAAGGGGGGCAGGAGAGCTGGCACCGAAATCATCAGATCAAAGCACCACCCTTCACAACCGAAGGGATGGGAGCCAGTCTGGCCAGGCTGCTTTAATTATCTCTTAATGAGGATTTGTTCATTCAGAAAATTCACCCCTGACAATGGGGGCCTCTGGGCTGTTCGCACCCAGAAAGGGCTGCAGAAACACGAAGGGCTTGGCCCCACTGCTCCGAGAGGGGAGGGCAAATTGGCCACAAATCTGCTGGAGAGAGAACCCAGGAATCTTGTGTCCAGCTGTGGGCCCCTCAGCTCCAGAAGGACACAGAACTGCTGGAGAGAGCCCAGGGCAGAGCCACAGAGATGATGGAGGGAGGGGAGCATCTCCCTGCTGAGGAAAGGCTGAGGGAGCTGGGGCTCTGGAGCTGGGAAAAAGGAGCCTGAGGGGTGACCCCATGGATGTTGATCAAGATGGGAAGGGTGGGTGTGAGGAGGATGGAGCCAGGCTCTGCTCAGGGGCACCCAGTGACAGGACAAGGGGCAGCGGGTGTGAGCTGGAGCAGAGGAGGTTCCCCATCAGTGTGAGAAGGACCTTGTTCCCAGGGAGGGTGGCAGAGCCCTGGCAGGGGCTGCCCAGGGGTGTTGTGGTGGAGTCTCCTTCTCTGGAGACATTTCAAACCCCCCTTGGCTGTTCCTGTGTGACTGGATCTGGGGGATCCTGCTGTGTCAGGGGGATGGGACTGGAGTGTGAAGGGGTGAAACACCCACGGGTCAGGTGTTCCGATGCAGAAAGCTTTGGCAGGGATCCCTGGAAAAGCTCCACGACCAAGAGGAGATGCTGCCAGCACCAGGTGAGCTCTCGGCAGCAGCTCCAGTCACCTTTCAATTAGCAACCCCGAACCGCTGCGATTCCAGCCCAGGGCCAGGCAAAGCCAAACCCTCTGCCGCGGGGCTCATGAAACATTCACAGCCCTAATAAAACACTAGAGCCGGGTTGGCAGTTTCAAAGCACCTTCGAGGAGCCAGAACTTAGGCAAAACCCTTAAAAAACCCCCATCCCTGGAAGCCAGGAAGAGCCGCTGCAAAGGGGCTCCCTGGCAGCTCCATCTCCAAAGCCACCCGGCAATGGAAGATGCTGGAGCAGTCGGATCCCTCCAGCGCTCCCCGACCCCTCCAGCGCTCCCCGACCCCTCCTGAGCTCCCAGGAGTGAACGTGCGGAGCTAATTAGGGGTAGTAACTCCCAGTCCCATCGTCCCCGGGTTCCTTCGGGAGCTGGGTGTGGAGCTGCTGCGGGGCGAGGCGCAGGCTCGCCCGGTGCTGCCCTGGAGGGAGGGGAGCTCTCAGCCCCACTGGCCACCCCTTACGGAGGTGACAGCTGTGGGGTGAATGGGGGTTCCTTCCCACTGGGGTTTGGGGTAGGGTCCGTCTCCCTGCAGCCCGACTGCTGCGCTGGAAGAGCTGCAGAGGCAGCACCAGTTTCTTACTGGGTTGCCCGGTCCTATGGATACTGGTCCCAGGGGGACAGAAAGCCAGTGATTGGTGTTTTAATTACAGCCCGATGATAAGCAGCTGAAAAGGCTGCATTTTAAAATCAAAGCTGTGAGGGCACCCAGCCCCCGGGGTAACCGGTGAACATACATGGGGCTGCAGCACCAGGACCTCCGCAGCACCGGGACCTCCCGGAGAAGGTCGGGGCACTCATGTGGCTGGAGTACTGGGACTTCCTCACTACTGGGACCTCCCGGGGAGGGCCGGGGCACTCACGGGGCTGCAGCACTGGGACCTCCCGAGGAGGGTCGGGGCACTCACGGGGCTGCAGCACTGGGACCTCCCGGGGAGGGGGATGATGCTCGAGGGGAATGGAAAGATGCTCAGAATGCAGAGCATTAAAACCTCAGGCTGCAGCCCACGTCCCCAGCAGGCAGAGCCACCCACGTGTGGGGCTGTGCTGGGTCCCAACAGCATCCCCGGGGGCTGATCTGTGCTCTCAGAGGCCGGAATGCGCAGAGGATTCAGTTCCTCGAGTGCCGATCCCATCCAGAATCCAGGTCACTCGGCTGCTCCAGTGCCCCCAGTCACCTGTCTGAGAGCTGGAGGAGGTCTGCAGGGGCGATTCACATCCCCAGGATGATTTATCCCGCTACGGGGAAGCGCCGGTTGTGCCACCGAACCTCTTTCCCTCCTCCCAGTCTGCTTGGAAATGGGTTATTTAGTGAGCGGCGGAGGCCACCGGTGCTGAGTCAGCCCAGGGCTAATGAACCCCCCGGCTGCCCATTTGAAATTTATTGCACCTATTAATTACAACCATTAGCTGCAGCCAGTGAAATTCTTCTAATGAGGACCCTGGCGACTTCGCCTTCCGAGCGGCAAATTAACTGTGTGGAGGGGGAAGAATCAATGGGATCAGCAGACTTTACAGGAGCGATGTTTTAATTAGCGATTCTCTGCAAACACCGGCCGAGCAACAGCTTCCCCCCTTCATTATCTCCCCTTAAAGGGATGGAGCCGCTTTTCAGGTTGGTTTTATATCCCCTCTCCCCTCCCCTCCCTTCCCTCCCTCCGCAGCCGGTCCGGGCTCCTCTGTTGTCGGGTTTCCAATGCACCGCTGCTCGTTACGGAAACTGCTTTGAAGTCGGTTTTATCTCAGGTCTGGCTGTAAGCAGAGAGATGTCCGGGGTTTGGGGAGGGCGGAGGGGGAGCAGGGGAAATCAAAAAGCGACCCGAGGAAACAAAGAGGTGGAAAACTTGGCCGAGGAGCCGCTGGATCGGGTGGATCCTGCGGCTGGGGCTGTGGGAAAGGGGTCGGAAGGGAGCTCAGGGATCACAGGATCACTCAGAACGTTAGGGGTTGGAAGGGACCTCGAAAGATTTCTAGTGGTTCCGGCCCCTCTGCCGTGGGGGATGTGGGATCTGCAGCTCTGGGGGTTGGGAGGAAAGGACCAGGGTCTCGGGAAGGTTCTCTCGGTGCAGGGAGCATCAGGAGAAACCTCGGCAAGTCCTGAGAGACCTTTGCTGGCAGCACGGGAGCTTCTCCAGGACGTAGCCAAAGGGGTCTCTGCTCAGTGAGGTTTTAGGAACCCAGGCTGGTGGTCTCCAAGTCATGGAGTCTCAGGATGATTGAGGCTGGAGAAGCCCTCGGAGCTCAGCCAGCCCAGACCAGCACCTCACATCACCCCAGTGGCCGCACCAGGGCACTCATGGCCACAGCCAGGCTACCCTTCAGCACCTCCAGGGATGGGGACTCCCCCACTGCCCTGGGCAGCCCAGTCCAGGCTCTGATCCCCCTTTCCCTGAGAAAGGGCTTCCTGACACCCAACCTGACCCTCCCCTGGCAGCTTCAGGCCCTGGCGCTGGTTGCCTGGGAGAAAAGCCCCAGCTGACTGCAACCTCTCTTCAGGGACCTGGAGAGAGAGAGAAGGTCCCCCTTGAGCCTCCTCTTCTCCAGGCTGAACCCCCCAGCTCCCTCAACCTCTCCTCATCAGCCTTTCCCTCCAGTCATCAGTCACTCCTGAAAACCTTCTTCATGGCAGAGGTGTCTGCAGCAGCTCTGATGAGACACAAGCGCAGTGAAATCTCTGGGAACTCTTCTCCATTTCATTACCGCTGATTCCACTCCCTTCGGTTACCCTGCAGAAAGAAAGCTCCTCAATAATAGAAACCCCAGGACCGATTTCCATTGCAAATGACCTCGATTCCCAGGAAAAAGCAAAACCCAAACCCACAACAAAACCAACCAACCTCTCCCCAACCCCTGCCCCAACAGGGCTTTGACATTCAGGGTTTAAAATGCAAAACCTCATGTTGGGGGGTTTTTTTTCCAACCAAGGAGCTAAAAGTTAATTCAACGG
Source organism: Rhinopomastus cyanomelas (assembly GCA_013400115.1). NCBI lineage: Eukaryota > Metazoa > Chordata > Aves > Bucerotiformes > Rhinopomastidae > Rhinopomastus > Rhinopomastus cyanomelas. Next base: position 159,915 of record VXBP01001522.1, read on the forward strand.
TGCCTGTCGGGAGGAGGAAACTGAAGCAAAGTGGGAAAATCAGCTGCTGGTGCTTCAGCATCCCCAGGTCAACTGGCAGCTCCATCCCTGCAGTGAGATCGTGCTGAGCCCTGGCTGCACCCAACCTGCACCCAGCTGCAGCCGGCTTGTGCTTTGCTGCTCCCTGCCTGCACCCATCCTATGCCCAGCCTGTGCTCTGCCCAGGATCTCCCATCCCGGAGCTGCGAAGGGACACCCTGAGTCCAGCCGGTTCCGAAGCCATCGCCGAGGGCCGAGGGAAGCGCAGCCGAGCCGGCTGGTCTCCGGCGGCTCCCGATTCATCACGGTGACAGCGACAAACCCAGCCCGGGGTGGTGCAGCTGACTACAGAGAGCCCTCCAGCTCTGCATGTTTAATGCTCCCCACAACTTGCTCTGCTGGGCTGGAGCCAGAGCCAAAGCACCTTCTGAAGCCCCTCGAATGGAGAGGAGAGGTTTGGGGGGTCCAGTGTAGCCCCTTGTGAATCCTGTGGGGGCTGCTGGCAGCAGCGGCCGAGGCAGTTCATTTCATCCCTCATTATTCCTCGCTCCTTCAGGATCCTTTTTCCACCTTTTCAAGAAGAAACAGGAGCGTCTCAGCCTCAGCTGGGCTGCTGCTATTCTCCCCGGCTCATTCATCATTGTCCCGCTGCCTGAATGGGAGGCAGAGGGTCAGTCTGAAAAGGCTCCGCGGTACAAGCGCCTCTAAAGATATCAATAGGTCCCTCACGGACAAGCGGGGTCCCAGCCGGGACCGCCCAGGTGCTCGGGGGGTGCCTTTGTGTCTGCAAAGCGGGGGGACGGGCAGGACCGGGTGGCACGGGGCAGCGGGGACGGGCAGTCACGGCGGGGCTGCTCCTGGGAGGTCTGGTTTGTCTGGCTGACGTGGAGCTGTGAAACCGGGAGGGTGGAAGAGCCCTGGAATGGGCTGCCCAGAGAGGCGGGGGGTCTCCTCTTCTGGAGGCATCCCGAACCCCCTCTGGGGTGTACCTGTGGGATCTGCTCTAGGGGATCCTGCTCTGACAGGGGGGTTAGGCTGGGTGATCTGCAGAGATCCCTTCCGACCCCACTGGTTGTTTGGTCTTGATGATCCTCGAGGTCTTTTCCAGCCTCAGTGATTCTGTGAGCTGATGGCTCTGTGCTGCTGCTGGCCCGGCCAAGGCGGGTGTTTGCCCAGTTTGGGTTTGGCAGGTCGGACCCACCCGCCCCAAACCTTGGCTCCAGCTCCCAGAAGCTTCTTCCCTCCTTCCCCGCTAAAGCCCTGCAAAGCTGGGAGGGCTCGGGGGCCGGGAGGTGAGTGGTCCCCCCACCCTGGTGGGCTGGCCCCTGCACAGCCCCTCTGCAGCAGCCGTCCCCTCCGAAAGCCCATTCTCAGGCCGGTAACAAAAAGCAGCAGCACAAAGAGAGAGGCAGAGACCTGCCGCTGCGCTGAGAACCATTCAGAACCCGGAGCCTCATTAAAGAGCCCCTCGTCATTAGCAGGGAGCTCCAGAGGTAGCCCGTATTTAATTTGGGATCGCCTAGGCAGGTACCCAGATGGCTGGGGACGAACTGGGGGGCAGGAGTGAATTAAATGGGATGTGGCTGCTGCCGTCGCTTTGTTTGTGCTGCAGCTGGGCTGCTTGGGAAGGGAGGAAGTGGGAAGGCAGGGATGTGGCATCCCCCCCCCTTCAGAATCACCTCCATCAGCATCACCCCATCAGCATCACCCCCAAGCAGCATCACCGGACCCCTCTGCTCTGTCAATCCCCTCCCCACTGTGGTCAATGTCCTGTGGATCAGGGCTGCTCCCATCTCCACTGGGGTAGTGGGCTGGGGGCTCTCAGCTGCCTGTCGTGGGGGTCACCCTCTGCTCTGATGGCCTTGGGAGGTGACAGGATCTCCTGCATCACGGTTTCCACTTGGTCCTTGGCCAGCCTAAGCACCAGGCAGCTGGGTAAACTGAGGCACTGAGCAGCTCCATGCTGGAGCCGAGTGAGCAGAGGCTCTGCAGGGAGCCCCTGGCAGTGACCTGGGGGGCTGTGAGGTCCCTCTGCAATCTGCACCCCCAGCTAGAGGGGCCCCATGGTTGTGATGGTGAGAACCAGCCTTGGACTGGGCTGGGCAGAGCTCAGTTCGAGGGGCAGAATCATCTGCAAGTGGGATAAAAGCTGAAAAACTGAAGCAGGGGAGGGTCTGGTTCAGTGAGAATCTCTGCAGATCTTGGTTATTTATTAACCCCCCCATCCCAGCCAGCAGCGATCATTTGCATCTCTGCACAGAGCAGCTGCTGGGCTGAGCTTTGGGGCTGCACTTGATCTGCCAAGAACAAACACAAAGGAGTGAACTCTGCTCCCTCAGCTCTGCCCCATTGTGCCCCAGCCCATGGGGCTGCCTCCGCCGTCCCAGGAGAGGGGCTGCGTGGCTGGGGAGGGAAGGGGAAGGGAGGTGGTGATCCAGCCTGTGCTCCTGGAGGTCTGTCCTGCAGCCTCCATCCTGCCTGTGCACCTGCAGGAGCCGCCCTGACTCCTCTCTGTGTCCCCTCCAGGTGTCTCGGGGGTGCTCCCGAGCCTCTCCTGCTCCAGGTGATGCCCCAGTTCACCTTCGCTTGCTTCTGTGGGCTCCATGGCTTCTGCAAGATGAAGAGGAAGAAAGAGGAGGCCAGCGCAGAGCAGGAGACGGCGGTGTGAGGCGCAGGCTGGGCTGGGCGCCCTGCTGAGCCGTCCCGGGGGCTCCATCCCCCTCCCCTCGGTACGGCAGGGTGACATTTGCTGCCTCCTTTCTTCTCATCTCTCCAAGCACCAGCTCCCCCCGGGCGTCCCCCCTCTGCCTGGACTCGGAGGGCTGCTCGGTGGAGCTGCTCCGCCTGGGATGGTGCTTGGGGAAGGGGAGCCTGGGGCTGAGCGAGGGCTCCGCTCACCAGTGGCAGCAGCCGGCCGGGGGGCTGGTTAATGGGCTCTCACAAGCTTTCCTGCAGCTTCTCTCCTTTTCTCTGCCCTCCCTCTTCCCAGATCCTCCCGAGGCTGGGGAGAGCCGAAGCACAGGAATGACCTCGCCGAGAGGCAGGAGCAGATGCTGTGGATGTTCTCCGGGTGCTGCAGCCGTCCTGCCCCGACACGCAGCGCCCCGGCCGGGCGCTGAGCCTTGGCACCCAACCAGCCGCTGCTGGAGGGACCCCGTGTCCCAGCAGGGGAGACGTCTCCCTTCAGAGCCGGCTGAGCTGCCCTCGCGCCCACAAGTCCCGACAGGCAGCCCTGGAGGGCTCTGCAAAGCTGGGGCCAGACCTTGCTCCTCCTGGAGCCCTAGTGCTGGAGAGGCTGGTCCCGGGCTGGTGAGTTGTCCTGCTGCTGCTGGCCTTTGGAACCCCTGACTCCCGTGAGTCTGGGGCCACAAGTGATGCCAGGGGTTAGTCCTGCCCTTGCCACCGCTCCTCCCATGGTGGCCACAACCTGAGGAGCCAGCACAGCCAGCGCTGTGGTTCCTCAGCCCAAGGACTTAGCCCAGAGGTCCCCAGCCTGGCCAGCAGCTCTAAGGTGCAGCTGAGCAGCTTTACAGCCTCTCTGCTGGGTGTCTGGTGCCGGGGTTGTGCTGGGAGGCAGCTGACTGGGGTGGGATGAGCTGCTGGGAGCCAGCTCGGAGGTGGCAGGGGCTGCTGGTGGCCACTGTGGCTCAGGCCCCAGGGTTCTCCCCTTCTAATCCCAAGTGCTGTGAGATCACAGAATCATTTGTGTTGGAAAAGACCCCCGGGATCGTCGAGTCCAACCATCAACCCCACTCTGCAAGGTCACCCCTAAACCAGGTCCCCCAGCGCCACATCACTCATCCAGGGATGGGGACTCAACAGCTCCCAGCTAGAGCTTCCAGTTGGGTATTTCCCAGCTGGAAGGGGAGAGGGAACGTGGTGGCAGGTGAGGTGCCTTGTGAGGGTCCACGCTCTCCTTTGTCACCATCAGGTTTCAGCCTGACACACACACGCTGGTGGGGAAGTGCAGCTGGTGCTGGTGGTGATGTCTCCCCTGGGACCTCTGAGGCTGCATCAACCTTTTACTTAGGCAGCTGCTCCACTGAGGCACCAAGAGGGGATTGACAGCTCCTCAGCTTCCTCATTCAGCCTGAGGAAGAGGAGGCTGAGGGGGGACTTTCTCTTCCTCTACAGGTCCCCCCTGAGTCTCCTCTTCCCCAGGCTAAACCCACACAGCTCCCTCAGCCTCTCCCCATCAGCCTCTCCCTCCAGCCCCTTCCCCAGCTTCGTTGCCCTCCTCAGCTGCTCACACTTTCCCAGTTTCCCCAACACTCCCATCCCCAGTGAGAGGCTGCCCAGTGCACCCAGTACAACAGAGACGGGCAGACCCTCACCCACACCCCTGCCATACTGGACTCGAAGAAACCATCTCGAAGGGCTTTTCCGACCTCAGTCTGGAAGCACAAGCGCTGGGGCTCCAGTCCCACCTCGCTGGATGGGGAAGGAGCGAGCTCTGGGAGCGACACCACCACGTTTGTCCGCCGTGGCCCTGAGCAAAACACTTTGCTCCTGGATCGACCTCGACTCTGCTCGTAAACGGCTTGTGGGGCTCTCTGAGCGCCCCGTCACAACGACTTGACTCTGGATCTATGGCTGAAGGTCCTTTCATCTGCACATGGTTCCCCCTCCCGACTCCAGCCCGATGCTTTGCCGAGAGCTGAGCCCTTCTGAGCTGCCCAGACACTGGTAGGGGGTTTCTCTGACCAATCTACAGAAGGATATTTTCTATCTCTTCTCTGTTTTCTCTGTTTTTTATAGTGTTTGTCCCTTTCCCCTCTTGTTTCCCCGCTGGCAGCGTTTTAATAGGGGCAGCGTTTGCTGCTGGGACCGCGAGGGCTGGGAAGCTGGCAGCTCTTGTCACTGCACAAACACTCTCTCCCCATCTCTCTCTCTCCCCTCCTTTGCACAACCCCTGGTGGTCTTCATCAACTAGGAGTTTGCTTGTTGCTCAGGACTTCCTCCCAAGCCCTCCTTTGACTCTTCCACCCTGTTTTCACTGCTCCACAGCAGAAGCAGCTGCACCAGAGGGATGCTCTGGTAGATAAATCTCCCAGGTGATGGTGGCCATGAGCTGGAGTTGTCCATCCAGCAGCTTCCAGGTGCCTTTCCAGCCTCTGGAGGGAGGAGCAGAGGTGCAGGAGCCACAGGGAGGGGTGAGCCTGGAGCTCAGCCTGCGGAACCACCCGGGTCCTGGCTGCGTGTGGGTACCCTTGAGGAGTAAAGTGAGAGGTGGAGCTTGTCCCCTCCCCTGCTACAATCTTATCTGCACCCTGGGTTCCCGGAGAGCCTCCGCCACCCCTCCTGAGGCAGAGGAGGGCTGTGCCCCTGAAAGATGTGCTCATTCCCACCAGCAGTAAGCCTTCTTTAATCCTACTGCCCTAAGGAAAGCATCCAGCTTCCCTCGAAGAGGGTGGGGGGCTGTCCTGGCCAGGTCCCCATTGGGGGTTTTGTGGGGAACGGCCCCTCTCTGGGCCCTTTCGGTGCTCCTGGAGCTTCTCCTCTGCTACCAAAGGGCTGGCAGCAGCCAGCACCTCCAGACCTTGAGCTCGGGGGTGCAGACAGGGTGAGGGAGGTGGTCCTGGTCCTGCCAGGGGAGCGCAGGCTGAGCTGTTTGTGCAGGGAGCACACAAGCTGCAGGAGGGGAGCCCAGAGGGGAGATGCTGTGGCTCGAACTGTCAGCCTGTGACACCTTCTGAAAGGCTGCGCTGGAGATGAGACCAGGGATGTGTCTCCCAGCAGTGATGCCGGGGCAGATGCTCTGCAGCAGGACAGACACTTCCACCCAAGCGCCCCGCGGGCATCGGCTTGACGCAGCGGATGGGATATAACAGGAACTCTCTGCTGCAGGCGGAGAGATCTCTGCATCCTAGGTGGTAGCAGAGAGGAAAAAACAGCCTTTTTAATCTTTTCTCTCCTTTTTCTTGCAGAAAGCACCTGGTCAGAGATGCCTTTTCCTCCTCACAGGGGCAGGAGCACCATCGTGGTGCTGACCCACAGCCCTCCTGCGAGCCAGCGCTGGGGGATCGCACAGAGAACCATCTCGGGCAGCCTGGCACCAGCTGCAGAGCCTGCTCAGGCTCGATCTCCCCACAGAAGCACAGAACAGTAGGGACTGGAAGGGGCCTCGAAAGATCTTCTGCTCCAGTCCCCACCTCATTTCCTCCTCTGTCTTCCCACAGCTCAGCCCCAGTGCCAAACCACCACGATTTTACTGCGCGGACAAAGCAGAGGCAGCGTCAGGCAGCTCCAGGTGGGCTGGGGGAAGCTCCCGTTGCTTTGGGGAAGGCGCTGACCTCGTTCTGTCCCGGGCTTTGCACACCAGCACAGCCTCCCCAGCTCAGGGTTTGCAGCCCCAGCGCTGTCCTTGGCACCCGGCACCTTCGGATTTACCTTCGGGCCACGGGAAAAGAAGGGGAGGTGGTGGAACTCGCAGCGTCTCTCTTGAATGTAGCTCGATTTTCGCACAGTCCTGCTGTGGAGACCCTCACGGACCTAAACCCCAGGGGCTGAGCTCTGGGGGTCTGTACCAGTGCAGGGACGTGGTGTGAACTGGACCTCTGTTTGCTGCCAGCGTCAGTGCGGAGAGACAGGCTGGGGGGTCTGCAGAAACAGAACCACAGCATCACAGAGCATGAGGGATTGGAAGGGACCTCGGAAGATCACCCAGTCCAACCCAGTGACACAGCAGGATCCCCTAGATCCAGTCGCACAGAAACAGCCCAGGTGGGTTTGAAATGTCTCCAGAGAAGGAGACTCCCCTGGGCAGCCTGTAACACTCAGCAATGAGCTGGGACCGGACCCCCAGCCGCGCTCAGATCTCTCCTACCTGGGGTCTCAGCCCCATCCTATGCAAAAGCACAAGCAGGCAGAGGCTGGGCTCCCGCTGGAGGAAGCCCTGACTCCTGCTTAACCCGAAGTGTTTGCTCTGGGATTTTGCTCAGCCCGATACGTTCGACTAATCCCCCCCCAAATCAACCTCTGTCGATCCCCGGAGAAGCGCACAAGGACCGGGCAGAGGGCGGAGCACAGAGCCGCCCTCCCAGCATCTCCCCAGCGAGGCTGCCGGCATCGAGCCTCTTCTCGTTGTCCTTCTCTTTTATCCCCTCTGTCTGGATTCATCACGAAGGGACCTACCCAGACTCGCTCCTCAGGAGTCTCCCAGCCCCAGTAGCCATAGAAACCAGCTATTTTTAGTCTGTTTTCATGATGCCAGTAAACGACTTTTTCTCGACTTTGGAGAGACAAGAAGGACCAGGTCAGCCCCGGGTGCTGGTGGAGGGGGAACGGCGGCCGCTCCCGAGTGTCTGCGGAGATCCGGGGGGGGGGGCTTTCGTGCCGACCCCTCACTTCCCACACTGGAGAAAACATCGATGAGGATTTTTAGAGTGTGGATTTCATAGGGATCAGGACGTGGGGGTGGCGTGTGTGTCTTGTTTTGGTCTGTGATGAGCTTCCCCCTCCTCCTTTTGCTTCGAGACACCCCCCCCCCCCG
>VXBP01001522.1:167442-249483 GCA_013400115.1 Rhinopomastus cyanomelas
CCCCCCCCCCCCCCGTAAGACAAATTGGGGGCTGCTTGGAAGATGAGATCAACGCAGGGAAGAGCGCAGCGACACCGAAAGCATCCACGAGCCCCACGACAATGCCACTCGTTCCTGGGATGTCAGTGGGACTTGGCAGCCGAAGGCTGTTGAAGTCGGATGATGGAGAAGGACATTTGTCCGAGTAATTTGCACGTTAAGGAGCGGCGCCGCCGAGGGAAGGGAGCCGGGGCACCGCAGCCTTCTCCTGCAGGGTTTTCTTGCAGCGCTCAGCGCTCCCAGGGCAGTTCTCCTTCCCTGTGGCAGGATCCAGCCCACGGGGGGCAGCTCCCTGCCCTTGCTCCTCGCGGGGTGCTGGGCAAGCCGGGGGTGCAGGAGCATGGCAGCACGCGGGGAGCACTGTGAGAAGGGACCAGCAAACTTGCGCTGCAGGGAGAGGGATTCCTTCTGATGCTTCGGGGTGCCCCGGAGCTGTAAATGCACGGAGCTTCTGCTCGTTGACACGATCGTCCCACCCCACGACCGCGGACGATCGATCCGGGTCCCGCTGGCTCGTCCTGGGGGCTGCCGTGGCTCTGCTGTGACGCAGCGGGGCGGCTGTCGGTCCCTCTGTCTGCGCTCGGAGACTGGGCGAGGACGCAGTGAAGCAGCCGGAGCAGCTGCTCTAATAAATCAGCTCTACGATCTCCCCCCCGAGAGACGAGTTGTCTTTCCTGCGGGCCCGAGCTGGGCCGGGTGGGAGGAGAAGGGCTGGTGGGTTATGGGGATTGTGGTGGGAGACGCGCTGCTGGGCTCTGTGGGCTGCTGCTCGTGATGGCTTGGACCCTTAGCCAAGGAGCCGCTGGCTTTAGCCACCACAAGCACTCGGGAGCAGCAGGCTGAGGAGCAGTGGGCTGTGCAGATCTTCACCTGCAGCAGCATCCTGGCTCCAGGACATCTGCAGGCTGCCTCCCCAGCCGGGTCAGGGATGCTCTAGGGCAACTCAGAGGGTCTTCTGTACTTTCATACCTGTTCCCCTGTGCTCAGCCCAGCACCAGCTGCTGCCTGTGTTGGTCAACAAAGACAGAGCCTGAGTCCAAAGTGCTTGAGTTGCTGGCTCTCGGTTGAGATGCTCAGGGCTGGGCTCTGCACCGCTCAGCACTGGCACTGAACGTGCACCGACGTTCTGGCTGTCCAGGGTGCGAAGGAGACTCTCGTGGTGGCCTCCTCTCCCAAATTACTGATGATAGGACACGGGGAAATGGCCTCAAGTTGAGGCCATGGTCTAGGGGTTAGGGAGCTGTTGGGATCATAGAATCATTAGGGATTGGAAAGGACCTCAAAAGATGAGAGCTGGACTTGCTGATCCTGGAGATCCTTTCCAGCCAGGATGACTCTGAGATGCACAGTGCTGACCCATCTCTCTTCCCACCAAGCCTTGGACGCAGCTCAGGTCAGGCAGTGCAGACACTCACTGTCACACACAGCAGGAGCAGCAGTGAAATCCAGCAGCAGCAGCTCCAGAGCTATTGAATGAAGCTGCTCCTTGAATCCTGGGTTCAGCTTCGGGCCCCTCAGTCAGTGCCAGAAGGACGCGGAGGGGATGGAGTAGGTCCAAGGGCAGCAGAGCTGGGCTGGAGCCCCTTGGGCTGGAGCACAGGGAGTGGCTGAGGGAAATGGGTGGGGGTTAACTGGAGAAAAAGAGGCTCTGGAGACCTTCTCGCTCTCCATAACTCTGACAGGAGGTTGGAGTGAGGTGGGGGATCAGTCTCATCCCAAGTGACAGGACAAGAGGCAATGGCCTCAAGTAGCACCAAGGGAGATTTAGGGTGGATACTAGGAAAAATTCCTTTACTGAAAGGGTTCTCGGGCACTGGAATGGGATGCCCATGGCACTGCTGGAGTCCCCATCCCTGGAGAGCCCTGTGTGTGGGGGACAGCTTATTTAAGGACCCGTCAGTGTTGGGTTGATGGTCTTTGGGGTCTGCTGGGTCTTGATGATCTTGAAGGTCTTTTTCAGCCTGGGTGACTCTCTTGGGGCAGGTTCCCTAACCCCAGTGCAGCACAGAGGGGACACTGGTGGGACCATCAGACCTGTCTGCACAGGAGGGCACCGAGGTGCCCGTGGGGCAGCTGCAGTGTCACCCCAGCACCTCCTTGTCCTCAGCTGACCGGCAGCCCGACCCAACTCAGCGCATGTAACGGGGCCCTTTAAGAAGGGCTGGGCCAGACCACAGACACTGGGATGGAGGGGGGGTTCCATCCCCAAGGCCGCGGGCGGGCCCTGCCCGTTAGCTCCGGCAGCCCCTCTCCCGCCAATGGTTCAGCCCGCGGTGGGGCGGTGCCGGGCGCGGCGGGCGGCTTGAAAAGCGTCAGTGGGGCCTCGTCCGTCCCGCTGCCACCGGGCCCGGGGAGCCCCAGGAGCCGCGGAGACGGGCCTCGGAGCCCCGCTGGGGCCGAACCTCGGAGTCCCGCTGGGCCCCGGCGGGAGCACTGTTAGGCCCCGCCGCAGGGCGCATGCGCTGGGGGGGTGCGCAGGCTCTTAGAGGCAGCCGAGGGCTGGCGCTGCCGAGACCTCGTGGCGCAACGGTAGCGCGTCTGACTCCAGATCAGAAGGCTGCGTGTTCGAATCACGTCGGGGTCATTGCGGGGCTCCCCTGGGGTTCCCTTTTTTGCTCTGCGGGATGTTGTGGGGTGTCGCGCTCTACAGTTGAGGGTGAAGGTTGCTGGGGAGAGAGTTGAGCTCCTCGGTTCTAATTTTGGCACCGAGAGGGCAGGAGGTAGCCCAGTGCCTGTGGCCTCCCCTCCCACTGCGGGGCCCTGCAGACCCTCACCCAGAGTTAAAGGAACCAGCCTGCTTGTCCTTCACCCTGGTTAAGTGAAGCTGCTTCTCTGCGTTAAGTGGGAGAGGACTGAAGGCCTTAAGGCTCCCAGAAGGTTGGGAGATGCCCTGGCTATAGGGTTCCCCCTTTGTCCAGTTTCAGCAGACCATGGGCTGGGGATGACATCAGGGTGCTGGATCCCAACCCTGTGGATCCTCTGGACCGTTTGGGTGCTGCTAAACCTGTGTCCTCAGTACAAAACGTTGCTGAGAGAGACCGTCTTGGAGTTGTTGTGGATAACAGACTCCAACTGGCTCAGCAATGGACCACTGGTGGCCAAGAGGGTGTTGGGATGGAGCAAGAGGAGGGTGTCTGGCAGCTCAAGGGAGGTTCTTCTACCCCTTTATTCTGCTTTAGTGAGGCTGCACCTGGAATCCTGCGTCCAGCTGTGACCCCGAAGTAGCGCTTCTGGGATGTTTCAGGAATGTTTGGCATCAGGTGCTTGTGTTGTCCAAACTCTGTGGGAAGTTTATCAACAGCCCTTGAGAGGCTGCAAAGCGGAGCCACTGTTGGCTGGAGCCCGGCGCTGAGTGACTGCTTCTCCCTGGTTCAGCACTGAGAGGTGTCTTCTTGCTAAGAAAACCCAGCAGCAGCTGAACCGGGTTATCTTTGGAATTAAATAGTGTATTTGGGGGTGTCTCTTGAGGAAAGGCTGGGGGGTTCAGCCTGGAGAAGAGGAGACTCAGGGAGAACCTTCTCCCTCTCTCCAGCTCCCTGAAGGGAGGTTGCAGTCAGGTGGGAGTCAGCCTCTTCTCCTGGGCAACCAGCACCAGGGGCTGGAGCTGCCAGGGGAGGGTTAGGTGGGATGTTAGGAAGCCCTTCCTCACAGAGAGGGTGATCAGAGCCTGGACTGGGCTGCCCAGGGCAGTGATGGAGGTGTTGAAGGGCAGCCTGGCTGTGGCCCTGAGCACCCTGGTGTGGCCACTGCGGTGAAGTTAGGTGCTGGTCTGGGCTGGCTGAGCTCCGAGGGCTTCTCCAGCCTCAATGATTCTACGATTGTCTCCTTTACTCCAGTGGCTGCAGCTCCAGCTTTGGCTCAGATGTGCCCTTTGTTGTTTGAAGCCACTTTCCATGTGGAAGGAGCAGTGAGGTCTCACCTGCAGGATGCATAAAGCTTCTCAGTGGTCGTGTGATGCTGTGTGGCAGCTCCAGCTGCTTTCACCTGCTCAGCTCAGGTGGGTTGTGCCTGCCTGGGCTCCCTGAGTCCTGAGCTCCTGCCATCCCATGGCTCTTGCCTTGACTGGCTCTTCCTTTGGGCTTCGTTGCTCCACAACAGGCTGTGGGAACAGTGCTTTGAGCTCCTGCTGCCACGGAGGTTACCCTGGGCTTGCGAGAACAGCCGCAAGAATCAGAACTGGAGGCTTCCTGGCCCTGGCAAGTTTTAATTAAATAAGAGCAGACAGGCAAGAAAGAGCTCCTGAAGTGCCTGTGAAGTCTGCATCCAGCCCTGCAGCCCGACAGCCCAGCGCAGGGGATGGCAGGAGCTGCCTGAGCCTTGCTCTAGGAGCTGGAGTAAATGTGCTCCATGTGTTGGATGTGTGGCTACTAATTACATTGCTTAATTGCTTTGGGCTTTAGCTCTGCTGGGGTCGGGCTTATAGCAAGTGACTGGAACCTCTTAAAAGGGTGACACTTGCAGAGCTTGAGTTTGTCTCCTGTTTTCTCAGTGTTCTCTCACTGTTTAGGGCTTAAGCCTTGTGGGTTGTTTTTAATATAAAAAGCTTTTCATGCTCCTCAATTTGTTCTTTTTTTCAAAGATTAAGATGGTTTAATGGGAATTTCCCAGAAGGATTGAGGTTGGAAGCCCTCTGAGCCCAGCCAGCCCAGACCAGCACCTAACGTGACTCCAGTGGCTGCACCAGGGCACCAAGGGCCACAGCCAGGCTGCCCTTCAGCACCTCCAGGGCTGGGGACTCCCCCACTGCCCTGGCCAGTCCAGTCCAGGCTCTGATCCCCCTTTCCCTGAGGAAGATCTGCCATCTCGTCCTGGCTGGGAGAAGAGCCTGACCCCAACCTCCCTTCAGGGAGCTGCAGAGAGGGAGAAGGGTCCCCCCTGAGCCTCCTTGTCTCCAGGACTAAATTCCAAATGTGGTCTGGAAACACCTCAGTCCCGTTTGCAGGTTCCCCACAGGGGTTTGTGAAACATGGAGCCTTCTGGAGCTGCTGAGGCTCCTGCCAAGGTCTTTGCTGGAGCCCTCAGTCCTGACTGAGCAGGACCACAGAATCATTAGGGATTGGAAGGGACCTCAGAAGACCACCCAGTCCAAAACGGGTCTTTGAAGAGGTAGCTGCAGTGAAAAGGCTCCTCTGTGCCTGTGAGTTTTAGTGCTGGGGGTCAGTAGAAGGGTTGGGGGTTTCCTGTGGAGGAATCGCCTCTGTCTGCTGCCGGGCTCGGAGCACCTCCAGTGAATCCTGCAGAGATCCCAGGATTTCCTCCCTTGGAGCTGTTGTGACCTGAGCCAGCTCCAGGGAGCCTGGCTGCTGCCCAGCTCTCGGTGCTTCCAAGTGTCTTCCCAGGCTCTTCCCCACCCTTTCGTGCCTTGCCCCGAGTTTGCCATTTCTTGTCCCTCAGGAAACCAAACCCCACATCACAGGAGGGTTTAGCCTCTGCCCTCCGGAGGGGATGGAGGTGAGGAGGGGGCTGCAGGCAGTTCAGCTCCTTGAAACCAGCGCCCTGGGATCTCGGGAGCCTCTTATTCCCCGTCTCAAACTGGGAGGGCCAACGTTCTAATCCAAAGCAGGTCACTGGAGCCGGATGGTGGAGGAGCAGCTGCTGGGCAGTCAAGCACGATGCCCCGGCGCTGGCGGCGGCTCCGTCAGAGGTGGAAATGTGCTGCTGAAAATAACCTGCCGGGTGGCTGCAGCCCTGACCTTCAGCTGGGGGACTGCAGAGCCTCCTCTTCTCCTCTTCACCCCGAGCCCTCTGCCTTTGGGCTGGGGGGCTCTGCTGGACCCTGCATGGGCTGCTGCTGGGCTGGTGGCTCTGGGAGCAGCACCTCCAGCACAAGGGTGTGGGGAGGAAATGGAACCAAAACCCCCTGGATGAACTGACAGAGACAGTGAGGTGTGGAGGGGGTGTGTCAGAGAGCTAAATATCCAGGGTGGTTGGACCAGATGATCTTTCCAGGTCCCTTCCAATCCCTGATGTTCCTGTGCAACTGGATCCAGGGGATCCTGCTGTGGCAGGGGGTTGGACAGGGTGATCTTTCCAGGTCCCTTCCACTCCCTGATGTTCTGCGATTCTAATGAGCATCTCGCTGCTGGGGAAAGGCTGAGGGAGCTGGGGCTATTCAGTAGGAAAAAAGGAGCCTGAGGGGTGACCCTGAGCTGAGAGGGGTTTTGACTCCTCTACTGGAGCAGAACACCCTGTGTTTTCACCTCCAGACGCCCTTTTGGGGACTTCCTAAGGACTCAAAGCCCCACGTTTTCCTTTGTGGTGAGGGTCCTTTGAAGTCCTCTTCAAAGACGAAGCCAAACTTCCCCTTCATTCCACAGGCTGTGATGGGTGTCCAGCTCTGCTGGAGCAATTAGCTTGGTGGGTGATTGCTGCTGCTGCTTTAAAAACAACACGGGAAGAAAAACTTCTAAAACCCGGAGCGGTTGGGACCTGTTTGGGAGAAACACGGAGCCAGCAGCTGTGCCGGGGGCTGACCTGGCAGCCTAGCAGCTGTGACAACAAAAGCAGAGCTGCCTCAAACGGCTGCTTTGTGCGGTGATTGGAAACGGCTTCAAGGAAAAGGTTAGGTGCTGGTTTGACTGGGTTGAGCTCTGGGGCTGGAGAAGTGACCGTGCACTTGGTTCTGGTGACTGATCCCCATCTGATGAGCGGGATCTCGGCCACTGCTGGAGCCTGGAGACTCAGATGTGTTCACAGGCACAGAACGGATTGGATTGGAATGGAAGGGACCTTGGGGATCACAGAGCATCAGGGACCAGGAGGGACCTCCAGAGATCACCCAGTCCCATCCCCCCTGCCACAGCAGGATCCCCCGGATCCAGTTGCACAAGAACAGCCCAGGAGGGTTTGAAATGTCTCCAGAGAAGGAGACTCCACAGCCCCGCTGGGCAGCCCCTGCCAGGGCTCTGCCACCCTCCCTGGGAACAAGGTCCTTCTCACACTGATGGGGAACCTCCTCTGCTCCAGCTCACACCCACTGCCCCTTGTCCTGTCACTGGGTGCCCCTGAGCAGAGCCTGGCTCCATCCTCCTCACACCCACTCTTCACATCTTGATCAACATCCATGGGGTCACCCCTCAGGCTCCTTTATCCCAGCTCCAGAGCCCCAGCTCCCTCAGCCTCTCCTCATAAGGGAGGACTAACATTTTCCAAGTGAGGGTGATAGACCCCTGGCTGCCCAGAGAAGCTGTGGATTCTCCTTCTCTGGAGACGTTCAGCCCCTGCCCCTGTTCCTGTTTGGGACCTGATCTAGGGATCCTGCTGTGGCAGGGGGACTGGGGTTGGTGGTCTTTCGAGGTCCCTTCCAATCCCTAATGACTGGATCTAGAGGATCCTGCTCTGGTAGGGGGGTTGGACTGGATGATCTTTCGAGGTCCCTTCCAATCCCTGATGCTCTGTGACTCTGTGATGCCCCAGTAGATGCTCTAGCACAGGTTCCAGTAGCCACTCCAGTAGACACTCCAGAGGGCCACCAGGCAGTGCCTCGTGCACAGGCAGCCTGAGCTGCGGCTTTTTAAGCCTCCAGTCATCCCGCTGGAGCAGCCATCTCAGGCTGGTTCGTGCTCCGAGGTCCCTCTCACCCCGTTTCTCCCGGCTCCGGCAGAAGCACCGCCGCAGCCTCCGGAACAAAAGGCTTCGCGGCGGTGCCCCGGGCTGCTCTGCACTGGCTGATCCGCGAAGACATGAATATTTCATGGAGCTGCAGCTAAGCGAAGGAAATTGCAAGTTGACATAAACTGATGCTCTTTGTATTGGCTCCGTGGCAATTACCCGCAATCAGTTAATTACAGCCGCCTCCTGCGCCCCGGCTGCCGGCGGGGAGGGAGTAGCTGCTCCGCTCTGCTGCAGCCCCTTCGCTCGACGGACGCTGCTGCTGCTGCTGCTGCTGGCTCCCGGTACCTCAGCGAGAGCTGCTGGTGGTCACTCGGTTCGGCTGCCTGGCTGCTCTCACCCGGAGTCTGCCCGCCTGGAGGGGGCTGAGGACCACAGGAGGCTTCTGCCGAGCAGTCCCGCTGGGGTGAGCAGAGCCACCCGGCTGCCGAGGTGCTCGGAGGAGAGGTCGAGGGAGCTGGGCAGGTTGAGTCTGGGCAAGAGGAGGGTGATGACAGGGGACCTCATTGCCCTCTGCAGCTGCCTGACAGGAGGCTGTAGAGAGGTGGGTGCTTCTCCTCAGGAACCAGTCGCAGAACCGGGGGAAGTGGTCTGAAGTTGAGGCCGGGGAGGTTTGGGTTGGGTATCAGGAGGAGGTTCTGCATGGAAGGGTGGCTGGGCACCGGAAGGGCCTTCCCAGGGAGGGGGTTGAGTCTCGGTCCCTGGAGGTGATGAAGAAGCGTGTAGAGGTGGTGCTTGAGGACCTGCTGTAGTGGCACCATGGAGGGGGTTGGTTTGTCTCATCCATCCATCAGGTATTGAAGGTGCTCGGGTGTTTAGGCTTGTTGTTGCTGTTGGAGGGTCTGGTTGGACTGGGTGAACTGGGAGGTCCTTTCCAACCAGGATTATTCTGTGCGATAATAGCGGGGAGATGGATCTGCCCCTGTTAGACATCCTGGGGTGGATCAGAAGGGGGATGGTTAGTGGATCAAGAGAGGTTCTCCTCCTCCTCTACTCTGCCCTGGGGAGACCACAGCTGGAATCTGTGTTCTCAGCTCCAGGAGGACACAGAGCTGCTGAGGAGAGCCCAGCACAGAGCCACAGGGGTGATGGAGGGAGGGGAGCATCTCCCTGCTGAGGAAAGGCTGAGGGAGCTGGGGCTCTGGAGCTGGGAAAAAGGAGCCTGAGGGGTGACCCCATGGATGTTGATCAATGTGTAAAGGGTGGGTGTGAGGAGGATGGAGCCAGGCTCTGCTCAGGGGCACCCAGTGACAGGACAAGGGGCAGCGGGTGTGAGCTGGGACAGAGGAGGTTCCCCATCAGTGTGAGAAGGACCTTGTTCCCAGGGAGGGTGGCAGAGCCCTGGCAGGGGCTGCCCAGGGGGGTTGTGGAGTCTCCTTCTCTGGAGACATTTCAAACCTTCCTGGGCTGTTCCTGTGTGACTGGATCTGGGGGATCCTGCTGTGGTGGGGGGCTTGGACTGGGTGATCTCTGGGGGTCCCTTCCCATCCCTGATGCTCTGTGATTCTGATACCACCAGGTCCTCCCCCTTGGAGTTTAGGTGGCCTTGATCTAGTAATAGGAAAGGAAAAGGACTAGTTGCCTGGTTGTCCACAGACGAGTGGAACCTCTGCTGGCAGAGCAGCCAGAGATGCCCGGGGTGGCCAATGCTTTTCCAGTCCTTTGCCTCCCAGAGCAGCTCAGGAACCCTGCTTCCCTATAAATGCTGATGGGGCAGGGTGTCAGTGAACCCGAGGGTTAAAAGGAGACACTGACAGCTGAGGTGGGGAGGAGACTGCCTCCAGCTGCTCTTAGAAAGCCAGGAAAGTGGGGTTTTTCCCCTTGTATGGGAATTCATGGATCAAAAGGGGTCCTGAGCTGTAGAAAGTGGGTTTCTAGAGCCTCTTTGCTTTCAGTTTTAGCACAGTACTTTCCAGCTGTGTCAGGTCTGTGTGTGCTGTTCCAAGACACCTTTCCCAAAGGCTCAGATAAACCATAAAGGTTCTCAGACACTGGAAGAGGCTGCTCAGGGCACTGGCAGGGTCCCCATCCCCGGAGGTATTTGAGTGTGGATCCAGCACTTGGGGGTGACCTGGCAGTGCTGGGGTGGAGGTTGGACTCGATGGTCTGGAGGGCTGGTTGCAGCTCTGGGCACCTCAGGACAAGGGAGACAACGAGGGGCTGGAGTGAGGGCAGAGGAGGGCAATGGAGCTGGGGAAGGGCCTGGAGAGTCAATCTGATGGGGAGAGATGGAGAGAGCTGGGACTGGTTAGGCTGAGGAAGAGGAGGCTGAGGAGGGACCTCATCACTGTCTACAACTGTCTGAGAGGACCCTGCAGAGATGCTGGTGCTGGGCTCTTCTCACAGGTGACAGAAGCAGAGGGAAGGGCTTCCAGCTCCAGCAGGGGAGGGTCAGACTGGGCATCAGGAAGAGATTCTTCCTGGAGAGAGTGGTCAGGGACTGGGATGGGCTGCCCAGGGGGGGGATTGAGTCCCCATCCCTGGGTGAGTTTAGAAGCCACTCAGCTCTGGTGCTGGGGGATGTGGTTTAGGGGTGACCTTGCAGAGTGGGGTTGCTGGTTGGACTCGCTGATCCCAGGGGGCTTTTCCAACCTGAGTGATTCTGTGATCGTGTAAAAGGTCTCTTCCAACCAAAGAGATTCAGGGATTCAGTGGATGGAGCAGCGCTGGGTCACCCCTCTGTGCCAGCTGCAAACGTGGTGCCTGGGTTGCAGCTTTCGAACAGTTTTATGACCAGAAGGGCTGGGCTGGGGTTGGTTCTCTTTATCTTTATTTCCTCTAGCTGCTGGGTTCCTCTGTCCCTCGGTGGCAGAAACCCCGCGGTGGGAGCACAGCTCGGTCCTGCTGACAGGAGCAGCGCTGGGCGCTGACGGCAGAGCTGAGGCTGCGCCTCCCGCTCCCCCCTCCCTGCTGCTCGGGAACCAGCTCTTCAGGCAGTGAATGAAAGGCTGGTGGGAGGGTGCAAACAGCCGGTGACTTGTCTGCCTGGAGCTCTCTGTGTGCTCCTCGTACCTTTCTTTCCCCGTTGCTGAAGCCCAGGGTGGATGTTTTACGCCCCAGCTAGAGGGTTTGCTCGGAGGTGGCTGGAGTCCTGGAGGGCTCCTGGGCTGCCTGTGGCCGGGACTGCTGCATCGAGGAGGATTCACAGCTTCCCCAGGCTCTGGTTATCTCACAGATGAGAAACCCCAGCTACAGGCTGAGGGTGGTGATGGCTCTGGCAGGTACTAGCCAGGGGATCACGGAATCCCAGAGCATTAGGGGTTGGAAGGGAACTTGAAAAATCACCCAGTCCCATCCTCTGGCCACAGCAGAATCACCTAGGTCCAGTCATTAGGGATTGGAAGGGACCTGGAAAGGTCACCCAGTCCCATCCCCCTGACACAGCAGGATCCCCCAGATCCAGTCAGTCCAGGTGGGTTTGAAATGTCTCCAGAGAAGGAGACTCCACAACCCCCCTGGGCAGCCCCTGCCAGGGCTCTGCCACCCTCCTTGAGAACAAGGTCCTTCTCACACTGATGGGGAACCTCCTCTGCTCCAGCTCACACCCACTGCCCCTTGTCCTGTCACTGGGTGCCCCTGAGCAGAGCCTGGCTCCATCCTCCTCACACCCACCCTTCCCATCTTGATCAACATCCATGGGGTCACCCCTCAGGCTCCTTGTTCCCAGCTCCAGAGCCCCAGCTCCCTCAGCCTCTCCTCAGCAGGGAGATGCTCCCCTCCCTCCATCACCCCTGTGGCTCTGCCCTGGGCTCTCTCCAGCAGCTCTGTGTCCTTGTGGAGCTGAGGGGCCAACAGCTGGACACAAGGTCCCAGCTGTGGTCTCCCCAGGACAGAGTAGAGGAGGGTTAGGGACTTGTTCTGGGGGATCCTGCTGTGGCAGGGGGATTGGACTGGGTGATTTTTCAAGGTCCCTTCCAATCCCTAATGACTCTGTGATCAAGGGGGGAGTTTCTTTATCATAACCACTTCTGGAAAGATGTTCTTGCCCCCTTCAGGTCTGTAACTGACTGAAAGGGGGTGATGCTGGACACGAGGGCTTCCCGTTGCTGCCTGCTGCACCTGCTCTGAGGAGAACCCGACGGTGAGTGCTCTGGCCTCCTAAATCACTGCTCTCGAATTCAAACCACTTCTGCCTGAAGGGTTTCGCTTCAGTAGTTAAGTGGTTTTTCCTCTCCCCGCCTGAGCTGTCTCCCTTCTCAGTCTCGTTGCTCCCAGCCCCTCTTTGCTAAACTCCCTCGGGATCAGCGCGGAGCTGACACCTCATCGGCACCCACCTCCCCCAGTTTAGCAGCTCACCCCTGCCCCTGGGGGAACTGGGGCGCCTCCTGCTCCCCCGCGGGTGGCTGCGGGCTGCGATCAGAGGTTCTTCCCCCGTCTCTCTAATTTTATGTGCTGCTGCCAGCGAGGGTCTGTGCTCGGCAGGAGCAGCGCCCCGACAGCAGTGACAGCAACGCGGGTGCTAAATGGGGAAGAGAGGAGGTGCTGCCGCGCCGGAGGTCGGCGGTGAGCGATGAGCAACGCGCCTGTCGCTCGTCTCTGCTCTCAGACACTGCGGGATGGGGCTGGGGGACCGCGGGAGAGTGGAAGCGACCAGAGACCAGCCTTGGTCAGACGGGTGACATCAGGAGCATCAGGGATGGGAAAGGACCTGGAAAGATCACCCAGTCCCATCCCCCTGCCACAGCAGGATCCCCTGGATCCAGCCATCAGGGATGGGAAGGGACCTGGAAAGATCACCCAGTCCCATCCCCCTGCCACAGCAGGATCCCCTGGATCCATTCCATTCTCTGCACAGTCTGCTCCCACCTCTTTTCAGCACCCACTCCACGAATGATTAACCTTCCCTTCCTTTGAAGACCAGGGAACAAATCACTGCGGTTGGAAGCCAGAGCTCAGTGCAGTCCCTGGAAAACCCCCACGGGCTTTGTTCCCTGCACTGGGGTCTGTGGGGCCGGTCAGAAGGCGGCTGTGGGCTGCTCTAACAGTGTAGAAGAGATGCAGGAGCCTGGAACAGTCTGCCCAGGGGGGCTGTGGAGTCTCCTTCTCTGGAGACGTTTCAAACCCTCCTGGACTGTTCCTATGTGACTGGATCTAGGGGATCCTGCTGTGGCAAGGGGATGGCACTGGGTGATCTTTGGGGGTTCCTTCCAACCCTTAATGACTGGATCTAGGGGATCCTGCTGTGGCAAGGGGATGGCACTGGGTGATCTTTGGGGGTTCCTTCCAACCCTTAATGACTGGATCTAGGGGATCCTGCTGTGGCAGGGGGATGGGACTGGCTGATCTTTCATGGTCCCTTCCAGTCCCTGATGTTCTGTGATAGCAGCCAACCACAGCTTCACTTAAGGGGCTGCTTCCAGTGATCACAAGGAGATGGGCTGTTCCCAGCCCTGTATCTCCCACAAACCCCATTTCCTGGGAACAATCAGCTTTGACCCCCCCAGTTTATATCAAACAGAGGGTTGTAGTTTGTTTTTATTTAGAGGCAAAGCCCGATGCAGCCCTACCTGATCCGGGGGAGGGGGGGAACTCGCTGTCTAATGAGCCCGAGTCATTAGGCAGCTCCAAGCCCTTTCATGCCTCTGCGGCTCTGCTAACTGGAGCTAATTCTGGATGTTACTGGTGTGTGCTGGGGCTGGGGCTGTCTTTGCCAGCAGCTGTCTTCTCGGAGTGCCAGCCCGCCCTGAGATGGTGTCTGTGTGTGTTTGTCAGCCGGGCAGACACAGCTGGTGGACTTCTCCCCCTGGGTCAGGCGCTGGGATTGAGAGGTGCTGGAGCTCTTGGCTCTTGTCTCTGTGTGTTAAGGTGACTCTCTGCAACCAGCTCAGGGCCCTGCAGGGGGGAGAATTAATTAGTGAACTGGTTAATTAACTGTCATCTGGCCAAACCTCTGTGAGAAATGACAGGGGAGGGCCGGATGCTGTCTCGAGTCCCCCTGCACTGCTCCCTCCCCATGCCCTGTGCCAAAGCTCGATGGGGTGGGGGGCTGGCTGTGTGCTCTGCTGGCACAAGGAGGTGCCTGGGCACGACCTGCTCCTCCTGCGTGTTCCCCCTCTGTCTACAGGATCCTGAGCTGTTCTAAAACCCTTCAGCCAGACTTCCAGAGGTGCTCTGCTTCCCCTAGTTTCTCACCTCTAGGTCTCCCCTCTGCAGCTCCACACGCTGTGGGGAGCTGTCTGGTCACGGGTTGAGCTGGCTCCTCCTGAAGGGATGCAGGTAGGGAAGAGGAGGACAAACCAAGGGCTGAATTGGGGTAATTTGCAGGAATTCCTGGCTTCTCCTGCTGTTCCCATGGAAACAGCTGTTGAACTGCAGGGAACTGCTGTGGGCGTTCAGGGCTGCTCTGTTTTCCCCTTAACCAGGGACATTTCCTTTCACATCTCCCAGCAGCCTGGAAAAGTTCTCCGCCTCTCTGAAGCACAGATGTGGAGTGTCCTTGGGCTGTCCCTGTCTTACTCTCTGTGTTCCTGTGCTGCTTGGTCTGGGGGATCTTTCGAGGTCCCTTCTGATCCCTAACGGTCTGTGAGTCTGTGACACTCTTCTTGCTCTGTGTCTGACCTCCCTGTCTTCAGCTCTTTGAGGAGCCCCAGGAAGTCTCCTTAGCAGGAAGGGAAGACCCTGCCAGGGAGAGATGCCACAGGGAGGAGGGTCACAGAATCCCAGAGCGTTAGGGACCCCGAGAGACCACCCAGTCCCACCCCCTGCCACAGCAGGATCCCCTAGGTCCAGTTGCACAGGAACAGTCCAGGTGGGTTTGAAACTGGGATAGAACTGGGAGCGGAGATGGTGTTGACACAGAGCAGGGCTCTGGCAGAGCCCAGGTGCTGGAGAAGCGAAGGCAGGAAGGAAGAGGGAGAGATTAATTGGATGAAAGCACGGAGACAGGTAGGGCAGCTGGGCCACCAAGCCCAGGGGTTCAGCCCCTGCCTGCTGGATGAGGCAGACCCGACAGGCTGGAAGACAACCCTCTGTCTCACACAGACAGGGCTTAGGAGTGCTGCAGGGACTGGAGCCCTCACGCAAAGCCGTGCTCAGCAGATGCTCTCTGAGCAGTGGCAACTGGCCAGCGCTACAGCGAGTCCCTCCCATGGCAAAGGGCTTGGGATCTGCTGCAACAGTCGAGGTGACCAACCCCCCATCACTAGGCAGCTGATAGTGTGGGGCAAGGGGAGTTACCCCGGGTACCAGGATGGGGTGGGCACTGAGCTGTTGGAGAGCAGCGGAGGAGAAAGGGACCTGGAGGTGCTGGTGACCAGCAGGATGGCCAGGAGCCAGCAGTGGGCCCTGCTGGCCAAGAAGGCCACTGGCATGCTGGGGTGGATCAGAAGTGGGGTGTTTAGGAGATGGAGAGAGGTTTCTCCTCCCTCTCTGCTGGGGAGACCACAGCTGGAATCTTGTGTCCAGCTCTGGGCCCCTCAGCTCCAGAAGGACACAGAGCTGCTGGAGAGAGCCCAGGGCAGAGCCACAGGGATGGTGGAGGGAGGGGAGCATCTCCCTGCTGAGGAGAGGCTGAGGGAGCTGGGGCTCTGGAGCTGGGAAAGAGGAGCCTGAGGGGTGACCCCATGGATGTTGATCAAGGTGTGAAGGGTGGGCGTGAGGAGGATGGAGCCAGGCTCTGCTCAGGGACACCCAGTGACAGGACAAGGGGCAGCGGGTGTGAGCTGGAGCAGAGGAGGTTCCCCATCAGTGTGAGAAGGACCTTGTTCCCAGGGAGGGTGGCAGAGCCCTGGCAGGGGCTGCCCAGGGGGTTGTGGAGTCTCCTTCTCTGGAGACGTTTCCAACCCTCCTGGGCTGTCCTGAGGAACTGGATCTAGAGGATCCTGCTATGGACTGGGTGATGTTTAGAGATCCCTTCCCATCCCTGATGCTCTGTGATCCTGTGAACCCTGTCTGATGGCTCCAAGGCTGAACTGGGGTTAACTCCAAGGAGTTTTGCAAACTGGTGTTGGATTTAAAACCTCCTCCAGCCACCTCTGGAGACCTTCTGGTGGCCACCAGAGGAGTAAATTCCCCTGGGATGAAAACATGAGAACCCTCCAGCTCTGAAAGCTGCAGTTCAAGGGCTGCTGAGAGCTCGATGCCAGCAGTGAGGTCCCAGCAGCAACCCAGTCGCATCTGCTCACAGCTCCAGTGGGCAGACAGGAGCAAGAAATCCCAGGGGGTGTCGGGGACCCTTAGAGCTCCAGGGGTTCCTGAAGGATTAGAAACATCTGCTGGGCTGACCTGCAAACGCATCTCCCGGGAGCAGCTTTGAA
This sequence comes from Rhinopomastus cyanomelas, assembly GCA_013400115.1. Taxonomy (NCBI): domain Eukaryota; kingdom Metazoa; phylum Chordata; class Aves; order Bucerotiformes; family Rhinopomastidae; genus Rhinopomastus; species Rhinopomastus cyanomelas. The sequence goes on from VXBP01001522.1 coordinate 183,348, forward strand.
GCTCCGCGGAGGAGGCGCTGAAGGGATCTTGCTCTTGGCTTTTGCTCAGAATCTGCAGAACTTCTTCAGGAGAAGAAGAGAGAAGCAGGTCAGGGAGGCAGGAGGCTGGGAAATGGGGGCTTGACGGGCCCTACAGCCTCAGGGCAGAGCTCAGCCTTCATAGAATCATTAGGGATCGGGAGGGACCGCGAAAGATCATCTCGTCCAGGCCCCCTGGCACAGCAGGACCACCCAGACCGAGTCGGACACCCGGAGCCAGAGCTGCAGGGAGCCCAGTGCCCGTGTTTTCCCCACGGGGTGAGTGTCCATCAGATACCCCCCTCACCCAGTGCTGGGCTCTCCTCTCCCTGAGCCACATCCCGTCGGCATCACGGGATCCACCAGCTCCTGGCACCCCGCAGCAGCCCGGCCGGGTGTTCTCCTCTTCTCCAGCGTCCCCGCTCCCCCTCTTTTCGTGCCGTCTGCCTCCCGTCGCCGCGGGGTTTGCGTGGGCAGGCGGGGGCAGCGGCGGCTCCGGAACATCGTGTGCACGCGTGGGGAGCCATAAAAGGCTTTAGGACGGGGCTGGCGACGCAGCGCTGCGCGATCGCTCCCCCCGCGGCTGCTGGCACCGAGGAACGGGCCAGATGGGGCAGCCGGCTCCCTCTTAATCACCCCTCGGCTCCGCCGCGAGGGCGACTCTCGGGGCTGCGTTTCCGCCGATGGGGTTTGTTCCCTCCCACGCGGCTCTCGCGTCGCCCTCGCGTGGGCCGGGGGGACACGGAGGGGACTGGGGATGCTCCGCGGGATTCGGGTGTGGAAGCCGAGGAGGGTCCGTAGCGGGGAGCCGCGCTTCGCCGGCGCTCGGCTGGGCTTCCCGGGAGCTGTGAGTAGCATCCGAGCTCTCGTCGTGGGGAGGGAGGGACGGAGGGGAAGCTCTCGCCGGAGGTCAGTGGGTTGTTGCGGGGGTGGGCGATGCTGGGGAGGAGGAGGAGGAGGTTTGCTCCCAGGGCAAGGCCAGGCTTGTAGTGGGCAACAACCCACGCAGCTTTGAGTTTGTGCTCGTGGAGGTGGGGAGGGGGTTTCCCCCCTCTTTATTTTTCGCAGCGGTCCCTAAATCCCCCCGGTGCAGCCCCTCCCCAGAGCGGGCCCTGAGGAGGCAGCGATGGGGTTTGCACGGAGCTACCTCCCAGCTGAGCTCTGCCTCCAGCTCCTTCCCGGGAGCGATGCAGCCCGAACACCCGGTCACAGGAGCTTTGTGAGCTGAACCCGAGAGGCGGCAGGGCTGGCAAAAGCCCCCCTGGGTTTGACCTGTGGGACAGGAGCTACTTGTGCGGGGAGCAGAGCAGCCCCCGGAGCAAGAGAGGGGTGATGCCGGGATCCTGGGGGCCGCTGCTCTCGGGAACAGGACCCCCCACCCCGTTATATTTTCTCTCGGTGAAATGATAACTCCTGTTCCTGAGGGAAACTGCGATGAGAACAAACCTGAGCCGGTCCTGCAGAACCACCCCCCCCCAGGAGATAACACAAAGGATGGTCGGCTGGGCTCTTTCTCAGGGAGCATCAGGGACCCCGAGAGATCCTCTAGTCCGATCCCCCTGCCGCGGCAGTCCCTGCTCAGCCAAGAAATGGACCAGCTCACCTCCCTGTCCCGTAGCCACTCGAGCTCCTGGCATCCCCCTGCTCCCAGGGAGCGGTTCCCTGCCGCCTTCCCCTATTACCGACCTCGGGGGATGGCATTTGCCTTGAGGGGGCTGGAAATGAGCTCGGGGGGCTGCCGATGGGGGAAGGGGGTGAAGCCGGGGAGGTCAGATCGGTCACAGCCGCCGTCTTCGCGTTCCAGCCGCTCCTCGGTCTGCGACGGGAGATGCTCCGGGGTCCGCACTGCCCGTGAGCGGTGCTGCTGCTGTTTTTTGTTTCCTCGGTTCAGTTCCGCCTCTTATCGCGGTGGGGTTGGGTTTTTAGCTCTTTCCTCGATAACTGAGGAGCTGCTTCTTTGCCAGCCGGGTAACTGGGAGAGGCAAGCAGGGAACGAGTAGATTTCTGCTCCCTGGGGGGTGGTGGTTGTTGTTGTTTTTCCGGGGAGCTGTTACTATGGCAGGGAAACTCGAGTCAGCCTGAAGAGAGGGCAGAGATACCAGACTGAGCATCCCCTGCGCTTCTGTTTAAAGCTTCAGCTGCCAGGGGCTGAGCAGGGGACGAGGAAAAGCACCAGAGCCCCGCCAGGCTTCTCCCAGTCTGATTGCTGTTGACTGGGAAGAAGAGACTGACCAATCCCCCCTCTCTCCACCCTCCTCTCAGGGAGCTGTGAGAGCAGTCAGGGCTCCCCTCAAAGCTTTGGGCTTGAGTTCTTTTAATTTAAAGACTTCTCAGCTTCAAAGTTGGAGTTAGTTGGAAATCTAGGCTGGGTCTTACGTGACCTTGAGGGCCACGGCTGTGTGAGAGCCAGAGCTGGTGGGGGAAGCTGAGTGTCACCGAGAGGTGAGGGTTTGGGACAGGAGCCTGAGCTTCTCCCGTGCTGGGGGTGTTGCAGAGGAGCCTTGAAGGATAAGAGGTTCTGTTCTCCTTGAGGAACAGGAGGTTCTTCTTCAGCTAAAAACCTTGACTAAGCCATGAGGGTTTCAGGAGAGCTCTGTCTGTGGGGGGCACTGGGCTCTCTGGACCAGCCTACCCCAGGGGTTTGGGGTGCTGGGATCTTCCCTTGGAGCCTTCTCCCTGGAGGAGGTAGGATGAGATGGTTCCTTTGTGGGTGCTGGGCAGGAGGAGATGTGGACTTGGACCTTCCTGGAAAAACCCAGCCCTGTTGGCCCTGTCTTTGCTTAGTTTTTACAGCAAGGGTTGGTACCTGAGCCCAGAGGGACAGGGCAGGGCCTCCTCATGCTGGGCTGCTGCTTGTCTGACCGGGCAAAGGGTGGTTGCCCCGTGGGCTTCGTGCTTCCAGCAGGAGAAGCTGCTCAGCCCAGTTACAGCCATTAAAGGGGCTGTTGGGTGCTGCTCCCACATCTGACACATCCCCCTGTGTCAGCTGGGGTGGGCTGGGTCCCAGGAGCTTTCAGAGCAGGTGCAGCCAGCACGGAGGAAGCTCTCCCCAGGTTTCCTCTCCCTTCTCACCACTCGCTGGGTTCAGGTTTGAGCCCATTTGGGATGTTCCTGTGGTGCTGAGCAGCTCCAGCTGCAGGCTGTGTCCTTGGGGGGCAGATGGGGCGTCTCTGCCTGCCCCGTTCCAGTTCCCTGCGTCCAGTCCTGGCGACAGCAGGCACGAAGGTCCCAGGAGAACCTGCCCACGGGGTCTGGACCTTTGTGTGGGGCCTGGTGCTGTCTCTGCCCCCCGGAGCTGACGAGTGGTGTTGGGTGGGCTGGGATCACACTGGGGGAAGAGCCGAGCCCCAGGGGACCAGCACTTGCCCACCGAGCGTTGGAGCCAGCGCCTGGGGCAGCCCCCAGCGAGGGCCTGGCTGCTGCTGTCAGCTGGAGCTGCACTGGGCAGGCAGTGAGGAGCAGGCGAGGGGCAGCTGGGCTGCGCCTGATCCCCTCCTGGGCAGCGGGTGAACCTCCTGGGGATGTGAGCTCCCCCCTCCCGGCTCCGAGGCTGTTCCTGGGGTTCCCCGCACTGAATCATCTCCTTCTCGCTGTCTTCCTCGAGTCTGTGCTGTGTCATCTCTCCCTGCTCTTTATTTAATGGAGTGCAGGCAGCCAAGTCGGAGCTGAAGCGAAGCTGCTGGCTCCTGCTGGCTGCTGGGGGAGCAGGAGCTCGACTCCTGCTTCGCGCTGGCTCTCAGCTATTTCCAGCTCGTTGTCGTCCCCGTTCCTGCCTCTCCCCTGGGAGTCGTCGCCGCTCCGGCGGCTGGTGCTGGCCGGGTGTCAGGGCTGGCTCCAGCTCTGCTCTGCAGCCCCCTCTCTCACGCTGGCTGGCTGCTGTGACATCTAGGTGAGTACAGCAGCTCCTTCTCCCACAGGGTCCTCTGTTAGCTGGTGGCTGCGGCTCTGCTTCACCGGGAACAGGCTGCCCATCCCTGGAGCAGTTCAAGGCTGGATGGGGCTCTGGGCAAACTGGGCCGGGGAGTGCTGGTGCAGAAGGGGGTAGGCTGGATGCCCTTTGGAGGTCCCTTCCAGCCCTGTGGTTCTATGATGACAGCAAGGAGCAGGGGCTGTTTGGCACTTGGCAGCAGTGAGAGTGAGAGCAGCTTCCAGCAGGGCTGGGACCAGTGTCCTGGGGTGTGGCCCATGCCCAGATCTGGTGATGGAAATGAAAGCTGAAGGTCGGTTGGGTCTGGAATCTTGTGTCCAGCTGTGGGCCCCTCAGCTCCAGAAGGANTGTGGAGAGTCTCCTGGACCTTCATGTTGCCCCTGAAGTGAAGGCAGTGCCCAGGCTCTGTGAGGAGCAGCTGGGACTGCAGGAGGGCTGGAGGCTCTGCAGAGCTGGTTGGACTAGCGGTGCTGGCTCAGTTCTTGGGGAGTCGGATCTGCCTCTGGCTGGGTGAGGATTAGGGTCTCTTCTTGTTTCCAGCCCAGAGCCCACCCCCAGAGGGAGAGTGTGGTGCTGTGGGTGGCTCAGTGAGGACTTGGCATGGACATCCTCAGCACGGGAGGACGTCCCCTTCGCTGGGAGAGGTGTCTCTGACCCCTTCTAGCTCTGAGCCGGCGCTGCAGGGGTGCAGCACAATATTTAGGGTGATGCATCAGCTCTGAGAACCCCCTGATGGCTGGGGATGGAGATTTCTGCTCCAGCTGGTCCTCTGCACCTCACTTTGATACCCACCAGGGCATCATCGTTGGAGCTCAGCAGTGCGACTGAGCCAGCAGCTCTCCAAAACCTGTGGGCTGGGGGATGGCCTCTCCTCATCGGGCTGTTAGAGCGCTGAGAGGTCCCCCTCTCCCACCAGAGCCCTCGGGGGGTTCTGTGGGGCTCCAGGGTCGCCTGGCAAAGACCCTGGGGAAGGGCTGTGGGTGCTGAGCTCTGAAAACAGGGTGTTCAGCCCTGCCAAGGGGAAGGGCTGGGTGCTGCTGTGGGCTCAGCACTGAGTCTGCTCCGACAGAAAGAGCAATTAGCATCCGTTGTGATTCTGCTGTGGCCCTTTAAGGGAAATAAAGCTGCTGGTGCTTTCAATTTATTCGCTGTAATTGAGCGATAACCCCCTGTGCTCTGCCCGGGGAGGAGAACCCGCCGCTGTGCGGTGTCAGCACATCCCGACGGCTCCTCCGCAGGAGGTCCGGGTGATGCTGGAGAGACCCCGAGGCTGTGGGTCCGGGCTCTCGGAGCGACCTGGATTTCCTTCAGAAGTGCTGAGGCAGCTGGATTCGGGCAGAGCCGGGCAGAGCCGGGCCGGGCTCAGCCTGCACCCAGCGAAGACCTCCGCCGCCGGCAGCCGCTCTGTCGCCTCCTGTGCGCCGGAGGGAGGATTTAGAGGCGATGGGAGGCGATTACGCTGGAGCTTTGGAGAGCGGAACGACGGCAGAGGAGCTGCTGGCACCGGGCGGGGAGGCTCTGCTGCCGTCAGCTGCGTGAGGGATGCTGCTTGTGCCTCATCCCCTCGACCGTCGAAGAAACTGACTCTTGGGGCAGGAAAACGACCTCTCCGAGGTCAGAACTGCGAGTCGGCCCCAGCCCTGGAAGCAGGAGCTGGCTCTGGTTCCTTCCCTGCTCTGCTGGCCCTGCTATGGAGATTCACCTGGAGAGCAGCTCCAGAGCTGCTCCTCTGCCACGGCAGGAATCCCGGGGCTGCCGCCGAGAGGCACCAGCGATGGAAGGGAGGAGGGAGACGAGCAGTGGGTGAGCTGGGCTGTTCACAGGTCATTAGGGATGGGAAGGGACCTCCAGAGATCACCCGGTCCCATCCCCCTGCCACAGCAGGATCCCCTCGATCCAGTCGCGCAGGAACAGCCCAGGGGGGCTTGAAACGTCTCCAGAGAAGGAGGGTCCGCAGCCCCCTTGTTTGTCCCTTTCTCCTCTCCCCGATGCAGATGGTGGCCGGACCAGCCGCGGCCGCTCCTCATTGTCGCTCTGCGGCTCCTTTGTGCTGCCGGGGCTGTGCGCATGTGCCGGCCCTGCTGCTGGGGGGCTGCAGCCCACCGGGGGGTTGTTCCCCCCCATCCCTCCTCTGCTGGCGGTTGTTCGGGAGGATGAGCTGAAATAAGCAGCTCTGCTTGGACGGGAGGGCTGGGTTTCACGTGGGGCTGGGCTTGGAGTGAAGAGAGTCCTGGTGGCTCTCAGGGTAGTGGCCTGAGGCTCTGGAGGCATTTAAAACCCCCTGGGTATGTTCCTGTGTGGGTCTGGGGGATCCTGCTGCGGCCAGGGGGTTGGGACTGGGTGATCTCTCGAGGTCCCTTCCAATCCCGAATGACTGGATCTAGGGGACCCTGCTGTGCCAGGGGGACTGGACTGGACAGTCTTTCGAGGTCCCTTCCAATCCCTAAGGTTCTGTGATTCTCTGATGCTTGTCCACCTTTGGAGGAGACCAGAGGTCATAGGGTTGGGTTGGACTGAAATCCTCCCCCAGTGCCAAGCCCCTGCCAGGGGCAGCGACACCTCTCACCAGACCGTCAGGGTGCCCCCAGCCCCGTCCAACCTGCCCTGGGACACTTCCAGGGGTGATGGAGCAGCCACAGCCTCCCTGGGCCGCCTGTTCCAAGGCCTCAGCCCCCTCCCAGGGAGGAACCGCTGCGTCCAGATGGGACGTAGGAAGGACCGTGCCCGTGGGACTGCTGGCCCCTGTGGGCTGAGGTGAGGAGTTGTGGGGGTGCTGAGAGGTACCTGAGCTGACAGCACAGGCTCTGGCTGTGGTCTGAGGGTCCCCTCAGCCTCCCTGAGGCATCAGCTTACAGAGGGCTCCTGGAGCGGGTCTGTGCGGAGATCAGGAGGAGAGATGGGGTCAGAGAAGGTGCCCAAGGTCAGGCTGGATGGGGCTGTGGGCACCTGGGGTGAGAGGTGTCGCTGCCCCTGGCAGGGGGGGGTGCTGGGGCAGCCTGAGCCCCCTCCCAGCCCAGCCCCTGTGGCACAAGGAAGAGCCGGGGGTGTGAGCAGACGCCCGCAGCCTCCGCAGTCTGAATGTCACCCGGGGGTGGGGATGCTCAGGAATCGAAGCTGAGCCAACCTCTCTCCTGCCTCTTTCTTTCCCCCTCCCTCTTTTGTTTTGTTTTATTTTTGGGTCTCTCTCTGCAGGAGCTGCTGAGGCAGATCTGGAACCGCGGGGCTGGGCTCATGCAGGCACCAGGGAAAGGTACCGCTGGCGGCCGCGCCGTGCCAGGGCTGGTGGCCGTGGCTGCTGCTGCAGCCCCTGCTCTGCTCCCGGCCCTGCGGGAGGTGCTGCTGGCACCTGGGGTTTCCCTCGACTCGCCCCGACACCTCTCTGCTCTGATTTGCAGAGTAGCCGCTGCTGCCTGGCCCCGCTGGCCACCATGGAGCTGGCGAGCACCAAGGACTTCCAGTGGAAAACGCTGGCCCCGCTCCCCAGCCGCAGGGTCTACTCGACCTTGGTGGAAGCCGGGGGGCAGGTGTTTGCCATCGGAGGCTGCGATGACAACGGGGTCCCCATGGACTGCTTCGAGGTCTACTCCCCCGAGGCCGACCAGTGGACCTCCCTGCCCCCCATGCCCACCGCTCGGGCCGGGGTGGCCGTGGCCAGCCTGGGCAAGCGGATCATGGTGATCGGAGGGGTCGGCGCGCACCAGATGCCGCTGAAGACAGTGGAGATGTACAGCATCGACGAGGGCCGGTGGAAGAAGAGGAGCTCCCTGAGGGAGGCGGCCATGGGCATCTCGGTGACGGCAAAAGGCAAGCAGGGTCCAGCCCGCCGGGCCGGGCGCTGAGGTGGGAGGGCTGGCAGAGGTTGGTGGCACCGCAGCTTGCGCAGGGCTATGTCCTTCTCCAAAGGCCGGTGGTGCCCCTGCGAGCTGAACCCCGAGTACTTGTGACCCCAGCTGCCTTCAGCCCTGGGGGGCTGCTCCGTGTCATCAGCCCTGGAGCCACGAGGGTCGTGGCTGGGAGTGTTTGTGAGGCCCAGGGTCTTCACATCAAACTTCCCCGGGGTTTTGCAGCACAGTCTGAGCCTTGTCTGCTGCAATGCTGGTGGAGTGGGAATGGGGCTGCTGCCACGTGGGGAGGACCTGGCTGAGCTGGGGTGAAGCGCTCAGAGCCACAGAACAGACTCCCAGAGCAGTAGGGATGGGAAGGGACCCCCAGAGATCACCCAGTCCCATCCCCCTGATGCAGCAGGATCCCCCAGATCCAGTCACACAGGAATGTGGCCAGGCAGGTTTTGAAATGTCTCCAGAGAAGGAGACTCCACAACCCCCTAGGCAGCCCCTGCCAGGGCTCTGCCACCCTCCCTGGGAACAAGGTCCTTCTCACACTGATGGGGAACCTCCTCTGCTCCAGCTCACACCCGCTGCCCCTTGTCCTGTCACTGGGTGCCCCTGAGCAGAGCCTGGCTCCATCCCCCTGACACCTACCCTTCCCATATCGATCAACACCCATGGGGTCACCCCTCAGGCTCCTTTTTCCCAGCTCCCTCAGCCTTTCCTCAGCGGGGAGATGCTCCCCTCCCTCCATCATCCCTGTGGCTCTGCCCTGGGCTCTCTCCAGCAGCTCTGTGTCCTTCTGAAGCTGAGGGGCCCAGAGCTGGATGCAAGATTCCAGCTGTGGTCTCACCAGGGCAGAGTAGAGGGGCTGGAGAACCTGTCTCCATCTCCTAACCACCCTGGTTCTGATCCACCCCAGGATGCCAGTGGCCTTCTTGGCCAGCAGGGCCCGTTGGCTGGCTCCTGGCCATCCCGCTGGCCCCTCTCTCCTCTGCTCTGGCAGGTGTAGGTTTGCAGGGGGTGTTTCTGGTGTTTCCCTCTAACACTCCAGCAGGACTCGTGTTGCTGCTCGGAATCAGAGTCACTCAGGTCGGAAAAGCCCCCTGAGATCCTCGAGTCCGACCAGCAGCCCGACTCCTCCAAGCTCCCCGCTCGACCCCCTTCAGGCTCGTCCCCGACTCCTAACCCTGTGGTTGGCCCTCCCCAGACTACCGGGTCTACGCGGCCGGCGGGATGGGCTCGGACCTGCGGCCGCACAACTACCTGCAGCACTACGACGCCCTCAAGGACATCTGGGTGTCGCTGGCGGCCATGCCCACGCCCCGCTACGCGGCCACCTCCTTCCTGCGGGGCACCAAGATGTACGTGCTGGGTGAGTGGCCCTCCTGTCTCCTCCTCTGCCTCCTCCTCCTGTGACCCGAGCACTGAGGCACCTCCCTGGACTCTCCTCTCCATCCCTGCTGCTTCTCGCTCCTTGCTGAAGCCTGGAGAGGAGGAGACTCGGGGGGCCTTAGAGTGACCCTCTTCCTCCTCCTTGGGGAAGGGTCGTTGCCGAGTCAAACGCAGCCTTGGCGGCGGCAGCTGCTCTGGTTCTTCTGCTCCACCAGGAGCTGGGGCTGGCTGGCTGGTGCTGGCTCTGCCTGGCAAAGGCTCCCCGAGCTCTGATCCAGCTCCAGCGTGGGTTGGTCTGGTTAAACTGGTGACACAAAACACCTTCCCGCACCGGCGACCCGCTGCTGCCGGCCCGCGGGGTGGGAGATGCAGGTGGACCCCTGTGTCGTGCACCCACAGCTGGGGGGGAGCACAGGGGCGAGAGGCCACCTGGCCCGGCGGGTCTTCATCGGGGCGAGCGGAGAGCCGGGGGTGCCCGGCGCCCCGTGAGCCCCTGACCCGCCGCCTCCCCGCAGGCGGGCGGCAGTCCAAGTACGCGATCGGCGCCTTCGAGGTCTTCGACACCGACACCAGGTCCTGGACCAGGTTCCCCAACATCCCCAACAAAAGGGCCTTCTCCAGCTTCGTGCCCGCGGGCGACAAGCTCTTCAGCCTCGGCGGCCTGCGGCAGGGGCGGCTCTACCGGCAGCCCAAGTTCATGAGGACCGTGGACGTGTTCGACGTGGAGCAAGGTCGGGGGGTCGCAGCTCTGGGGCAGGGAAAGGGGCTGCAGATGGGGCTCAGAGGGGCAGCTGGGCTGGCGGGGGGTCTGCAGAGCAGGGCTGAGGGAGCTGGGGCTGCTCAGCCTGGAGGGGAGACCTCGCTGCTCCCCATAGTGCAGTGAGGTTGACCTCTTCTCCCTCGAGACTGGCGATAGGAGCAGAGGAAATGGGGTCAGGGGGTGCTCAGGCTGGATCCTAGGGAAAGGCTCTTCCCAGGAGGAGTGGGAAGCCCTTGGAAGAGGCTGCCCAGGGAGGGGCTGGAGGCACCGTCCCTGCAGGGGTTCAGCCAGCAGGCAGAGAGGGTGTTTGAGGGGATGGGGTGGTGGCTGGGGGTTGTAGGGTGGGTGGTTGCACTTGATCATCTCGAAGGTCTTTCCCCCCGGATGATTCTGGGACTAACAAGGCAGCAGAGAGCGAAACCGCAGCCCTGAGGCAGCTGGGCTCAGCAGCTCCCTCCTGACCCGGTGGGGATGAAGCTGGCCCCCAGGCTGTGGGGTTGTGCAGCAGCCAGACACCCTCCTACAAGCACGGAGGGGGGCACAGAGGTCGATGGTTCCCGGGAGCTCGATGCTGCTGCCGTGCCCACTGTGCCCTGTCTCTGCCAGGCGGCTGGATGAAGATGGAGCGCTCCTCCTACCTGAAGAAGAGGCGGGCAGACTTCGTGGCCGGGTACCTGAAAGGCAGAGTCATCGTGGCCGGGGGGCTAGGTGAGGCCCTGGGGGTGGCGGGACGCCTCGGGGTCACGTTTGAGCAACCTGCTGTCCCTGCAGAGCAGGGAGATGCTGGCCCTGGCTGTGCTGGGGGCCACCAGACCCTATAAGGGAACCGGGGTCCGCTGTCCTGGGGCGGATGCGGGCTGCTTGCCAGGGCTTCCTGGTGAGGCCACCCAGCACTTCCCGGGGGAGCCAGCGCCTCAACTTGTGCTTCCAGGAAACCAGCCGACCGTCCTGGAGTCCGCAGAGGCCTTCCACCCCGAGAAGAACAAGTGGGAGAGCCTCCCGCCGATGCCCACCCCGCGCTGCGCCTGCTCCAGCATCGTGGTGCGGAGCTGCCTGCTGGCCGTCGGCGGCGTGAGCCAGGGCCTCAGCAGCGCCGTGGAGGCTCTGTGCCTCTCCGACTCCTAGCTGCCTCCTGCCCCCGGCCCACAGCGGCGGGGGGCAGCTCCTGGCACTGCCCAGACCGGGTGAGGAGCACCCCAGCTGCACCGGGAGCCCAGCAGCTCGGCTCTGCCTCATTCTGCTCCTCTGCCTCCCGGCTGCTGCTGTTCCAGCCCCGCGGAGGGAAGCAGGGCTTTGGCCGGGGGTCCCCTCCAGTCATCTGCAGAGCTCTGGGGTGAAGGCAGTGCCTGCAGTGCTGCTGGGCTCACGATGGACTCTGGAGTGAGCAGGGGGTTACGGAGGTGATGGGCTTGGAGCTGTTAGGAGAGAGCTCGGGGGTGTCTGAGGGCTGCCCGTCGTGATGCTGCCTTCTTTGAGCGCCCCAGGGTCTGCTGGAGCTTCCCAGCACAGATGCCCTCGGCTTGCAGCCCCTCGTCCAGCTCCTGACCTCCAGCCAGAGGCAGGGGCTTGCTCCTCGGCCTCCAGAGCCAAGGCTTCTGCAGACCGACGGCGTTTGACTGCTGCCTGGCCAGGAGCTGCACGGGGGGCTGCTGGAGCTCCTGGGGGGCTGGAAGCTGCGGGGGGCTCTCTGGCTGGAGGGAGCCTCCCTTTTGGCGCAGGGCGAGCTCAGGCTCTGTCTCTGCTGGGTTTCATGCAGCGGTGGCCTCAGCCCGGCAGTGCTCCCGCGTCCTCTTCAGCTCCTGCGGTGCTGGGGGAGTGGAGCAGACCTGGACTTGGCCTCTGGTTCTGGGGGGCCAGGTGGCAGCTTTGGGGGTGACTTCGCTGGCGGCAGAGCCTTGGTCCTTGTTCTTGCTGGGCGGCCGTGGGGTCCCCGTCTGGGTTGTGGCCGCTGCACCATTACAGTCTGTCTTTGGAGAGGCCAGGTCTGCGCCGTGGGCTGTGCCAGGGCTGGGTTGGGCGGCACTGGGGGACCCAGTGGGAGACGGGGGTCAGTGCAGGTGGCTGGGGCTGGGGTCTGTGGGGTGTCCCCGGACTGGGGGTCACTGAAGTGTCCCAGGGCTGGGGTCAGTGGGGTGTCCGTGGATTGCAGGTCCATGGGGTGTTCCGCGACTGGGACCAGTGGGGTGCCCCCGGCACTGGGTCCTTCCGAGGGGTCCCATCCCTCTCTCAAAGCGGTCCCTGGGCTGCAGCGATGCGGAGCCGGGGGTCCCGGTGGCAGCCCCGATGCCGTCGCGGAGCTCCGAGGACACCGTGCGGCGGCTGCGGCAACGGCAGGGGCGGCGGGGGGGTGCGGGGAAGGGGTTCGGGGAGCTGGGGACGGGGTTTGGGCTCCGGGGCTACCCCGAGCTGGGCAAGGACCAGCCCGAGCGTCTCCCCCACGACGGATTCTGCCCCTCCCGTGAGTGCTGGTTGCCCTCCCCGTCTGTTCTTTCGAAGGGCAGCCCCTCAGCCCTCAAAGGCCCCGTGGAAGGGGAAAAGGGGCAGATCTCAAAGGGTCGGAAGGGACCCACGGGAGACCATCAAGCCCAGACTGCAGGGACCAGGAATGTCTGGCTAATGGTAGCCCTGGAGGACAAGAGGTCTGCTGGGTCTCGCAGAGCTGAGGGAAGGTGCCAAGAGCACCCTTCTCAGTCGGGATGCTTCCTCCTGACCCCAAAAGACTCAGTTTGACCCTCCTGACCCCAGAACCCCATCCCTTCGAGCTGTACAAAGTGGAGGTGGCTTCTGAGGGAGCCTCGTGGCCCCAGTCCTGTGTCTCCCAGCACAGCAGCTCTTCATTCCAGCCGCCTCCGCACAGCCCCGGAGCCTCTTAACCATTAACCAAGTGTTTTCCTTTGTCCTTAGGGAACCTTTCCCACCCTCAGCCCATCCTCTGCTCTCGCTAGCCCAGGGCCCAGTTTGCGCTGGCCGAGGCTCCGGGTCTGGGGCTGCTGCTGCTCTGCCTTTGTTGGGCTGGAGCAGGGGAGGAGGACCGGGCTCCCTTTGTCTGGCGGCGGCACAGCTGGAGGCTCGGCCTTCGCTTTCTCCCTCCAGAAAGGCTGAAGGGAAGGGACAGACAAAGCAGCGTCACGGGAATAGACCTGCTCGGGGGCTCAGGGAGGGGGTGTCGGGGTGGGGGCGAGGCTGAGCATGTGCTGAGCGTTTAGAGAAGGGGAGGGAGAGGAGCCCCTCTGGGCCGGCTGCCTCTGCAGCAAAACCCAAGCTCCTGTCACCGAACGAGACCCCGGGTGTGTCCCCGCAGGGCACTCCGGGGTGCTGGCTGCTCCTGGCCGGGGGTGTTTGGCCCTGGGCTGCTGCTCTGCAGAGCCACGGTTTTGCAAGAGCTTGGAACCCGGGTGTCACCTGGGCACTTCCAGGCGAAGTTTCCACCCTGAGCTGCAGTCCCAGGAGTCCATCCTGATTTCAGGGGCTGGGGGGCTTCCTGAGCAGCTCCTCGCTGTGACCCCCTGCATCAGGTCCTGCAGCCACCTCCGGCTCCATCTGCCTCCTTCTCCCCAGAACCAGTGGGGAAGGAGCCTGCAGAGGCTCCAGACCCCTGCAGCAGCACCTCTGCTGCTCTGCGCCCCCGGGTGACACCCGCTCGGGGACCTCTGCACCCCGGCAATCGAAGCACTTCCCCGGTAATAACGTTGTTTGCTCTTCGCAGCGGCTGGCGAATGGATCAGCAAACACCGAGGGAGGGAGCCCGGCGGCGGGGAGCTGACAGCAGTCAGCTTGGGCAGCGGCAAACCCCAGCTCAGTTCCTGAACCCCCAGGCCCTCCCGGGTGGTTTAAGATCGCTTCTGGGCTCATCAAAGCCAGGGAGGAGATGCTCCGGGGCTCCAGCAGCAGCCGCCTCCGTGCTAGCCACCAGCGTCTCTCCAGCAGCCCTTCCCAGCTCACGGGGAAAACCCTCCAAGCGGGTTGGGATCCCCTCCGGGAGCAGCGGGAATCCTCCACCCGGAGCTTTCCCATCGCCTCGCCGGGGGCATCCACCGGCTCCAGCAGGCGGGAGACACCGGCTGGAGGATTCCTCCTCCCCGCTGATGGGTCTCGCAGCTGCTTCTTGGAACCCCGCTGGGAAACGGGGGGTTGCGGGAGATAGGGGGCTGCTGCGCCCGCCCTGCGGGGATGGAGCTGTGACCCGAGCCCGGGCTGCGGAGCAGGGAGGTGAATCGGGGGTGCCCCGGCTCTGCCGTCTGCGTGGGGCAGTGCTGGGGGGGCTCCCGTTCTCCTCCCCGTGCCCTGGGCCGGCAGATGGCAACGCTGGGCTGGGACCAGCGCCTCCACAGCCCTCCCTCCTGTGGCTGCCCGGCACAGGCGGTGGTGGCCCAGGCAGGGGGGTGTGGAGCTGGCTCCCAAGTGCTGCTCTGGGCTGTGCGGGCCATCGAGCAATTAAACAGGGGGTGCGGGGCATCACCTCCAGCACCGGGCTGATGGTTGATGGCCTTGGAAGACTCTCCCGACCTTGATGACTCTGTGATTTCACTCCTGTGGGATTGGCCCCGAATCTAAACATCGTGGGGTCACTGTGACAGAGCTGAATCCCCGGGGTGAGGGCTGTGTCCATCCCCGGGGTGAGGGTTGTGTCCACCCCTGGTGTGAGGGCTGTGTCCATCCCCGGTGTGAGGGTTGTGTCCACCCCTGGGGTGAGGGCTGTGTCCACCCCCGGGGTGAGGGCTGTGTCCACCCCTGGCACAAAGGCTGTGGCCGTGCCTGCTCCTGGGGGCCCCCAGCCAGGAGACCTGCCGCCCCGATGAGCAGGTCAGGGAGCCTGCAGCTCGCGGGCTGCACCCACGGCTGGGTTTGTCCCGAGTTACGAGAGCACATACCTGGCAGCCGCTGTCATCCCCGGCAGGTCCGGGCTGCAGAGCTGCTCTGAGCTGCTGCCGGAGGGCGCCGCGTGAATTCCCACAGCGCCCCAGCTCAGTGGGTGGCAGACACCCAGCAGCTCCCATTGCACCATCGGTCCTCCCTGCTGTGGGGTCCGGAGGAGCTGCAGCTGCTGCTGTGGGGTTGGTCCTGAAGGGCCCCCTGAGGAGTTTGTGGCCTCAGTCGCTGCTGCCCTGCTGTGCTGGCCAGAGATTCCCAAAACAACCTGCACTCTTGGCTCTCGAGGGGCAGGGAGCTGCTGAGCTGTCACCCCCATCTCGCCCCGTGAGGGCCTGTTCAGGTATCTAAGGGAAGATCAGCACAGAGAACCTGTTGATCTCAAAGCACATTTCCTACTTAAATTTAGGGCTGATGGTGCAAAGGGGGTCCTTCAGAAACCCCACAGATATCAAACACCCAGGTTCCATCCACATTCCCCTCCCTGCTCTGCAGCAGGTTTGTCCTGTTGGTGTCAGGGAGCTGGGGATTGGGGCAGCAGTGGTCTGTGGTGGCTTTTTTCATAGACATCCTCCCTCAGAGCGTGACAGCAGGTCCTGCTCCAGGACAGCCAGGGCTTCCTGGTGGGTTTCTTGCAGGTGCCATCAGCTGGTTCCTCCAGTCCTGGAGCAGCTGCAAAAAGTGATGGGCTGGTCCTTCCAACACAGGTTCCACAGAATCCCAGAGCATCAGGGATTGGAAGGGACCTTGACAGATCACCCAGTCCCATCCCCCTGACACAGCAGCATCCCCCAGATCCAGTCACACAGGAACACTCCAGGTGAGTTGGAAATGTCTCCAGAGAAGGAGACTCCACAACCCCCTGAGCAGCCCCTGCCAGGGCTCTGCCACCCTCCCTGGGAACAAGGTCCTTCTCACACTGATGGGGAACCTCCTCTGCTCCAGCTCACACCCGCTGCCCCTTGTCCTGTCACTGGGTGCCCCTGAGCAGAGCCTGGCTCCATCCTCCTCACACCCACCCTTCACATCTTGATCAACATCCATGGGGTCACCCCTCAGGCTCCTCTTTCCCAGCTCCAGAGCCCCAGCTCCCTCAGCCTCTCCTCAGCAGGGAGATGCTCCCCTCCCTCCATCACCCCTGTGGCTCTGCCCTGGGCTCTCTCCAGCAGCTCTGTGTCCTTCTGGAGCTGAGGGGCCCACAGCTGGACACAAGATCCCAGCTGTGGTCTCCCCAGGGCAGAGCAAAGGGGGAGGAGAACCTCTCTCCATCTCCTAACCACCCTGGTTCTGATCCATCCCAGGATGCCAGTGGCCTTCTTGGCCAGCAGGGCCCACTGCTGGCTCCTGGCCAGCCCTGCACCCACTCACCCACCCTGCCAGCCCGGCTCTGTGCTCCCTTTATCTGAGACCCAGCAGAGCTCTTGTAGTTTTCCAGCAACCTAATGGGGCTCAACAAATCCCAGGGCTGGCGGCAGCCGTGTCCTCGCCTGACCTCCCGCTGCTCCGAGTGCTGGGTGCTCCGAGCCAGGCTGCTCGGCCGCGGTGTCCGGCAGCGCCGCCGGTCCTGCCGCCCATGGCTGCGCCGGCCAAAGGCAGCTCTTGCCATTGTCCCCCAGCAGCTTTGTCCCATAAACAGGAAACTTCTTGGAACAACCTCTGAGAGCTCTGCTGGTGGAGAACAAATGACTCCTGGTCCTTGCCATGGGGCCCCTGCAACACACGGCAGCGCCCTGCTCTGCAGGTCCTGGCTGTGGAGGGGGAAGATGCTCTTTGGGGTCAGGCGTCACCGACCAGCTCATCCCACACGGGGCCAGGGTGGTTCTGTGGGAGAGCTCTCAGATGGCTCCAGCGCTGGATAGACCTTTGCGTTGGGCTCTCAGCTCCAGGAGGACACAGAGCTGCTGGAGAGAGCCCAGGGCAGAGCCACAGGGGTGATGGAGGGAGGGGAGCATCTCCCTGCTGAGGAGAGGCTGAGGGAGCTGGGGCTCTGGAGCTGGGAAAAAGGAGACTGAGGGATGTTGATCAATATGGGAAGGGTGAGTGTGAGGAGGATGGAGCCAGGCTCTGCTCAGGGGCACCCAGTGACAGGACAAGGGGCAGCGGGTGTGAGCTGGAGCAGAGGAGGTTCCCCATCAGTGTGAGAAGGACCTTGTTCCCAGGGAGGGTGGCAGAGCCCTGGCAGGAGCTGCCCAGGGGGTTGTGGAGTCTCCTTCTCTGGAGACATTTCAAACCCTCCTGGGCTGTTCCTGTGTGACTGGATCCAGGGGATCCTGCTGTGTCAGGGGATGGGACTGGGTGGTCTTTGAGGTCCCTTCCAACCCCTGATGCTCTGTGACTCTGTGACACTCTGGTACCTCCTACTGCCACTGCCTGTGATTTTTACCCCTGGAGGCAGCTCTGCTCTTCCCAAGACCAACAACTTGCTCCTCTACACTGGTCCCACATCCTTCCTACCCGCCAACCACCTCCCAAAGCTGAACAAGCTGCTGGGCCCATCACTCCCCGCAGTTTACAGCCAGTTTGCTGCAGGAAGCCACTGGGCTGAGGCAGCAGCAGCAGCAGGGAGTTATTTACCGTCACAGGAGCCCTGCTCGAGCTGCCAGGGCCCACAGGGAAGACAAACAGGGTGTAGAGGAGATTAACTAAACTGCTGCAATTTCAGTGTCAGAGTAAACAGATGGGATCCTGTTCAGGCACAGCCTGGAGATTGCAGAAGAGCCCCAGGGGGAAGGTGCCACCGGTCTGACTGCAGCCGGCAAAGCGCCTTCCTCAACTGGGGTGAGTGGGATCCCCTTCCCTCAGCTGGGGTGAGAGGGATCCCCTTCCCTCAGCTGGGGTGAGTGGGATCCCCTTCCTCAACTGGGGTGAGTGGGATCCCCTTCCCTCAGCTGGGGTGAGTGGGATCCCCTTCCTCAGCTACAGGTGAGTGGGATCCCACCCACAGCCCGTGGTTTCACCCAGCAGCCCAAGATTGCGCCTGGAGCAGGGCTGTGACTGGGAGCACCGGCTTCATCCCGGTTCACAGGGAGCCCTCTCCCGGAGGCTTCCCGGTGACGACAGGAAGCCCCGGCCCCGTCAGCCCTGCTCCCTCCCCAGGGAAGTTCCCGAGCGCAGTGTCGGGGCTGCTCCGCGGGCTCAGGCGTCTTTTGTTCCCGGCCGGCTCAGGAAATGCCCGGGACACCGACCTCCGGCCGC
Source organism: Rhinopomastus cyanomelas (assembly GCA_013400115.1). Classification (NCBI taxonomy): domain Eukaryota; kingdom Metazoa; phylum Chordata; class Aves; order Bucerotiformes; family Rhinopomastidae; genus Rhinopomastus; species Rhinopomastus cyanomelas. The sequence goes on from VXBP01001522.1 coordinate 201,340, forward strand.
TGGAATCCGCTGATAAGGACCCGCTGTTGCAGCCGCTCTGCCGGGGCAGCGGGGAAACCCACGGACGTTCCCAATTCCTCCCCCTCCCGCTGCAGCCTGAGGTGCCCTAAGCAGGGTTCTCCTTTGTACCACCGGCGCCCAGTTCAGACCCACCACAACCAACTGGAAAGTCAGCAGGGTGCCAGGGGCTGGGTGCCAGGGAACCTGCTCCCCGCTGGACCCAGGGGCTGGATGCGGCTCCCGGTTTGAAGTCAGTGCCGCAAGCATCCACCTCACGGTCGAACCCCACGGCTCTGATTCTGGGCCCTGAGCACATCTGCCTGGGGACTGGTAAAGGAATAAACATCCCCCAGAAGAAGCTCCTGCGGCAGAGAGTCTTCCTGGAGGGAAAGGAAGGGCTCCCCGGGGCATTAAAATGCTAAAGACAACAGAAAGTGCGATGATGGCCTCTGGTCCTCTCTGGAGGAGGCAGCATTCCTGCTGCCCGGTGGAGCTCAGGCAGGTGTCAAACCCATTCCCCCTCGGAAAACACTGGGGAAACTGGGTTTGCTCTGATCCTCCCGATTGGGTGTCCCATCCATCAGCAGGAGAAGGGAAACGCATTAGGAGCAGTAGGAGCCTTTAGAAAAGTAATTGATGGCCTGTCCCACCTAATGATCCCAGCAGAGGCCACCTCCACACCCAGCTGCCACCGCAGATGTGGATTGCACCAGCCCCACTCTGTCCGTCCATCCCTCCATCCGTCTGTCTGTCTATCTATCCATCCACCCATCCCTCCATCCATCCACCCCTCCATCCATCCACCCCTCTATCCATCCATCCTTCCATCCAACCTTCCATCCTTCCATCCACCCACCATCCCTCAGGACAAACCTCAGCCTTGGGTAAAGCCCAGCTCATAGAATCACAGAACACTGGGGAGAAGGACCTTGTTCCCAGGGAGGGTGCCAGAGCCTGGGTGCCAGGGGCTGCCCAGGGGGTTGTGGAGTCTCCTTCTCTGGAGACGTTTCAAACCTTCCTGGGCTGTTCCTGTGAGACTGGATCTGGGGGATCCTGCTGTGGCAGGGGGATGGCACTGGGTGGTCTGTGGAGGTCCCTTCCAACCCCTGATGCTCTGGGGTTCTGTGGCCCTGCCAGGCAGACCACAGCCCTTCCCAAGCAGAAGTGGGGAGCACAGCGATCTCCACGACCTGGCTGTGATTCCTGTCGTGACAAGGAGAAGAACATCCTCACCAGATCGCTTCCTCATCTCTGTCCTCCAACAGCCACCCTGCCAGCCCACAGAGGGGACAGTGACACGACCCGGGGCTGAGGTGGCAGAGCGACTGCACCCCTGTCCCCATCCCTGGGGGAGTTCAAAAGTCGCTTGGCTGTGGTGCTGGGGGATCTGGTTTAGGGGTGACCTCTCGGAGCGGGGCTGATGGTTGGACTCGCTGAGCCCGGGGTCTTTTCCAGCTCTGTGAGCACACAGCCCGCTCTGCGCCGCTCCAGCGCCCCGGGGCAGGAACCCCTGGATGAAACCACCCGGGGCAGGCACCAGCCGCTGCTCTGCCTCGTCCTGCCGGGCTGCCCCGAGCTGCTGGAGGTGGTGGGGAAATCCCGGGATGAGTAATGCGGCAGCTATCTCTTTCTTCCATCGCTCCCGTGTGTCCTCACACATGCCAGAGCCGGGCAAGAGCCTTTGTTTTGGCCGCTCTGGGGGAAAGGATCGCGTTCTTCCGACGTCTCACGGCAGACAGCGACCGCAGGGGCCGGGGGACCACACGGGAGGAGCTGCGGAGTCACCCCGAGCCCCCCAGCCGTTCCCCCCGCCCAGAGCTGTGCTTGTGGTGCAGGCTGCTCCCTCCCTGTGTCCAGCAGGGCAAGGTGTGGTCCTGTGGCCAGTGTGGCCGGGCTGTGCTTGCCCAGGCGTCTCCTGTCTCTGACTTGCCCTCAGCGTGGTTGCTGGGTTTGTTCCGAGAGCCCTGGGCGCGCTGTGGCTCCTGCGGCAAAGCGGGTGCTGGTCTCCCTCCCTCCCTCCCCGGCATCTCTGCTGGTGACGCCGCGGTGCTTTGCTCTGCATCCCCCCGGCAGGGCTGGGTCCAGCTCCGGGCTCCTCAGCCTAGCAGAGCCCGGGAGTTGTTGGAGTGGGGCCACAGGAGACCCCGAAAGTGCTGCTCTGACGGGGGAACCTGCTGCTGTGGGAGAGGCTGGGGCAGCTGGCGGGGGTGGAGAAGAGAAGCTCCGGGGAGACCTTAGTGCTGCCTTTCAGGGCTTAAGGGGGTCCGTAAGAGAGACGAGGGGGCTTCTGAGCAGGGGCTGCTGTGACTGGACAAGGGGTGATGGCTGGAAACTGAACGAGTGAGACTCAAATTAGATAGAAGGAAGAGAGGTTTGATGCTGAGCGGGGTGAGACCCTAGCCCAGGCTGCCCCAAGAGGTGGGAGAAGCCCTGTCCCTGGAACCACCCCACGTCAGGTTGGACCTTGGGGCTCTGAGCACCCTGCTCTGGGTGGGGATGGCCCTGCTCAGGGCAGCGGGTGGCACTGGATGACTTTGAAGGTCCCTTCCCACCCAAACCAGTCTGTGACTCTGTGATCCTCCCAGTGCTCTGGTCTGATTCCTCTTCCCAGTCCTTTGCGTTGCAGCCTCTCCACGCACCACCATCTTCTGGAAAATCCTCACACCCCCACTCTCCACTCTGGGGACACCCCCTTTCACCCCCTAGAGCCCCCCTCTTTGTCCCTCATCTCGCTCCCTTGTCCCTAGGTGACGCCTGCCATCCCCCTCCCCTCTGCTCCCACCCTGCGGTGGCTGCACCCCCGCTCCCCACTATCCCTGCAGTCTGCTCCCACCCGCGGGTCCCCCCTTCTCCCCACAGCCGGGGCTCTCCCCGCATCCCCCTCTCCCCCTTCCGCAGCGGTTCCCGGGCGGGGCGGGCGCTGCCGGGCGGCCAATGGGTGCGGGGAGGGGAGGCGCCGCCGTCGGGGCCGCCCCATTTAGGCACCGGGATCGGCCCCGGCCGCACCGGGAGAGGGGCCGGGGATGGAGCGAGCGGCGGCGCCGGGGCTGCCCGAGGGGCTGCTGAAGTCCCCGCGGCCGCTGATGAAGAAGCAGGCGGTGAAGCGGCACCACCACAAACACAACCTCCGGCACCGCTACGAGTTCCTGGAGACCCTGGGCAAAGGAACCTACGGGAAGGTGACGAAAGCTCGGGAACGGTCTGGAAGGCTGGTAAGGGGCGACTCCCACCCACCCCATGCACCCCCCAGCCTTGTCCCCGGTGTTCCCGCAGCATCCCCTGCATCGGGGCTTCCTGCGGTGCAGCCTCCCCCTTCCTCCCGGTGCATCCCCCCTCCACCCGGTGCATCCCCCCATCCCTTCTCCCCGCTGTGCATCCCCTCCTCTCGTCTCCTCTCCTCGGTGCGTCTCCACCTCGTATCTCCGCGCCCCGCTGCGTCCCCCCCGCNCCACACGGGAGGAGCTGCGGAGTCACCCCGAGCCCCCCAGCCGTTCCCCCCGCCCAGAGCTGTGCTTGTGGTGCAGGCTGCTCCCTCCCTGTGTCCAGCAGGGCAAGGTGTGGTCCTGTGGCCAGTGTGGCCGGGCTGTGCTTGCCCAGGCGTCTCCTGTCTCTGACTTGCCCTCAGCGTGGTTGCTGGGTTTGTTCCGAGAGCCCTGGGCGCGCTGTGGCTCCTGCGGCAAAGCGGGTGCTGGTCTCCCTCCCTCCCTCCCCGGCATCTCTGCTGGTGACGCCGCGGTGCTTTGCTCTGCATCCCCCCGGCAGGGCTGGGTCCAGCTCCGGGCTCCTCAGCCTAGCAGAGCCCGGGAGTTGTTGGAGTGGGGCCACAGGAGACCCCGAAAGTGCTGCTCTGACGGGGGAACCTGCTGCTGTGGGAGAGGCTGGGGCAGCTGGCGGGGGGGGAGAAGAGAAGCTCCGGGGAGACCTTAGTGCTGCCTTTCAGGGCTTAAGGGGGTCCGTAAGAGAGACGAGGGGGCTTCTGAGCAGGGGCTGCTGTGACTGGACAAGGGGTGATGGCTGGAAACTGAACGAGTGAGACTCAAATTAGATAGAAGGAAGAGAGGTTTGATGCTGAGCGGGGTGAGACCCTAGCCCAGGCTGCCCCAAGAGGTGGGAGAAGCCCCGTCCCTGGAACCACCCCACGTCAGGTTGGACCTTGGGGCTCTGAGCACCCTGCTCTGGGTGGGGATGTTCCTCCTCAGGGCAGCGGGTGGCACTGGATGACTTTGAAGGTCCCTTCCCACCCAAACCAGTCTGTGACTCTGTGATCCTCCCAGTGCTCTGGTCTGATTCCTCTTCCCAGTCCTTTGCGTTGCAGCCTCTCCACGCACCACCATCTTCTGGAAAATCCTCACACCCCCACTCTCCACTCTGGGGACACCCCCTTTCACCCCCTAGAGCCCCCCTCTTTGTCCCTCATCTCGCTCCCTTGTCCCTAGGTGACGCCTGCCATCCCCCTCCCCTCTGCTCCCACCCTGCGGTGGCTGCACCCCCGCTCCCCACTATCCCTGCAGTCTGCTCCCACCCGCGGGTCCCCCCTTCTCCCCACAGCCGGGGGTCTCCCCGCATCCCCCTCTCCCCTTTCCGCAGCGGTTCCCGGGCGGGGCGGGCGCTGCCGGGCGGCCAATGGGTGCGGGGAGGGGAGGCGCCGCCGTCGGGGCCGCCCCATTTAGGCACCGGGATCGGCCCCGGCCGCACCGGGAGAGGGGCCGGGGATGGAGCGAGCGGCGGCGCCGGGGCTGCCCGAGGGGCTGCTGAAGTCCCCGCGGCCGCTGATGAAGAAGCAGGCGGTGAAGCGGCACCACCACAAACACAACCTCCGGCACCGCTACGAGTTCCTGGAGACCCTGGGCAAAGGAACCTACGGGAAGGTGACGAAAGCTCGGGAACGGTCTGGAAGGCTGGTAAGGGGCGACTCCCACCCACCCCATGCACCCCCCAGCCTTGTCCCCGGTGTTCCCGCNCCCCCTCCCCACCCCGTCGTCGCCTGTTCCCAGCCCTGTGCCGCAGGACAGGGCAGCCCGGGGTGGCGGTGGTGGGTGTCTCGTACCCCCCTCACTGGAGGTGGCAGCTCCCCTCGCCCACTTGACCCCGTCGGGTTTCCTGGTGAAAGGAGCCCGCAAACAGCGGCGGCGAAGAGCAAACACTGCGCCCCGGTCTGAAGGGCTTTCCGCTTCCTCTCGCCCTCCTCTGGGTCGGTTTTACCTCCGCGGTGACAAAGCAGAGCCCCCCCCCGAGCCCCTCGGAGTGCCTGATGAAATCCTGACTCGCCCCCTCCTCCCGCTGCGGCTCTGGGTGATGCTCCGTGACCCAGAGCTTGGGGGGATCCAGCCCCGGGGGGAGCTGGGGCACCCTCACCCCCAGGACAGCGGGTGCTGCTGCCCTGTGGGGAAGGGGTTCAGAGGGTGAGGTGGGATGGGTTTTCCCCATTTAGTCCTGAGCGCCCCGTGGTGCGGGATGGGACCTGAGGGAGATGCCTGTGCCCCAGCCCAGCTGTGGGCGAGCCCTGGGTGAGCAGTGAGGGTCCAGCTGTGAGCAGTGAGACTGGCCCAGCAGGGGCTGAGCAGAGCAGTGGGGTGGGAGGCTGGGTCTCCCCAGCTGCAGAGCAGCAGGTTGGGTCCCCCCCAGCAGCAGCGGGGCGTGAGGCGGGGTCCCCCCAGCAGCAGGGCAGGAGGCTGGGTCCCCCCCAGCAGCAGGCTGGGTCCCAACCAGGGCCGGGGTGCCGCAGAGCCCCGCCAAGGAGGACGGCCGTGAATCAGGGGCTCCCTTGTGTAACACCCGCAGCTCTTCCGTAAGTGGGATCTGCCATCTCCATCGGCCTCTGATCCTGCAGGAGCTGCTGTTCTGCTGCATAATCAGGGCCTTGAAACGCAGCTTCCACCCACAGAGCCAGAGGGATCCCTCTCCTGGCGATGGGTGAGAAGGTGGGTGCCCCCCGGCTTAGGGGTGTGGGGGGGTCTCTTGCAACCAGAACCCCTCCCCACGGGTGGGAGAGAGCCCCTGGGGACATAGACTCGTTTGCCTGGCAGCATCGCTCTGTTGTGATGCAAATGCAGCGCACAGGCCAGTGCCTCCTCAGCTAGCCAAAGCCCAGACTAACTAGTCCCTCGCCGATCTGGCCCTGTGGGAAGGGGAGGAGGTTTAACCGCGGACCTCTCCTCTTCCCACAAATTCTTTCTCAGTGTTTCCGGACCTGTTTAATCCTCGGGCTTACCCTGAGCCGGGCTGTTGTTTGCCTCCTTCCCCGAGCGGCTTTTCACTTCCCAGCCACTGAGGTGTGTGGGGCAGGCGGGGCCGCTCCGCTGGTTGCCCGGAGCGGGCTGCGGCCGGTCCCGCGCTACCGGCTGAGGCTGCAGAGCTGGAGCTGCCCCGCGCTCGGGGCTTCCCCTCGGGCTGCTCAGAAGCCGCCCGTGGGCGCCCTGGGTGTTGGAGCAGCTCCCTTCGCCTGCCCAGCTGCCTTTCACTCCGACTTTGCACCGACCTGCTCTGCCTTGGCTCAGGGCAGGGTGTGTCTGAGCCGCTGGTGGCTGCAGGGAAGAGGAGGTTCCCACCTCCGGAGGATTTTTGGGGGATTTACATAAACATTCCTGCGGAAAAGTCCCCTCATTCCAGGCTGGAAACCGGGGAGGCCAAGGGATGCTCAGGGCTGTTGGTAGGGGCCGAGCGCCCTTCCCAGTCCTGCCTGTGATGCCCAGCAGCTGGGGAGAGACCTGCTGGTTCCTTCTCCTTTCCTTTTCCTTTTGGATCCATGGCCACGGAAACTGCCTCCTGCACCTCTTTGGCCTTTCTCCCTTCCTCCCTGCCAGCCTGCTTCCCAAGCCAAGGCAAAGAGCAGCAGGGGACCCCCCATGGGGCCAGCCTGTAGTAGGAGGAAACCCCTCTGGGGGTCTGTGTGGTGCCGAGGGGAAGGCAGCAGCTGGAGCAGCCCAAGGCAGCAGAGCTCCTTTGGATCCTCGGTTAGGGGTGAGCCCCAGTCTCTCCCACAGTGGCCTGTAATCCAGATCTCACAGGGCCATGAGATGCTGCTCCTGCAGCCCGGGTCAGCTTCTAAAGAGCAGCCTGGGGCTGTGGCTTCATGCAGCTTCCAGCAGCTGCTGCAAATACCTGCTCTGCCCCCAAAGAGTTTTGTTAGTTAAAAGCATTTTTGACTTGGAAAGTATCTGGAGTCCTCTAGGCTCCCACAGCGGGACTTCTTGGGGCTGGATCCTTCTCACAGCGGTGATGGAGACGTTCCAAACCCACCTGGGCTGTTCCTGTGAGACTGGATCTAGGGGATTCTGCTGTGGCAGGGGATGGGACTGGGTGATCTCTTGAGGTCCCTTCCAATCTGTAATGGCTGGATCTAGGGGATCCTGCCCTGGCAGGGGGTTGGGACCGGTTGAGTTCTCAAGGTCCCTTCCAACCCCTCTGGTTCTGGGGTTCTGTGTGATGGTGGAGGCTGGTCCCTGTCTCCAGGGAAGATGGTTGTGTCTCAGCACCCCTGGAGAGGGACGAGATGGCCAAGGCAGTAGCAGATAAACCATCTCGCCTAGAGTGACTGGTTCTGTCTCTGCTCCGTGGGATCTGGACCCGACCAGTGCCTTGTGCCTGGAGCAGAGCCCTGGGGCTCTAACAGAACCCTGAACCCGCTGCCACAGCCGCACTCCCTCTGCCTCAGAGGTCACTAACTGCCAGGCTCCAAGGAGAGGGCGTTCTCCGCTGAGTGTTGCCGGTGGCATCTCCTAGGGCTCCCTGCACAGGCAGCCTGGAGCTGCTCTGTCATCTCACGGGCTGTGGCTCTTGCCCCAAGCCCCAGCTGAGCTCTGTGTGTGGGGCCATCGTGCCCAGCATCACCCCGAATCACCCCGGCTGCTGGGCTGGAGCTCGGGCAGAGGGGGAGATGAGGGAACGCGCAGGGTGGAGGGCAGGAGCAGGCTGAGCTGCCCGCGTTCTGCTGTGGGTCAGGTCAGCCGGGCCGGGGGGAAGAGTTAAACTTTAACCTGTGAGCCGGGCACAAAGGTTGGGAGGGAGAACGGTATCAGGGTTTTGAGAGGCTGGGGAGTGCCCTCGGCGGTGTTTTGTGCAGAGGCTCGGCCCGGGGTTATAGACCTCCCCTTGGCCGGAGTCCATCCCCCTGCCGGGGCTGCCGCCGTGTGCAGGAGGCAACCTCGCGCTGGCCCGGAGCAGCCTAGAGCGGCGAGCTTTGCTCTGGGGCAGGGAGGCTCCACCAGCCACCTCCCCTGTGCCCGGCGAAGCCCCTAAAACTGGTTCCTCCTTCTCCCACGGAGACCGAAGTCGCTGCTCCAGAGGCTGGAGGGTCTTGCTGGGGGTTGCTGCTCGGTGGCTCCCGAGAGTTTAGAGGGTTTAGGCGGTTTCCTCACTCCCCCAAACCATTAGGGGTTAGAAGGGACCTCGAGAGATCGTCTGGTCCAGTCCCCCTGCCAGAGCATCGGAGGAAGACGGGGCTGAGCATCCGCCCTGAGAGCAGGGGACGGTCCCGGCGCAGCGCAGCCGTGAGCATCGCTCCTGCGCCGGCGGCAGCTGGGGCCGGCGGGTGGCCCCGGCCCCTCTCTCCTGGTTGCCGGGCGACCGGAGCGGGGGTCCCCTGACAGGGCTGATGCTGTTCCGCATTCTTGTCCGATAGAAAGCGAGAGGTTCTGCTGGATTCAGTTGTAAATTCAGCCCTAGGAGCGCTTTGTCTGTCGCCAGCCCCTTTGAAAGGGGATTAGGCTGGGCATCTATTCTCCAGCGCTCACCCTTCGCTCTCCTCCCCTTTCAACCCCCTGGTAGAGGCTTGACTGGAAAACCCAAGGGGAAGGGGCTCCCATCGCGGCGACTGTGGCTCCCAGGCAGCTGCGGGACAATCCTGTGCCTGGGGGAGACCTGCTCCTTAGGACCGCCCTGTCCTGCTCCTCAGCTCCGGCAGCGAGTGTTTGCGAGGGAGATGAGACCCCTCGGGTGGCCCCGAGGAGATGCTGCTGTCGTTACCTTTCGAGTCAGGTGTGTGGGTCGTGCTCCTCCGGCTGGCCCTGGGCCAGCGGTGGCTGCACCCTGGGCTACGGTTGCTCGTAAGGCAGGGATGAGGAGCGAGGCTGGGCTGCCTGCGGGAGCAGGAGGCTCGGGGAGCTCCTCTGGCAGGAGCTGGCAGCCGGGATCCCTTGGGGGAAGCCTCTCCCTGGTGCTCGGCAGGACTTCTGAGCTCCAAGAGGGGAGCTGGAGCTGAGATCTGAGGCAGAATCCCTCCCCGGGAGGGGGCTGAGACCCTGGCACAGGCTGCCCAGGGAGGCTGGAGAAGAGAAGGCTCCAGAGGGACCTCAGAGCCGCTTCCAGCACCTGAAGGGGCTCCAGGAAAGCTGGAGAGGGACTTTGTACTGGGGACTCTGGTGCTGGGACAAGGGGGCTGGGTTCCAGCTCCAAGAGGGGAGATGGAGGTGGGATCTGAGGGAGAAATCCCTCCCTGGGAGAGGGGGCTGAGGCTGCCCAGGGAGGCTGTGGCTGCTCCATCATCCCTGGCAGTGCCCAAGGGCTGGGGGTGCCCTGCTCTGGTGAGAGGTGTCGCTGCCCCTGGGAGGGGGTTGGTGCTGGGGGAGCCCTGAGCTCCCTCTCAGCCCAACCCATTGTAGGATTCCAGGGCTGGGGAAGTGTCAGCCCCTAAGTTCCCCTTCGCTGTGGTGGTTCCAGCGGAGCTGAACGCGCTCCCTGCCTGAGCGGAGCCACTGGGCGGTTGCTCCCTTCCTTCTGAGCCCCCTCCCCAGAAGAGCAGTGGGTGCCCCTGGCCCCAGCAGCTGGGTGACCCTCTGTGCCCCCCTCCGCCCACAGGTGGCCATCAAGTCCATCCGGAAGGACAAAATCAAGGATGAGCAGGACCTCGTCCACATCCGGAGGGAGATTGAGATCATGTCCTCCCTCAACCACCCCCACATCATCGCCGTCCACGAAGGTGAGTCCTCCTCTTCCTCCCCTTCCCCTCTGGCCGCTCTCCTCCCTTGGCTCAGCCTGAGGAGACGCCGGTGACTCAGGGTGGGGAAGGCAGAAGCTTCCAGGGAAGCACCTGCTCCAGGAACAGCCGCTTCCTGTCCCAGCTCCGGGAAGGGGACCTGGCTCCGAGAAGCTGGTTCCAAACGTTTTTGTGGCTTTTTAGGGCTGGAAGTAGCCGGGAGCTGCTGCTGGGCACTGGGGTTCCCCACAGAGCCCAGTGCTGCGGGCGGCTCCGCTCTGGCGGGCACTTGGCCCAGGCGCTGCAGCCAGGCTCAGGGCTGCAGCCCTTCTCCTTCCTTCCCTGGGGCATGGGAAACCCAAACACAGGGCTCAGGCTGAGGTGGGGGGGTCTGTAGGGTGCAGGGCTGAGGCGGGGGGGTCTGTAGGGTGCAGAGCTGAGGTGGGGGGGTCTGTAGGGTGCAGAGCTGAGGCGGGGGGGTCTGTAGGGTGCAGAGCTATGGAGGGGGTCTGCAGGGGCTGTGCTGGGGGTGCTGCCGGTGTCACCGCTGCCTCACCAGCCCCTCGGAGGTATCCAGAGCCCTTTTGTCCTGGCACAAAAGCGCTGGCCGGGCCTGGCAGGGTGTTTGCAGTTTGCAGGGACTGAGTCACTCTGGCTGCTGGAATTCAAAGGGAAACATTGAGGTGGCTTCTGCAAACAGGAAGAAGCTGCCCCGTCCCTTGGCTCGAGCTGGAGCCTTGCTGGGAGCAGTGGGAACGAGCAGCGATGCTGCCGGCTGCGCCAGCCAGGGGCTCTGTTGCCTTCCCCCTCCTGGCAGAGCAGAGCCCGTCCCCTGAGCCTGCGCAGGCTGCTCTGAGGGATGAGGGTGGCAGCTCTGGCTGCGCCCAGACACTGGCAGAGCCCCCCAGCACCTCCTGTTTGCTGGGCAGGGTCAGTCAGGGCTTGCCCTCCCCACTAAAGGGTTAACGAGCAGCTCCCTTGCTGGAGCTGCCCCAGAGGAGGCTGAGGTTGGCCATCTCCTCCCTGACAGAGGGGTCAGGGGCTGGAACAGGCTGCCCAGGGAGGGAGCAGAGTCGAACCTTGAGGGGTTCGACCACCACGGAGCTGTGGCCCCGGGGAGCAGGGTGGGGCTGGGGTGCTGGTCGGACCGGGAGAGCTTGGGGTCCCTTCCAGCTGGCCCGGTGTCCCCGCAGTGTTCGAGAACAGCAGCAAGATCGTCATCGTGATGGAGTACGCCAGCAAGGGCGACCTCTACGACTACATCAGCGAGAGGCAGCGGCTCACGGAGCAGGAGGCCAGGCACTTCTTCCGGCAGGTCGTGTCGGCCGTCTACTACTGCCACAAGGTGGGTGGGGGCAGAGGGCTCAGCTCCTGGGCGGGACCCCACTGGGGTGCTCAGGGGTGCGGAGGAGGAGGGGGTTTTCCCTCTTGGAATGGAAGGGTTAATCCTGCTGCTCCTCCAAGGGCTGTGGGAGCCCTTGAGCAGCTTTTGGGAAGCCCTTGCAGTTGGTCCTGAGCTCCCTGGCCAGGTTAGTCACCCCACACCTCACCTCACACTTCAGCTGTGGAGCTGCGGGGTGACTAACCTGGCCAGGGAGTTCCCACCTGCCCAGAGGGAGACACCCAACCCTGGGTCACCCCTCTTGTCCCCTGAAAGGGATTTAAACCTGCAGCACCTCATCCTGGGCTGTGGGGTGAGCCTGGGAGGATCCTCAAGGCTCCTGGGGGAATGCTCTTGGTCCTGGGCTACCTGCCATGGGAGATGGGGCAGGACACCTCTGGAACCCAAAGCAAACTGGGGTCTAGTTGATCTGGGCAGCAGCAGGCACTGGCTGCTCTCCAGGGCTGTGAGTGGGAAGGGTGAAGGATCCCAGCTGTGGCGGGTGCTGCCCTGCGCAGGGTGCTGGCAGCACCCATGTCGGGACGCGGGTTACAGCCCGTCCGCAGCGACACACGAGGGTGATTTAGTGCTCCGGGTGCCGCCAGCCTGTCGCGTTTGCCCAGAGGGCAGTGACCTTCCCCCTCCCACCCCTCCCTGACTCTCCCTTTCCTCCAACACCCGCCTCTCCCGCAGAACGGGGTCGTGCACAGGGACCTGAAGCTGGAGAACATCCTGCTTGATGCCAACGGGAACATCAAGGTGAGAGGCTGCGGGGTGCCACCCGGGAAAGGGGGTTCCGGGGGGGGTACTGCCCAGGGAAGGGGGTCCCAAGGTGGGGTGGGGGACACCACCCAGGAAAGGAGGTCCCAAGGTGGGGTGGGGGGACCAGCCAGGGAAGGGCAGGTCCCAGAGGTGCTGCCCAGTGTGACTGACTGGGGGAGTGGCTGCAGCACCCCAGTTCTCCCAGTGCCCTGGTTCTCTGCAGCCCTGGGGAAGCACCTGGGGCTCCCAGGGAGCCAGGAGGGTGCCCGTCCCTGCCGGGGCAGAGCCCTGGTGCTGCCTGAGGCTGTGACCAGAGGGCAGAGCCCTCCTGCCGAGGTCACAGTGGGGCTGGTGGATGTGAGAGGGCTCCGAGGGCAAGTCCTGCTCCCAGCAGCTGTCCTGGCCCAGTGAAGTGCAGGGCAGCCCCACTGGCCCCGAGCCTCATGCAGGGCTGGTGACCACCAGGGCTGCGGGGCTGTCTCTCCCTGCAAGGGGTAACTTTGCAGCTGGAGAGCTCGGGGGCAGCCGCTGCAGCTCCTGCCCGGTGAGAGGTGGCTGCTGTAACGAGGATGATGAGGGGCTGGTGCCAGCTGGAGCAGCCTCAGGAGAGCCCAGCAGCCTCTCTGTCCCTAACGGCAGTGACAGGGCTGGATGGCAGAGCTGCAGGGCGGCTGGACGAGCTCTCTGGGAGCAGCAGGAGCAGCCTCGGGGCTGGGGCTGCTCCCTGGGGAGGCTGAGGGTGCGGTGGGTGGCTGGAGGCCTCCGGCTGGCACCTGGAGGGTGACGGCCCCAACCCTCTCCCTTCCCAGATCGCAGACTTCGGTCTGTCCAACGTCTACCAGCAGGACCGGCTCCTGCAGACTTACTGCGGCAGCCCCCTCTACGCGTCCCCCGAGATCATCAACGGGAGACCCTACAGGGGCCCGGAGGTGGGTGCTGCCTCTGCCCTCTGCGGGGAGCCTCTCGCTGCCTCCTCGCTCGGGCTGAGCAGAGCCGGTGGGGTCTGGGTTGTCATCCCCCCAGGACCAAGCACCGCAGGGCTGGTGGGGGCATCTGCAGTGGGGTGCAGGTGGCTGGAGCTGCCCCAATCTCTGCCCTCTGGGGGGTTCTGCCCAGACAGGGTTGGGGGGCACCAGGGCATCCTCTCCAAGCTCGTGTGTCCCTCTGGCAGGTGGACAGCTGGTCCCTGGGGGTTCTCCTCTACATCCTGGTCCATGGCACGATGCCCTTCGATGGGCAGGACTACAAGACTCTGGTCAAGCAGATCACGAACGGGGACTACCGGGCGCCCACGAAGCTGTCGGGTAGGCAGAGCCCCACCACCCTGGGCATCCATCCCCCCACACCCCCCTCCATTCCCTTGGGTGCTTGACCTGCCTCTTCCCCCTCCCCAGATGCCTGCGGGCTGATCCGGTGGATGCTGATGGTGAACCCGGAGCGCCGGGCCACCATCGAGGACATCGCCACGCACTGGTGGGTCAACTGGGGCTACAGGGTGCCCGCCGGAGAGCAGGAGCTGCTGCGGGACAGCGAGTCCCCCCTGGCCACGGTGGCCGAGTGGCTTCGCCGCTCCTCGCGGCCCCTCCTGGAGAACGGCTGCAGGGTCCGGTGCTTCCTGAAGCAGCACCTCCCCGGCGCGGCCCTGGAGCGGCAGCGCTCGCTCAAGAAGTCCAAGAAGGAGCACGACGTGTCCCACTCGCTGCAGGAGGCGGCCCCGGCCCCGGAGAGCCCCCCATGCAGGTCCGTCCTCAAGCGGCCCAAGGGCATCCTGAAGAAGAGGAGCTCCTGCGAGCAGAAGGCGCCGGGCCCCGGTCCCCCCCCGGAGGTGGCGAGCGCTGGGGATGGCCAGGTGCCTGCTGCGGGTCTGGCCCACGGCTCGGCGCCCAGGAAGGGCATCTTGAAGAAGCCCGCCACCAGGGAGTCCGGCTACTACTCGTCCCTGGAGGGCTGCGAGTCCGGGGACGCGCTGGACACAGGCAGCTTGGAGCTGGCCGGGAGCACGCTGGCCGGCAGCCCCTCGCCGCAGCGGGACCCCCGGGGTGTCCCCCCGGCCCGGCCTAAGGGCATCCTCAAGCACAAGGGCAAGTACTCCTCCGGCGGCAGCGAGCCCCAGGCGCCCCGCACCCGCCCGGCCAGCGCCGCCAGCGAGGACAGCATTCTCTCCACCGAGTCCTTCGAGCGGCTGGACCTGCCCCTGTCCCGGGGGGCAGGGGGCCTGCGGGGCTGCGTCTCTGCCGACAGCCTCCTGCGCCTGCAGGAGGAGGAGGAGGGGGGGGCCGGGCGCAGGCTGCGCCGCTGGACCGTCGCCCACTGCCGCAGCCCCCTGGCCGAGGGCAGCGTGGCCCTGGCCCACGGTGGCCCCGAGCTCCACCGGCGGGCGGTGGCCGTTGGCATGGAGCTGAGCTGAGGGCACCTCCTGCCCGGGGCTGCTGGGGGGTTTGGGAGCCCCCCAGGTGCCTGCTGGTGCTGCTGAGCCAACGCGCTTGTACTGAGAGCGGGTGCTGGGGGCTGTTCCCCGTGGTCAGGACTTCCGATGGACCAAAGCCCCAAGGCATCTGGCCACCAGCCCTGTGGAGGGGGCTGGGGGGTGGTTGTCTCCACGGCTCCTGGATGCCGCCCTCCCCTCACAGACAGACTCATCTCATTGGGGTTGGGGGGTGGAACAAGAGGTGGAGGGGATGGGTTTGGGCTGTTTTCCCTTTGCACTGTGAATTCTGGCTGGGGGGCGGCCGGGGGCTGGACAAGGGCTGGACAAGGGCTGGGAGGTGCTGGGAACCCCGACTGCATCCGGCCAGCGCTCCCAGTCTGAGCGACACTGGTGCCAGCCTCTCTCTCATTTTATTGTGGTGGCTTTTACGCTGACGGGAGCTGGGCGCCCCCACCAAGTGCCTTTGCTGAGGCACCACCTCTTTATTTATTGCCTCTGCCCAGCTCGGTGCCAGATCTCGGGGTGTCTGTGCCCCCCCGGCTGCGTTCGGGGGGCTGGAGGTGTCGGTGGTGCTGAAGCTCCGCTGCACCGTCGCCGCGGGTTCGCCGGCCCCCTCCCCTCCCCTGGGGTCTGGGTTTCCCCTTCCCCCTTCCCTCACAGCGGGCCTGGGGAAACCATTAAACCAGAAGCAGAGGGTGGAGCTGCTGTGGTTTCTCTTCGTTGGTGATGGAGGGGTCGGGATGGAGCACGGGTGGCCACTGGTTCCACTGGGGTGGGGCTGTGTGTGGTGCTGCCTCTTGCTCTGCTACGGGTGAGCAAGGGTTAAACCCCTGCTGGAGATTACACCAGTGCTGGGTGGGCCACCACTGGGTTTGAACTGGTGCTTTACTGGGGTGCTGAGCTGGCACAGCCTGTAAGTTGGGGCCCAGCACCCACTGGGGTGGTCACTGGCTGCTGCTTGGGGGCTGGGTGACCAGTGGGGGGGTGGCTGGAGGCAGGACCTGGTCTTGGGGCTCTGCTGGGTCTGGGGTGCTGCTCCCCTGACCCCGGGGGTGCTGTGGTGGAGGTGGGTGCCCCATTGCCCCCTCCCCACTGTGGGCAGCACTGCTCCCAGCCCATCTCCCAGTGCTGCTGGGGTCTGGGTCTGGGTTTGGGATCAGCCTGCGGGTCAGGGTGGCAGGAGCTGCCCGAGGGAGGACCAGGCGTGACCGGGAGCCAGGGCTCAGCCTTGGCACCAGCCCCGCGGCCACCTCCTTCCTCCCCGGCCCCTTCGCCCCCCTCTTCACGCGGCCCAGTAACGATTCCCGTTTCCAGTTGGGTTAACTGGAGACATCCGAGGTCTCCTTGGCAGAGCCCGAGGGCAGGTGCCAGGAATGCCCCCCCTCGCTCCTGGGGGGCCGGGCACCCACGTCTGCCCCCCGCCGCGCATTCCCCGCGTGCTTCCCGTGCCGGGGGAGCTGCCGAGCGCTCGGTGCTGCTCCCGGGGTGCCCGGCTTAGCCGGGCAAAGTCCCGGTACCCTCTGGGCACCCTCTGGGCCGCAGGGGTGCCGCGGGCGAGCCCAGGGGCGCTGCAGCACCCGTGGGTGTGTGGGGCACGCTCAGCTCGGGGGGTCCCTCAGAGGGAGGGAACTGCCTGCGGGGTTGGGGCTGGGAGCAGCCCGGGGGGGCTCTGCTCTGGGTTTGTTAATGATTGGCAAGAGCTGGCCCTGGGACCCCAGTTCTGAGCCCAGCTGAGCCCTGGCAGCTCGGGGGTGGTGGGTGCCAGGCACGTGCTGACGCCCCCCTCATCCTGCACCTCCCACCGCTGTTTGCCCTGGGTTAGCTGCAGGGCTTTGGCCACCTCAGCCCAGCTCTGGCTAGTGGCACTGAGCAGACCCTCTGCTTGCCCTGCAGATCTGGGTGAGGAAGCCCAGTGGAGACCCCCAGAGCTGGTGGTGGCAGCATCAGAGATACCCCTGGGGTGGTGGGAAGGGGCTGTGGTGACTGTCCCCGTGTCCCTGCTGGTGGCCCCGTCCCCACGCTGCGGTCCCTGCCCCTGGCATTGCCCTGCCAGCCCTTGCCAGCTCCTTTCATCCTGGTCCCAGTTTCCAGCCTCCCCCACCCAGTCTCCTCTGCCCTCCACACCCAGGGGCTGAGCCCCCCACCTCTCTCCAGACCCCCCCAGCTGTGATTAGCAGATCACTTTGATGCCTGGATGGTCAAGGAAGGTTTCTACCCTTGGAGGCCCCACCCCAGCACCCTTGGAGGCCCCACTTCCACCCCAGGGATCTGCCACCCCCCTGCTTCCCCATCTAGCAGCCCCTGGGTGCAGCCCCATCCCCTCTCTGAGTGTCTCCTGGGAGCTCAGGGGGGCCGGGGGGGTTTGATGAGCAGATGCCCTGTTTTAGGGGTGACGCCAGCTGCTACCTCTGTGCAGGAGGGGGCTGGGCTTCTGCCAGCCTGGCTTGAGGGAGGGGGGAAGCACCCGAAGATGGATGGTCCTGGGTGCTGAGGTGATGCTGGAGGGCAGGGGACACAGCCTGGACCCCATTCTAAACCAGTTCCTTACTGGTGCTGCTGAGGGCAGCTGTGGGGCTGCTCAGGTGTGAAAATAGGGTGTTTCCTGGGAGCTCTGGTGTTTTAGGGTGGGGAGAGCTGTTGGGGAGGGTGGAGAGAGGGTCATTGGGTGCCCAGAGGTGCTGCACCCTGCACCCATCCAGCCCTGCCACCCCAGCTGGGCTAGGGGCTGTGTTAGGGGCCAGATCCTCACAGCCACCAGTGCCCCATGGAGGGGGGCAGAAGTGTTTTGGGGTGGGAAAGCCAGTTGGGGGAGGGAGCAGCAGCGGTGCCAGTGCTCCCAGCAGCTCCCGCCCGGGCTGAGCTGGGTTTCCCAGCGGCGGGGAGCCCTGAGTCACCCCGTGGCACCGCGCTCCTGCCGGGGAGCCCGGACGCACCAAGCCCGTGCCTGGGGCTGTGCGGGGCGGGCAGGAGGGAGGGGGATGCCTGGGTCGACCCCTGCGCAGGAGCAGAGCAGGGCTGCAGCCTGCAGGAGCCACCCCCCGCACTCACGATGCCCAGGGCTCGGGGCGGCTCAGGGAGAGGAGGGAGGATGCTGCAGCCGCTGGGGCTTTGGGTGACCGACCCTTGCTGCTGCCGCTGCCGCTGCAGAACCCTCCTGAGGAGGGGTCTGTGCTCCCCAGGCCCTCTCCTCGCGGTGCCTGCCTGCCCCAGCGCCGTTTTGTGGGGTTTCTGGTGCTGCCGAGCGTCAGAGCAATTAACAGAGCGGAGCTGAGGGGGCGGGTGCCTTCAAAGCGGGGCTTTGCTCGCTTTAATTTCCCTTTTCAAGGTGCCTCCGCTGCTACCTGTTTGATAGTTGGGCTTCTTTGAAGATCTGAAGAAGAGAAATCCCCACATGAAAGCCCGTCCCCGTCTTCAGTGGCTCCTTGCTGCAGCCTCGAGCAGCTGAGAAAGAGGGGAGCAAGCGGCACCCGGGAACTTTGATCCTGACTTCCCCGGAACACGGGGACTGGCTGCAGCCTGGGACCCGAAAAGGAACCTCAGACCTTGCTGGGCCCCGGGTGTCTGAGCACTGGTGGCCACCCTGCAGCCCCAGGGTCCTCCTGAAGCTGCGGTGCTGCTGGAAGAGGCAACCCGCAGGGTCTCACTGACCCCTCTGCCCAGAGCAGCATCTCCACAGCCCTGGGCCCTGCAGCTGGTCCCCTCTGCAGCAGGATGGGCTGAGGAGCCATCTGGCCATCTCCATCACGGGGCCAGGCTGGGCCAGGGGGGCATCAGGTTGGATCTGAGGGAAACCTTCTTCGCAGAAGGAGCGGGGAGCCCTCGGGACAGGCTGCCCAGGGAGGGTGTGCAGGCACCGGCCCTGCAGGGCTTTGACAGCCGGGAGGATGCCCGAGGGCGACCGAGCCCCGGCGGCTGCGCGAAGGGCGGCACAGGGCTGGCAGAGCCGCTGCGGGGAGACAGGGAGAACCAGCCCCACCGGCTGGGCCGGGCGCGTCGTCAGCGGCTGCTCTCGCCCGGCCGGGGCTCGCAGCAGCCCTCCGCCCCGCTGCTGCCTCCCTGCCAGGCTGCCGGCTCAGCCCTGCCCGACGGGGCCGGCCGAACCGCCTTCTCCGGGGCCGGAGCTCGGGGCCGCTCGCAGCCGCCGTGGGAAGGGTTCCCGGGCGGGACGCAGAGCCCGGGGGTCCCAGCCTGCGCCAGCAGCGCCGGGAGGAGGCAGCCGCCCTCCTGGCAGCTCCCGGTGGATCCCGCGGGTGGAAGGCACCGGCGCTTCCCAGTCCCGCCGGGAGGAGCTGCGGTCCCACAGCCGCTCGGGTGCCCGCGGATGCCAAGCGCCGCCTGCTCGGCCGGCCACCAGCCTCTCGGGTTCGGGGCCTTTTCAAGAACCCGTTTGGGTGCTTCTTCGCAGCCGGATCTGGTGGGAAAGTCACCTTCCCCCGCAGCTCCCCGCGGCCCTGCAGCCCCTTCCCGTGTGAGACAGGGACCGAGCCCCTGGGCTGGAGGATGGAGGCTCCCGGCTGGGACAGAGATGGCTTTTGAGAGGGGTGTTTGGGAGCCTCCTGCTTCCCTCTGCTGGACCTGCTGCCGTGCAGAGGGTCGCGGTGTTGGGGTTCAGCCTCACTCAAGGTGCAGCCCCACACCTCTGCCTCTCCAGGAGGGCACCAGCCCATGGGCAGAGGGGATGGGCACAGCAGAGCCACTGGCATCTCCAGCTTTTGGCTACTTCGGTGCCGGTGTCGGGCAGCAGCCGTTGAACTGGCTTTGTGGTGGGACCCACATCGCTCCTCTGCCAGGCCCACAAGTGACTGGGGAGCCCTGGTGCCAGCGGAGTGGTGCCCGGCTGGGTCGGTACCTGGAGGGAAACGGTTCGGAGGGACAGGGATGGGTCAGGTTGGCCATCAGGAGGACAGAGGGCTCAGGGGGTGGAACAGGCTGCCCAGGGAGAGATGGAGTCGCCATCCCTGGAGGGGTTCAACCACCGAGGAGCTGCGCCCCTGGGGAACAGGGTCTGGTGGTCAGGGTGGGGCTGGGGTGCTGGTTGGACTGGGTTTGCTGGGAGGGCTCTGCCAGCCTCAGAGACTCCACAGCTCCTCAGCGGCTCTGGCCAGGCAGGAGACAGCACAGACACCCCCACCCCGTCCTGCACCCCGCCGCGCTCGACCCCGCAAGCCCGGGCAGCCCTGGGCGAGCGACAGCATCGGTTATTTTTCTAATCTTATCTGGCTGCCTTTCTCCTGCCCTTCCCCTCCCCACCCTCCCCTCCCTCCCCGCCTTTGTAGCCGCCCGACAGCCCCACTTCCCCCCCTGCAGCCCTTCGCTTTGATCCTGGGAAGCAGCAATTGATCCTCCTCTGCGGCGCAGCCGCTCCCAGCGCTGCCCTTCATTAAATCCCTCTTCCCTCGCTCCCCGGAGCCTCTTTCTTCCCCCTCCCCAAACCCCCTCGAGTGTGCAATTCACTTGTCCCATTGGCCACCAGTTGAACACTAGTTCCCAGTGGGGCCAGAGCCACTGGGGCTCTGCTCTGCACCGGTCAGGGGTCACCTGGGGGCTCGGTCCCTGCTCCCCCCGCCGGCTCCCACCTCCCCAAGAGGAGCTCAGGGTGCTGCTGTCGTGCCCCAGGGTGGGTTTGAGTGGGGGCTAGTAGCCCCTCTGCTGCTGCAGGGTCTGGGACCAGCCGGTGGAGCAGCGGGTTCTTAGCAGCCAGCACCCACGGGCACCACTCTCTCCAAAGCCCAGGGCCATCAGGAGCTGCTTCGTGGGGTGGCCAATGTGGCTCTGACAGCTGCAGACCCTGCCCAGGGGTGTCCTGGCCACCCACTGACCCAGGAGGGGGACAAGGTGCAGCCACCTCTTCCTGGCCGTGGGAAATGAAGGGAAACAGAAGCCACCCCCCAGCCCTGGTGGCCACAAAGGGCTTAGGGGTGACAGCAGCAGCTTCCCGCACCCTGGCACCCTCTGGGTGCTCTGGGGGAGCCCACGGTGGCACCTGCACCAGTCGCAGTGGCCTGGTGGTGCAGGTACTGGCTGTGGCAACGTTGGCACTGGCCATGGTGACACTGGCACCAGTTACAGTGGCACAGGCAGTAGCCATGGTGGTACAGTTACTGGCCATAATGACATGGGCACTGGCCATAGTAGCACAGGCACCAGTTGTGTTGAGGGTGACACCAGTCACAGCAGCACAAACACTAGCCATGATGACATTGGCACCAGTTACAGTGGCACAGGCACTAGCCACGACGACACAGACACTGGCCATGATGACATTGTCACTAGCCATGATGACACAGGCACTGGCCGTGCTGGCACAGCCTCTGGCCACTGCCCCCAGGTGACTCCTCAGCCGCCGGCTGTGGCCCTGCACTGCTCGAAGCTCTTCCGCTGGGAAGGGTCTCCCGCAGACACCCGCCCCGGGGGCAGGGAGGGTTGTTCCCGGAGCCGGGTGGAACTTCCCCGCAGCCGGCGCAGGAATTCCAGGCATCCCAGGAGATCCCTGTTATCCTTGGGACCAGCTCTCGCTCCTCCCCGCCAGACTGCCTGGGGTCCCCACTTCTTCCCCACTGACGCCTGACAACACCCTCCCCAAACCCCTTCCTCCTCCTTGGGGACCCCCTGGGTGCCGGGGTGGGTTCCCCGGGTGAGGATCAGCCAGCCTGGGTTTGCAGCGGGGGCACTGGGGGCTGCCAGCCAGCACCCCAGAAAGGAGGGCAGTGCCTCAGGGTCCAGCGTGAGGGAGCCTCCAGCTCTTGGGGCTCCTCTCCCCAGGCAGACAGGAGCTTCTTGTGGCCACGGGGATGCTCCTGGGGTGTTTTGGGGGATCCACCGGCAGAGCAGAGGGCTGGAGCCAGTGTCTGTGCTGCTGCGACCGGTGCCAGCACCATCATGGCTAGTGCCTGTGCCACAGTCACAGGTGCCAGCACCACCATGGCTAGTGCCTGTGCCACAGTCACAGGTGCCAGCACCATCATGGCTAGTGCCTGTGCCACAGTCACAGGTGCCAGCCTCATCATGGCTAGTGCCTGTGCCACAGTCACAGGTGCCAGCACCATCATGGCTAGTGCCTGTGCCACAGTCACAGGTGCCAGCCTCATCATGGCTAGCAGAAGGCTGGAGGCCCTCTGCTCTGGGGACAGGCTGAGGGAGCTGGGGCTGTTCAGCCTGGAGAGAAGGCGGCTCTGGGGGGACCTCGGAGTGACCTTCCAACCCCTGAGAGGGGCTCTCGGAGGGCTGGGAGGGCTGTTCCCAAGGGCAGGGAACGACAGGGTGAGGGGTCCTGGTGTGAAGCTGGGAAAGGGCAGAGTGAGGCTGAGCAGGAGGGGAAAGCTCTGGGACCCAGGATCTGTGGGGCAGCTTTTAGGGCTCCCACGCTCCCCGCAGGAGCTCCCGCTGGCCCTGTGGCTCCGCATGGTCCCGCGGCCAGGAGCAGCCCCGAGCAGCCCCAGATCCCAGCTGCCCTTCTTACATAAAAAGCAATTAGGGCCGGGACGAGGGAGGCCTGAGTGGCCCCAGGAATGGCATGAAGGAATTCCTCCCGGGCTGACGTCAAAGCCTCACCTCTCCCCCTGCCACCCGCACCATGAACCCCCCTCTCACCCCAGTCCCGCTGTGCTGGTGCCCACTGGGAGAATGGGAGTCCTCAGGGAGCCCCGGGCTGCACACGCAGTGTCCACCAGCATCACCAGTGGCTCCCTGCGCAGCCGTTCCTGGCTCCCAGCTCCCCTTTGCTGGCCATGGGACGATGCCAGCTGAGCCCTCTGCCAGCGGCTCCACAACGAAGGGGTGGAAGGTGCCGGGGGGCTCGGGTGGGTGCCCAAGTCTGGGGAGGGGGATGCTGCTGCTCCTGGGATGCTGCTCCTGGCTGGCACAGAGGTGGGAGGGTGTGGATCGGGGAACAGGGGGTATCAGAGATCACGGAACTCCTGCCAGATCGCTGGTCCCAACGGGCTGGAGGAGCTGTGCCCTCTGCCCCAGCACCGGGGCCTCCTCCAGCCTCTGCCAAGGAGGGCTGCAGTGGCTGCTGCCAGGACGTGATGTGACTGTCCTGGGGTGCCAAGGGCAGCTCTGTCCCAGAGCCTGGCAGAGCAAAGCAGGGGTGGCAGGGCTCAGGCATGGAGCTGCCATGCCAAGCTGCTCCATGCTTGGACACCAGCCTTACCAGCCCTGGCCATGCCCCATAACCCTGGGCATCATCTCCCCTGCACTGAGCAGCATCCTCCATAGCCCTGGGCATTTTCCCCCCTTAGTCCTGGGCATCATCCCCCCCTGCCATCGGCATCTTGGCCCTTAGCCCTGGACATCATCCCCCCTGCCCTGGGCATCATCCGCCATTGCCCTGGACATCATTCTCCTTAGCCCTGGGCATCAACCCCCCCAGTGTGGCCATCCCCTTTAGCTCTGGGCATCAACCTCCTTGCCCTGGGCATTATCTCCCTCACCCTGGCCATCCCCCTTAGCTCTAGGCATCACCCCCCTAGCTCTGGACATCATCCCCGCCCCTAGCCCTGTGCATCATCTCCCCTCCAGCCGCAGGTACCCCCCCGCAGCCCCTCCCCGCGGCTCCACACCCCCAGGACGGGGGAGAGGGGGGCGGGCAGGAAGGGGTTAAAGCGCTAATTGGGCTGAGGGCCCCCGCCCCACTCTGACCCGAGATTTAGGGCGAGGGGAGGCTCTGGGGCGGCTCCTGGGCTGAGCCCAGCTCCAGCTCCTTCAGCGACGGAGCCCGGGGGCCCCCCTGCGGCAGCAGGTCCCGGTCCCGGTCCCGGTCCCTTTCCCGGCGGGGAGGCGGCAGACTGGGAGAGCAAAGGGCTTCTCCTGGTGGCCAGAGGGGCTTTAGGGGGGTCGTTGCTCGCCTTGGGCTCAGGCAGAGCCAAGCAGGGAGCGTAGGGCTCAGCGTTGGGGTGGAATGACCCGCTCTGCTGCCCTTACAGGTGTTTAACGGTGGGACGCTGGGCTGGGACTGGCCCCATCTTACAGCCCGGTGGCCCGAAGTGGGCAATGAGCGACCCCGCGGTGCTCGAACGAAGCCGGTGGGGACGCGGCCACTCACTCCAGAGGGGACGTGACCTGGGTGTCACCTCCAGCACCCAACCAGGAGCCGCCGCGAAGGTCTGTAGGTCCCTCCCTCGATAACGCCCCCCACCCCAGACACCCTTTCCTGTAGGTTCAGGGGGTGCCTGCGACTGGGGTCCATCTGGGTGCCCCCCGTCCATCACCAGCCAGAGGCGCTGCCTGGCTGCTTGATGCCCCCAGCACCTGCTGCTTCACTCCTCCTGCTCCCAGTTCAGACCCGTCTGCTATCGCTGAGCTCTGGGACGTTTCTGGTGCCCACTGGGTCTCTGTGGGGACAGAGGTGCTGCCTCTCGCTGTGGGGTCCCCCCACCCAAGCTCTTCTCCATCCACCACCACTGGGATGCAGCAGACCCAGCACCCTGGGGTCAGCTGCAGCCCCAGGGTGTGAGCGGGGGTTTCCAGCCCCTCCCAGCCCTGCTCCTTGCAGCCCCCTACCCTTGTGTTGCTGGTTCCTCTGGCAGAGCACAGGGCTTCTGCAGCACCCAGCACCCCAGTGCAGAGCTGCTGCCCTGAGCCCTGGCTGCTGGGGCGCACTGGGAGAGTGTGAGGTGACGCTTGGGTGCTGGGAGGCTGCAGGGCCCCCCAAGGTAAGCTCCACTTGGCCCTAGGGAGCACGGAGGAGGTGGGAGATGACCCCATCATCCTCTCCGTGAGCTGGAGCTGCCTCTACCCCTCCTGCAGTCCACCCCAACCCTCCTGAGCACCCCGTGCCCTGCCCCAGCCCTTCCACCCTCAGCTGAGGCCGAGCGGTTCGGGACCTCCAAAGCCGGGGGAGCAGGGACCCTTCTGCAGCAGAGGGGGCTCTGACTGGGCGCAGACTGGTTTCGTACAGGTCTCTATATTTACGTGTGTGTGTGTAGGGTCTGACAGAGATCTCCAGGTATGAACTCGCCGAGGAACCACCCGGACAGCATGCGGTGCTCTGGGGGAGGCAGCTCCTCGCCTTCTCCCCCCTGCCCTTTGCAAGTCCCCATCCCAGCTCCACCAGCTTGGATTCACAGATGGGGACACCCGGGGCGTGGGATGCGGCGCCGACCCGCCCGCACACACACACACACACACGACAGGCTGCGTGGCTCCCAGGGGGTGATGCTGGCCAGTCCGGGGGTCCCTGAAGAGATCAGATCAACTAAAGCAAGAGGGGCAAATAAATAAGTGATGGGGAACCACCAGAAGGGATCTCGCTGGTGCTGCTGCTGCCTCCAGCATCCTGACCCTCTGTGCCTGCCCCTGTGGGGTCCTGGCAGGGCTGTGGGAGGGCTGGGAGAGGCTGGTGGGACACAAACACACACACACACACACACACATCCTGCTGCCCGGGCCTCGGACCCGCTCTCTCCTTCGCCTCTCCTTCCATCCTGGGATAGAGCTTTCTTGCCGTCTTGGTCTTGAAGGGGGGAGAGGAGAATCCATCCCCAGCCAACCCCTCTCCTCTCTTTGCAGCCAGGTTTGGTCCAGCTCAGTCCTTCCCAGCGCCAGCAGAGCTCCACAGACCTCCTTCCTGTGGGCTTTGGAGCCAAAGACACTTGAAGAAACCACCCCCGGGCTCCAGAAGAACCCAGCGGCCCCGTAAGTCACCAGTTCGGTCGCAAAGTCGTCCTCCTCCCCCATCCCACCCTCCCCAACCATCCCAGAGGATCAGCAGGGTCCCAGCTCGGACGCTCCACGCTCCCAGCCACGGGGGCGGCCGGGGAAGCAACCGGACCCAAAGGCTTTGGACACCCTCTCCTCTGAGGGAAGCGGCAGAGAGCCCCGGGGGCCGGATCAGCTGGGGAGCAGGACGTGCTCCAGGAAGTAGCTGATGGAGTCCCAGTGCTTCCAGAGGAAGAAGAGGAAGAGGACGAGCAGGGCGGTGCTGAGGATGCGCATGCGGGTCTTCATGAGCGGGGTGATGAAGTTGGCGATGGTGGAGACGAAGACGAGCAGCACGGCCATCAGGGCCAGGATGACGTTGATGAACTTGCCCAGCAGCGCCCGGGCGTTGGCGTTCTCCACCCCCTCCAGCTGCACCACCTGCTGCTGCTGCTGCTGCAGCTCCAGCTTGGTCACCCGCGTCAGGCAGGACTCCACCGCCTCCTGTGAGGGGACAGCGGGTCAGAGGGGGTCCCGCTGGTGGCTCTTGGTGCTCTGAGACCTCTGCTGCCTCTGGTGACCCAGCTGTGAGCCCTCAGGCAGTGGACCAGGAGTGGTCTTGGTGCTGGGAGACCCCACTGCAGCAGGGGACACGGAGTCACAGACCATCAGGGACTGGAAGGGACCTCGATCCTGCTGGGGTGGGGGGGCTGGACTAGATGATCTTTTGAGGTCCCTTCCAATCCCTGATGCTCTCTGGCTCTATGAGAGATCACCCAGTCCCGGCCACAGCGGGATCCCCCAGATCCAGTCGCACAGGAACACGTCCAGGTGGGTTTTAATTGTCTCCAGAGAAGGAGGCTCCACAGCCCACCCTGGGCAGCCCAGTGCAACCAAGCTGGGGCTGTGGGGACAGTGTGTTGGCCCACGTGTGGCTCCCACCCCGACAGAGCCCTGCCCTGCCTGGAGCACCCAGGGGCTGGCTGGGGCGCAGACGAAGACGTGGGGCTGTGGCTGAGCTCGTTGCTGTGAGAGGCCCTCACAGAGGGGGCTGCAAGCAGGGATCCCCCTTACCCACCCCCTCGCTCTCAGCCCCGCAGCCGGAGGGCACAGGAGGGGCTGAACCCTCACGCTCCCCTACCTGGATGTCACGAGCCCTCTCGTAGGACTGGTAGGCCACCTTCTCCTCCATGCTGGCCAGCTCCTGCTTCAGGTTGGTCATCTCGTTCTGGTGCAGCTCCGTGAGGTCGTTGAGCTGCTCCTCCAGGCGCTCGTACCTGCACATGGAGGGGGTGAAGGGGCGCTGGGTGGGGGGCAGATGGCCCCGTAGACCCCTCTGTCCTCATTCCCCCGACTCGGGGTGGGGGGGACGACCATCCAGCCCCCGTGGCCCTCCCGGGCCGCAGCTGGCCCTACCTGTACCGCTCCTCCTGCAGGCACTGCGTCATGTAGGTGTAGTCGCGCTGCAGCTGGGCCTTCAGGTCCTCCATGGAGTCCTCCAGGTGCGTCTGGCTGTCCTTGATCTCGCGGAGCTCCTCCAGGATGGCGTCGAAGCTGTTGTGGTGGCTGTCGAGGGTGTTGGACTTGGGGCTCCCCAGGCCGCCGGCTCCGGCGCCGGAGTTGCTGCCGCCGGCCGAGCCGGAGGTGGCGCTGGAGCACTCGTCGTCGCTGCCGTACTTGGGGCTGGAGACCAGCGTGGCGCTGCCGCTGAGCGCCCGCGCCGCCTCCTCGGGGTGCCCGTCGTCCAGCGCGTCCTTCAGGTGGGCGATGTTGTCGGCGCTGCCGAACTTGTTGCGGATGAGGCTGGCGAACTCGCGGGGCTTGGACACCACGGCCGTGTGGGTGGCCTGCGACAGCCCCGAGAGCCCTCCCTTGACGCCCTCCACCACGCCGCCGCCGAAGCCGCTGATGCTGGAGCGGACGTTGGCCCCCACGTCCTTGAGGCCCTGGTGCATGTCCCGGAAGACATCCTTGGGCTGCCGCGAGGGGCCGTTCTGCTCGATCTCCTTCAGCTTCTTGTGGTAGTGCTCCAGCTTCTTGTGCAGCTGCGCGATGGTCTGCGCCGACTTCTGGTTCTTCTTCTCGAAGACCTGCTTGATGCGCGACGCCTGCTGCTTGTCCGCGTTGTTGGCCAGCTTCAGGTACTCGGCCACGTTGTCGTCCCGGGCCTCCTGCTCGATCTTGATCTGCTCCGTGATCTTGAGGATCTTCTGGTGCAGGTGCTCGATGGCGGCCTTTGTCCGGTGGGGGTCAGGGGTGCCATCGGGGACGTCCAGGCAGACGGGGCCGTCGGCGTCGCCGTGGCCGGCGGAGGAGGGCAGGCTGAGGGCGGTCACGTCCCCCTTGTCCAGCTGGGAGCAAATAGGAGGGGCAGAGCTCAACGAGGGGTCGGGGCAGAGCGGGAAGGAGCAAAGAGGCAGGGGAATGGTTAACCAGAGCGACGGACACCACGGGGGTGGGTTTTTGCCAGCTGGTTAAGCATTTCCCAGTCACACCAGTGGCATCTCGGGGGGGGGGGAGAAATCCCAGTTAGGAGACACAGTGACAGCAATAGGCAGGGGGTCAGGGCTGGTTCTGGCTGGAGGTCTCAGCAAGGAGCACCCACCACCGTGAGCTGGACGGTGGCTTCTGCTCTCTGCCCTCGGCAGAGACGGGCACCCAGAGCCCTGGGCTGCTCCGCACCCGGCGCCAGGCAGGGAGAACGGAGCAGGGAGCTAAAACTGGAACCAGTCATCAAACCTCCCAGCGAGGCAGCGGCGAGAGCAGGGATTGAGCAACCCCCGAGGTATTTCAGCCCTGTTTTCTAGCCCTCTGGCTTCGAGCCTGGCTGCATGTGGGCAGTTTTCAGCTGAGAACTCTGCCCTAAGCCCTGTCAGCGGGTGAACTGGGAGCAGCTCCTGGTCACAGAACCCCAGAACATTAGGGATGGGAAGGGACCCCCAAAGATCACCCAGTCCCCCTGCCACAGCAGGATCCCCTAGATCCAGTCACACAGAACAGCCCAGGAGGGTTTGAAATGTCTCCAGAGAAGGAGACTCCACAACCCCCTGGGCAGCCCCTGCCAGGGCTCTGCCACCCTCCCTGGGAACAAGGTCCTTCTCACACTGATGGGGAACCTCCTCTGCTCCAGCTCACACCCGCTGCCCAGGGTCCAGCCTCCCTCTGCAGCTGCTTCCCCACTTGGAAGACAAACAGATCCCTAAATCCTCCAGCGGCCGGGTTCTATGGGCAGGTTCCTGTGCGAGTCCCAGCGGCTGTGCAAATGGCTCCTGGCTTCTAATTAAGAGCTGCCTGAACGTTAAACACAGCTGGCAGACCGGAGTGATTCCTCATTTCCAGCTCCCACTTTCCCTGAACGACCCTTTAATAGGGATAACCCTGCGAGAGATCCCTGCCAGGGAGGGTGGGAGCAGCTGCGGATGCCCTGGGAGGGAGGGAGGGTCTCAGGATGCTGCTTTCGAATGCTCCCTCCTGCAGCAGCAGCCACTGCCCTTCCCTCGGTTGCTGGCCTCCCCTTTTCCTCCCAGTGCTGCTGGTGCTGGGTGGAAGCATCCCTGAGCCCCCCTCCCCAAAGCTTTTCTCTCTCCACTGGGGCAGAGGCCGGAGGATGAGGGCGAAGGGGGAGCCCAGCAGCCCTGAGCCAGCGGCTGCACTTGGTCTTGTTTGTAAAAGCAAAGCCCAAAGAAGCTGCTGTTTCCAGACCCTGCTGCCAGGCTGCTCTTGGTTCCTCCACAGAGGGTTTGGCTTCGGGTTCTTATCAAGAAGCAGAAATTAGAAGCAGCAGGAAACAGCCTTTTGGCCCAGATGGGCAGAGGGGAGGAAAAGGCAGCCCCAGAGATGCTGGAACGGGAAACCCCAGCTGGGCCAGCCAAGGGGACAAGATGCTCCAGCTTCATTTCCAAGGACAGAAAGGTTTGAGCATCACCCCAAATCCTTTCAGCATCATCCCAAAGCCTTTGAGAATCACCCCAAAGCCTTTCAGCATCATCCCAAAGCCTTTGAGAATCACCCCAAAACCTTTAAGCGTCACCCCTGAACCTATGAAATCACCCAAACCCCTTAGAATCACCGACCCTTCATCCCTGCAAAGCCTCAGGATCGTCTGGATTTATTGGTGGGAGAATATCTGGGAGCAGAGGGGGAAGGAAGGGAGGGATGGGGGGTGGAGGGCATTGACCTGCTGCTGCCTGTCTGTACTGGTGTGACTGGGGTGCCAGCCTTTCCCCAGCCCCACGGGAAGCTCTGCTCTCTTTCAGACATGCAGCCACGTCACCTCGGGTTCCCGCTTGGAAAACAACGACCCCAAAAAGCCGCTGGCCGTCCCCGCAGTGTCAGCAGGCAGCGCCGGCTAAACCCCAGCCACCCTCGCTGACTGACTGTGCGAGGGATTTACCGGGGGGATTAGCCAAAGCCCCACTTTCCCTCCCTCTCTCCCAGCACAAAACCTGCTGCTGGGCACCTCACAATGGAGCCGCTGCCTTCCAGCTCTTGTTTTGCAGGCAGGCAGAGCCGGGGCCGGAGTGGGATGCGGCCGGAATGCTGGATGCAGGGGAGAACAATGATCCCTGTGGCCCGAGCTCAGCCCAGGAGGGCTGAGAAATGCGAGAGGCTCAGGGTAATCAGCTGAGCAAACGGTGCTTAGGGGCCAGGGCCAGGCACCGTTACGCAAGGCTGGGGTCCTGCTGGAGCAGGTCCGCGCGGGGAAGCCCTGGGAGCAGGTGAGGAGCTCAGAGCTCGTGGGGCTCCAGGCAAACCCACGGCTGGGAGGGATTGAAATCCATCCTCAAGGGACTGCAGAACGATTGCAAAGCCCAGCACAGAACCCCCCAGGTTCCCACTCCCACCCTGGACTTGTTCTGCTTTCCACAGCCCGCTTGGAGCAGCAGCTGAGCCAACACCCTGGTCCTGCACCAACTTTCCCTGGGAGGTGTGACCCTGGTTCCCGCAACAGGGGATGGAACGGATGTGGGAAGGGCCGCAGGTGCCTTCAAGCGTGGAAAACCCAGGTCCCGCTGTGCTGTCGAGGGATGCTGACAGAGCAGAGCCAGCAGTGTGGGTGTCACCATCCCCTGGTGACCCTGGAAAGCCACGAGTGAGAGGCCCTGGCCAGCACAGACACGCAGGTGGGCAGTAGGATGTGGGGCAGTCACTGGAATGGCTCTTTCCACAGCCCCTTGTCACCAGAGCGCCAGTCCTGAGCTCTGGCTGCAGTTCACTCCCCACTACCCTGCACCTCCTGGGGTCCCCAGCCCCGTCCCCACAGTCCTGTGCCTCCCAGATTGGAGCCTCTATGCCCCCCAGACCAGTCTTACCCACCCCAGGGGTTGAAAATAGAAGCAGGAGCCCTGACTCACACCTCCCACCCTCCCTCCGAGCCCACAGCCGGGACGGGAGCCGGCAGCCCCGTGTCCTGCGCTCGGGTCACCCCCGGACGGCCGCGGCCAGCCGGCAGCAGCTGCACCGGTGCGTTCGGCAGCCCGAGAGGAGCGGCTCTTATATAATAGAGGGAGGCACGTGAAAGCCTCCAGCTCGCAGCAGAGCTCGCAGCAGAGCTCCCCAGCCAGCACGGAGCTCGCCGGCGGGTTTCATTCACCCCGCACCGGTGACAGGGGCACCGCAGCCCCCCGCGGGGCTCCCTGCCCACCGACACCCTCCCCACCGCCCCCGGGACCTACCTCCATGGCGGGCAGGGCTCCGTCCCGCAGCGCTAGTCGGAGAGGGCTGCTCGGCCCCCCGGCACCCGGCCGGGCAGCGCGGGGCGGGCAGCGCCGGCTGCCATGGCAGGGGCGGCCCGGCTGCGGAGAAGCAGCAGCTGACGGCAGCAAAGTTTCGGGTAAAAGGGAAGGAAAGGAGGAGGAGAAGCCTCCCGCGGCCCCCCGGCGCTTCCCCGCGGCGCAGGGAGCGAGCGGCGGCAGCAGCGGGATCGGCGGCGCAGGAAACGCGCTGGAGCGGCTGGAGCTCCCGCAGGGCGGCAGCGCAGAACCCCCCTCGTCCCCGTGGCGGGGTCCCCGCCCGCCTCCAGCCCCGCACGCTGCCGCCTGGTGCCCTGACGGAGCGGGTCGGCACCGGCTGCTGTCACCTGCGGTGCCGCGCACCGGGACCCGGCGCCCGGGTCGGCACCGGCAGCGTGTGCGGAGCCAGACCCCCGAGGGACCAGCCCGCCGGGGGAAACACGGTCGCTGAGCGAGAGCCGAGCAGCTCCAGGGAGACAAAAGCCGGGCGCCAGCAGCTCGTGTCCGGTTCAGGTGGCTGACGGAGCGCTGCCGACCCGCTGCCACCGCCGAGGGGGCTGGGGAAGGTTGTACCGACCCGGTTCTGCCGTGGGAGACGCCGCTCTGCACAGCGAACGCGGGGAGCTGGTCCCAGCCACTGATTCATCTGCAGTTACAGAGCTGGATGACGGCTGGTTCTGGTTCAGGGGCAATCTGGAGTCACCCCCAGGCGCTGCATCTGCACCAGTGGAGCTGGGGAGAGGCCAAAGGGGAAGTCCTGGGGGAGGAAGGAGACCCGGAGCTGGTGGTTTTGACTCAGCCCAAACCCACAGGGTTGCACGAGCAGGGCTGCAGCATCAGGCCAGAAGAAGAGCGACCAAGGGAAGCAAAGTTCAAACCCACTCAGCCCGAAGCCTCAACCCAACAGTGGCCACAGAGCAGAGCATCTGTGCGGCCACAGCCAGCCGGCTAAAGGAGAGAGAAAGGCTCATTTGCAGCTCTCTGTGGCTCAGCTATTCCTTAACAAAGAGCAGCAGGACAATCCAAGAGCTCAGGAAGCATTTCCAGGCACCCACTGAATGGTGCAGGCTGGACCGATGAGCCGATGGTGACCCAGATGCATGCTTAATGGCAAAGCCTGTGCTGCTGCCACGGCTGAGAGAAGCCCAGCGCAGCTCCCTGGGGTCTCTCGGGCTGCCCCTGTGCCCATCTGTGCCCTGGAAATGCTCTGGGTGTGATGCTGCACCTGTGAGCTGAAGGGCATGGCCTGGGTTTAGCAGCACTGAGTTCCACCTGACGTGGCACGGATGGACTGGGAAGGTTTGGCTCCACAGCAGCATCAGCCCCCAGGGAGGAGCGGTGAGTGTCCCGTGGGCTTTTCCCCCAGCTCTCCGATCCCACTGAGCTGCTCCCAGCAAGAGGGTGGGTTCTGCAGCCTGGCCAAACCCAAGCCACGACACGAGGGAGGTTCAGCTCTGGTTCAACATCTCCCATAACATCACTTCTCGTTTTAGCACAGGAGCCAGAGGTCACTTCCCATCGCTCTTCCATCACGGGGCAGGAAGAACCCCTGTGTGCTCATGGCCCTCTGCAAAACACCCTTCCTGCTCCGAGCTCTGCTCAGCATTTCCCTCCTCTAAAACGCTGGAGCTGGCCCCAAAGCCCATCTGCTCCCCTGTTGGTGCTGGAGAGCCACGAGTGAGAGGCTTCATCCTCAGCACCAGCTCTGCTTTAGATTTAGTCTCTGCTCGGGAAGCAGCAGCTAATGATTTTCAGACCTGCCTGTAAGAGGCAAATGGAACCACAGCAAAACCCCAGCTCCCCCGCAATGGAGTCATGGAATCATCCTGGCTAGAAAGGACCTCCAGGATCAGCAAGTCCAGCCCTCAGCCCAGCAGCTCCCCGAACCCTAGACCATGGCCTCAAGTGCTCCAGCTACTCTGGTTTTAAACCCTCCAGCGATGGAGACTCCACCACCTCCCTGTGCAGCCTTCTCCAGTGCTCAGACACTCTCTCAGGAAAGAACTCCTTCCTAAGATCCAATCTAAACCTCTCCTGACTCAACTTGAGGCCATTTCCCCACGTCCCATCGTCAGTAATTTGGGAGAAGAGACCAGCACGAGAAAATCCTGACTCCCTGGACAGCCAGGACATCAGTGCACGTTCAGAGCTGGTCCTGAGTGGTGCAGAATCCGGCCCTGGGCATCTCAACCAAGAGCCAGCAACTCAAGCACAGGGCAACATTCTGGACTCAGGCTCTGCCTTTGCTGGCCAACACAGGCAGCAGCTGGGGCTGGGCTGGGCACAGAGAAATGAGTGTGAAAGAGCAGGAGGTGCCCTAGAGCATCCCTGACCCAGCTGGGGGGGCAGCCAGGAACCAGGATGCTGCTACAGGTGAAGATCTGCACCGTCTACCGCTCCTCAACCTCAGTTGTTCCTGAGTGTTTTTTGTGGCCAAAGCCAGTGGCTCCTTGGCTAAAGGCCCAACCCCTCAGAAGCAGCAGCTGCACAGAGCCCAGCAGCCTCCTGATCATCCCCTGTGGGTCCCACCTTGCTCCTCACCCCTCGTTCCTGGCCGTCCCGAGTGCTTGCCCTGCCTGTGCCGAGGGTAGAGGTGGGGGTACTTACAAAGCCACCCAGCAGAGAATTTAAGAGCAATATCTTTTTCCCAGGACAGGAGCTGGGAGGATGCCCTGGTCACCCCTGCAAAGCACTGGGACGCTGCTCTGCGAGGCAGCCAGGTCCTCTCCCTCTGGCATGGCTGTGGGTGAGGAGTGGACGGGGCAGAGGACTGGAGAGCGTTCGCAGAGGAGGCTCCAGCAGGCTCTGAGGCAGCCAAGAACAAGCAGCACAGGCTGGTGAGCAGGGAGGGAGCCTGGTGGGAGCAGGAACAGGCTGGGTGCTGCAGGGACCAGTCCTGCTCCTCCAACTGTGCTGGGAGGATGGACAGCACCAGGCTCCCTTTGAACAAACAATGGAGTCACACGGCTCCCCAGTTGGAGCTCTCGGTGGCAGCTGGTGGGGAGCCCCAAAGAGCCCCATGTGGGTACAGACAGGCAGATCCTGGGACCCTGGGCTCTGGGCCATGCGGATCCTTCCAGCTGGGGACTGTCCCCTGTGCTCTGGGCTTGCAGGGCACCAGGAGGGACACCTTTGCAGGGATGATTCAATGACCATCCCTCACCAGTGCAGCTACTCAGGGTTCTGCCTACACTCTGAGAACCTTTGGGAAACTTCCTGCTGTGGTTTTTACCGGAGAGAGTAACCCGGGGAGCTCCCATCGCTGGGTGATGGCAGCATCAGAGCCCTCAGCAGCACCCAGGCTGCAGTGGGGTTTTGA
This sequence comes from Rhinopomastus cyanomelas, assembly GCA_013400115.1. NCBI lineage: Eukaryota > Metazoa > Chordata > Aves > Bucerotiformes > Rhinopomastidae > Rhinopomastus > Rhinopomastus cyanomelas. Next base: position 235,513 of record VXBP01001522.1, read on the forward strand.
CACCTCTAACCTGCTGCTTGTGCAGCCAGAGGGGTTCCCAGCAGGTTTTGGGTGACGGGGATGACGGGGGAGGCAGGGAGAGGCAGGGCCAAGGGTGCGGTGAGGAGTCACAAGGCAGGACCCTACTTTGCTCATCCTGACTCAGGAGCCAGATCCTGCTCTCAGCTACAGCCCAGAGAGGAGAGACCACGGTGTGGACGTGAACCCTTGCTCTGGGCATCCACCCCACGCTCCAACCGACCCAGATCCCTTCCCAGCAGCTGCCTGCAGGGAACAGGAGCTGCTGGTGGGCTGGGAACAACAGCCATATGTCACCGCAGGCTGAGGAACACGATGTCTCTTGCTAAGGGGTGAATCAGTAGGAGAGTCTGGTTATTCTTCTCCTCCTGAATTAATTAAGCAGCAATCACGGGGATCTTTGTCTTCACAGCTATTATCTTGCTTTTCCGTAAGTGCTCCTCACAGCACCAGCCCCACGGGAGAGAGGGAACCAGTTCCCACCACCACCGGAGGAGACGGAGCCCGAGAGGTGGGAGCTGCCCTGGACACCAGTACTCTCCCATCTCCAGTTCTGTGATGCCCAGTTTGCAGCTCAGGTCAGCATTTCCCCTCCCCAAACCCCTTGACACTTGTAGGGTCTCCACATACCGGTGCTCTGCAGCTCACCCCGTTGGGATCCTGCCCAGAGGCTGAGGGGATGCCCAGCCACAGGGCTGTGGGGTGCAGGGAGGGCAGACTTCCACCAGCAGTCCCTCTGTTCTCTTTTGTAATCACCTCTGGCCTATTTTAGCTCCTTCCTCTGGGATTTTAGCACCAGAACTTGCCCGGAATTTGGGTGGAAGGGGAGGATGTGCTTTGCCTCTGTCAGCAAATCCTCCTACAGAGCTGAGCGAGCACCAAACACGTGGAAGTGTTGGCTCTGGTACCCAGCTGGGGAAATTGAGGCAGGGACTGAGGGAAAACCCTGAGAATAGATGTGGGGACAGCAACCCAAAGCTGTGAGGCTCAGAGATCCCACATCCCCTTAGCTCCTGTCAGCTCCTTGGGGCCTCCTAGGTGCTGAGCAGCACCTCCAGGCAAGGGCTGAGCCACCCCACAGCCTCCTGGGCACCCTCTGCGCCTGTGGGACAGAGCCACCCCCAGGGTAGGTGCTCAGAAGCCACTGGTTTCTCCCCACTGCCTCTGATCCACCCTGATAGAGCCCCGATAGAGCCTGATGGCAGCCACTGACCCGGCGGGCAGCTAAATTTAGTGGGATGAGCCCTGCCCACTGCTGGGAGGGCTGGTGCCCTTGAGGCAGCAGGATTTGGGGGGGACGGGGCCATAAGGACAGGTCCCTCCCTGCGAGGCAGAGCCCTGGGAGACCATGGACCACCTCCTACAGAGAATGGGCAAGCGCCAGGGGAGCGGAGGGATGAGATGGGAGCAGGGAAAGGGGACACTGGGGCTGGGAGGCCATAAATCAGCGTGGCCCGCAGGCAACCTGGCCCGCAAGTCCAAGGCTGTGGCATGAAACTCTCCCCCTTCCCAGTCCCTCCCTTATATCTCATGAGAGAAGCATCCGTGCAGAGGGGCCAAGGCGGCTGCGGGAGTGGGCAGGGGGTGGGTGCCCCAGGGCACCTGGTGCTGTCACTTGCCGAGGGCTACCGAGGGACCACAGGCGGGAAGCCTGGATGGGGTCCAGCCCTTCGCAGGGGGTAGGGCCGGTGCAGGACGGAGCACTCGTGACAGTGGTGAGCGGCTCCCGCCGGGATGGAGGGGAGCGCAGGAGCCCCGCAGCCGCTCCCGGTGCGGTACCGCTGCCCTCTAACGGCCGCTGGCCCCGCGGCCAGCCCGGCGCCGCTCGCTGTCGGTTTGGGGGACTCTAGGGGGGGACCCCGGGGGATTTTTGGCGGTGAGGAGGGTCTCACCTGCACATGGACCATCCCGCAGTCGCCGCAGGCGTCCGCGCAGCTCCCCGGCAGCACCAGGCACAGGACGCCGCGGCCAGCCCGGTCCAGCTCCGGCCGCCCCAACGGGGACGAGGGTCCCCCCGGGATGCTGTGCCCGGCCAGCACCGCTGCTCCGCGACCCCGCTGTCCCAGGGAGGGGCTGGGCGTCTGTGGGGAGATCCCCCCAGAGCCGCTGCTGCCCGCGTCCCGGTAATGCCCGTGTGCCCGCCTCTCGCTGGGTGCTGGCGGGTCACCAGCGCGGGATTAGGGAGATGAGGAGAGCGCTCCCAGCTCGACCCCAGCGCCATGCGCGCTGCCTGCTCACAGCCTCCCGGGCCCTGCCACCGCCTCTGTCATCCGGGTTGGAAAAGACCTTCAAGACCATCAGGTCCAGCCGCCTGCCCTGCAATCCCCCAGCCACCACCCCATCTCCTCAAACACCCTGGCTGCCCAGTTGTTGAACCCCTGCAGGGACGGTTCCTCCACCCCCTCCCTGGGCAGCCTGTTCCAAGGGCTCCCCACTCTTTCTGGGAAGAAGTTTTCCTGAAGATCCAACCTGACCCCATTTCCTCTGCTCCTAATGCCAGTCCCTAGAGAGAAGAGGTCAACCCCCTCCCCACTGAACCCTCCCTCCAGGGAGCTGTAGAGGGCAGTGAGGTCTCCCCTCGGCCACCTCCTCTCCAGGCTGAGCAGCCCCAGCTCCCTCAGCCTCTCCCCACCAGACCTGTTCTCCAGACCCCCATCAGGCCCAGCTGCCCCTCTCTGCCCCCTCTCCAGCCCCTTCTTGCACTGGGCTGCCCAAACCTCACCCCTCACCTCCCCCTCACCAGGGCTGAGGACAGGGCCAGCATCCCCCCCTGCCCACAAGCTGGCCCAGCTGCAGCCCTGTGGCTCCCAGGACCCCCAGCACCTATGCACAGCCCAAAAACCACCACTGGGCAAGAGCTGCCGACGATGGGGCCAACGGGAGAGCAGCTGCTGGAAATCTAACGGAGCTCCTAGAAGCAGGGACCTGCAGCTCTGGGGAAGCGGCTCCCCCGGCTCATCGGGGAGCAGAGATCCCTGTTCCCACAAAGGAGAAAGCAGGTGGCCCCTGGGCTCAGCCTGACCACTGCAGATCCTGGAGCAGAGTCACCAGGCAAGACCTTGATCCCAAGCCGTGTGCGACTGACAGTGGGACATCGGAGTCACCTCACCACCTCACCTCCTCCCACCTCATCGAGGGCCACTCCTTGCACAAACAAGGTGGGCAGAGTGCGGTGGGAAGGCTGGTGGGGGGAAACCACAGCCCTTGTGCTCCAGTGGGGGCAGCTGCCACTTGGGGGAGGGACTGGACTGGATGATCTTTCGAGGTCCCTTCCAATCCCTGATGCTCTGTGATTCTGTAATTTAGGGGGTGTCTGACTCCCAGGGGGGTGGCCCAGTGCTGGTGAGGACCCACAGGGGTGCAGGGGGTGTCTGGCTCCCAGGGAGGGTGGCCCAGTGCTGGTGGGGACCCACAGGGTGAGGAACTGGTGGAGGTGAAGGCAGGGAAGGGAAAACTGTAGAGACTTCAGGAAAAGACTGAAACCAAGAGCTGTTCAAAGAGCCCTTTCTGGGGCTGGGGGACCCCACGAGGGACTAATCCACCGGTGCCCAGGCCCTTACACAACTGATGGCAGCTTCATCCTGAAGCTTCTGGGGGGAAAACTGGCTCTTTCCCAGCAGCTCTGGGCAGTAAAACGGAGGGGAGCTCTCTGACCCCAGCAGCACCAGGCAGAGGGGACGTGACGCCATTACTGACCCGAAGTCCCCGGCGCAAACCCCCCGGTTGGGGTCTGTCCGAGCGGCGCCCGGTGCCCAGGGCACAGCAGCACCCTCGGCCCCTCGTGGAAGGGGAGCTGCTTTCTGTGGGCAGGAGACTGGGTTTCCCAAGGGCCACGGGAAAACAATACGGCGTGAGAATATCGCGTGGCTCTTGTTTCTCTAAACAGCCTATTTTCCACCGCCCCACAAAGGCCCCGGTGTCTCCTCTCCTGCTTAGGACTCCCTGTGCTGCCCACGGGTCACCCCCTTTCTGTGCCCTTTGTGCCGCTCCAGGAGCGGAAGGGGAGCTCAGCTCAGCCCCCGGCCAGGTCTGTCCCAGTGCCACCCGCTTCGTCCTTGGCCATAACCCTATAAGGCTCCTTGTGAGGCCGATGCCAGGGGTCAGGTAGGAGAAATTCAGGCTGAAGATGCCCAGATGAAGAACCTGAGTGCCCCCGACCCTGCTCAGGCACTGGGTCCGGCGCTGCAGGGACTGGCCAGGCAAGGGGCAGGGCGCCCTGATTTGCACTCTGAAAGCGGGGAGAGGAGGACCTGGGCAGCTCTTTTCTCGCGAACACAAGGACGTGTCTGTCCTCCGGGACCAGATTCCCACGTCCCGGAGGTGGCCCCGTCCCCGCGAGGCTGCGGCAGGGCAGCAGCGCTGGCACCGCCGCGAGCTGTGCGCGTCAGCTGCGCCGCAGCGCTGAGCCCGCCGAGCGAAACCAGAGAGAAAAGGATCTGGTTGATCCTCTTTCCATTAGCTCAGAGGGCAACAGGAGTCTCCAGGTCAGATTTCCCTCCCGGGGACTCCGTGCCAAGCTGAGGGGAGTGGCTGGGGGAGGTGGGAAGCATCACCCCAGCCCCTGCACCCGACGAGCCCCACTGCTTGGGAGGGGTGCAAGGACCCGTCACCCCACTGCTGTCCCACCCTGGCAGCTCTGTCCCAGCCAGGGCCACCCGATGGCACAGCTCCTGCTGTAAAAGCCACCCAGCCAAGAGCTCCCCACAGGGTGCCAGGCCACCTCCACACCCCAAACCCTCCCACGCTGCCCAGCCACTGGCTGCATTTTCAGGTCAATGAAAACAGTTTAGAAGGACAGATCTAACCCTCAGGGCTGCAGAGAGAAGGTTTGGAGTGTGACACCCCCTGGAGCTCCACAGCTCAAGGCAAGAAGAGAGCCCCAGCAGTGCCTCTCACCGCTCACATCTGCCAGTGTCATTGGTTCATCGTTAACGAGACCAAAGGCTGGATGGAAGCACCAACCTCTACCCTGGCTGTGCAGACAGTGACTGAAAAATCCCTTTGGATGGGACCAATCTGCAGCTGCTGGGTCCAGCTCTTGCAGACGGTTGGTGCTGGGCTGCCCAGGATCCCCTTGGAACCCCCATTAGGGCCCCAGAGCACCGCACGCTGCTCAAATCCCGCTGGGACACGTCCCAGCCTTCACCTTCCTGCGAGAGGAGCATCAACCCTGCAGCCTTCAGACCCAGACAAGGGCTGCTGCCATCCACACGGTGCCACCAGTGCTGCTCCGAGGGACGTTCCCCAACCAACAGCACCTTGGGGTTCTCCACAGCCAGTCCCCCGGGGACCCCCTACCTTATCGGCCAGGCACTCGGTGTCCTCGGTGAGCAGGTAGACGGCCCCGCTCTCGGCCAGCAGGATGGCAGTGTCGGTGGTGGAGGAGGACCTGGGGCGGCCCTGGTGCTGATGCAGGATGGCGGTGAGGCTGCTGTCCTGGGGGGCCTTGCGGAGCAGGTGGGGGCTTCCTTTCTGCGGCTCCAGCGAGCCGCTCTTGGCCCTCCGGCTGCCGCTGTGGAGGCTGGTGCCGCGTTTGATGGAGGGGCGCGAGCGGATCTGCTGCAGCACCCGGTTGAAGGCGGTGGGGCGCGCGGGGAGGTCGTGCAGGGACACGGCGTAGGAGACGCGGTGCATCTCTGGGGAGCGCTCCTTCTCGTCGGGGGACTCGTGGTCGGAGGCGCCGTAGTGCGGCGGCAGCGAGTCCTGCGAGGTCTGGTGCTCCCGCTCCCGCGACCGCCGGCGGCTGTGGAAAAGGTGCTTCAGGCCGTGGCCGAACATGGACCCCTCGGACAGCTGCTGGATTTTCTGCGAGGGAGGAGAGCAGAGCCAACAGCCCCCGTTACTGCCGGGAAGGGAAGGGGTGGCATCGCCCCGCACGTGGCGGACGGCGCCCACGCTGAAGGTGACGCTCACGGGATCTCTGGGCACCTCACAGCAGCCCAGAGGGATCCGTGAGAGAGAACAGCCCGGCTCCCAGCTCTGCACTTTTACACCCACGGAACAGTAGGAACCACTGGTGGCCGTCTGACGACCCACAGGGCTGCTGGGGCGGCTGGGGATGGCTCCAGCATCGTCTCCAGAAGGCTCCTGTGAGTGCTGGCTGCCCGTAAAAGCAGCAGCAGGAGCAGAAGACCCCTTCAGAGCAACGGAGGGAGGAGGGCGCCTGCTGCAGCCAGCGACACGGGCTGTGCGCAGACCTCGAGCCCACGGCCAGCAGCCATGGAGCAGCCTTTAACTGAGCTGGAAATGCAGGGCTACTCCCAGCCTTGGAGCCTCAGCCAGGAGGTGCTGCCAGGAGCCATCACATGCAGGCCCTGCTGGGCAGCAACTGGTTTCCAGCAGGAGATGGGGCCATGCTGCTGCCCGGGTACCCCAGGGGGTAGGACTCTCACTCCCACAGAGCACCCGGCTCCTCTCACGCCGGCTCCTGGGAGCCCGGGTGGCCGCGAGCCGCAGCGCCGTCATGCAATATGGATGGTGGAACAGATCGGGCTGCTGATTGCAGCCAGGTCAGCCCCGGGCTGCCGGCTTCCCCGCAGCCACTGCAGGGCCCAGATTTGCATCCACAGGAGATTTTGGCCGGGTGCCCTCCACAGTCCCCTGGGTGGGATTGAACGGGGTGGCCAGCGGCGCGAGGAGCAACGTGAAGCGCCTGCAAAGGGCTCGGCAGCCCCCGCGTCCCCGGTCCGTTGCGGCTCCCAAGCAGCAAGTGAACAACCTCAGGACACTGGAAGAGCCTCTCTCCTCACAGAGCAGCCTCAGCCAGCAGGAACCCAGCAGATCCCAAGGCACCAGCCGTGCCCTGCTGCTCTCTGGCTCCACGCTGGAGTGAGAGGCCGCCAGCCCTGACCCTGCTGACGTCCAGGGGCATCTCCCTGCTGATTTCCTGCGGCTGGGGCTCTCCCCAGGGATGCTGGTTCCCAGAACTGTGGAGCTGCCCTTAACTCAAGCTTGAAGTTCAGGGCGAACCCAGAGCTACTTATGGAGCCGGCGGGCACTCGGCACGAGACCCGAGGTTTTGGAAAAGCAGCGACACAACCTCCCGGAGCTGCAGACAGGGGAGGATTTCATGGCCACATAGAACAAATCACTGAATCTTTACAGTTGGGAAGGAGCTCTACGATCATCCACTCCAACCTCCAATCCAACACCTCCAGGACCACCAGCCCATGGCCCACTGTGCCTTTGGAACCCCTCCAGGGATGGGGACTCTGGCTGGAGCAGCCTGTTCCAAGGTTTCACTGCTCTTTCACTAAAGGAATTTTTCCCAATTCAGCACCTGAACCTCCCCTGGGCCAACTGGTAGCCATGTCCTGTGGTCCTGTGGTCTGTTATTGGGAAGAAGAGGCCACCACCGGCCTCCCTGCAGGGAGCTGTGAAGGGCAGTAAGGTCTCCTCTCAGCCTCCCCTTCTTCACAGGACCACAGAGCATCAGGGACCTGGGAAGATCACCCAGTCCAGCTCCCCTCCAGGTTAAAAGCTTCCTCATTCCTAAACTTCCTTCTCAAAACCCCAGACCTCGAAGCCACGAAGCCCGAACCCCTGAGGGGCTAATTCTCATCCCAGCGATGAGGAGCCGGCAGTTAGATGCCGGCGTCACTGACCGCCGCGGGCAGACCCGTTAACCCCTCTGGGACCCCACCACAACGAAGCCCCCTCTTGGTTCTGCCAAGGGGAATCGCCGAGGGCTCGGCGGTGCCGAACTGCCACTTGAAGAAATAGGGATTTAAATTTATTCTATTTATAGAGTCTCTATGGAAACGGAGACAGCGGTAGAGGAGCAATAACTACAACCCCACAGATCGCCGCCGCCGCCGAGGGCACGGCTCTCCCTGGGACGCACGCTGGCCCTGAGAAGGTCCAAGCCAAGAGAAACCTCCAGCTCCCTTCCTTGAGGGTAAAGGGAGCAGAAGGAAAGCAAAGCCAGGGATCAGGGGCAGGAGGATTTTCCAGCACCAGCCTGGAGGTGGAAGTCAACCAGCCCTTGGGGGCTTCTTGGCCCAACAGCTCTATCTGGTAGAAATTCATCTCTTAAAAGAAGGTCTCCTCAGGGTTTGTCCAGGTTTTCCTGAAAGAACCTTTCTGGGCTCTGTGGGTTGGGGTCTTGGTGGGATGGGAAGGGATTGGCATGGGAAAACCAGGGAGGGAAGGCAAAAGAGGAATCGCAGCCCTGCTGCTGTGGGCTTCAGCTGCAGGGGATGGGGGGCTTGTCTTCACCTAAGAGCCCTCACAGAATCCCAGAACAGTAGGGATGGGAAGGGGCCCCAGAGATCACCCACTCCCATCCCCCTGACACAGCAGGATCCCCCAGATCCAGTCATTAGGGATTGGAAGGGACCTCCAAAGATCCCCTAGATCCAGTCACACAAAACAGCCCAGGACGGTTTGAAAAGTCTCCAGAGAAGGAGACTCCACAACCACCTGGGCAGCCCCTGCCAGGGCTCTGCCACCCTCCCTGGGAATAAGGTCCTTCTCACACTGATGGGGAACCTCCTCTGCTCCAGCTCACAGCCGCTGCCCCTTGTCCTGTCACTGGGTGCCCCTGAGCAGAGCCTGGCTCCATCCTCCTCACACCCACCCTTCACATCTTGATCAACATCCATGGGGTCACCCCTCAGGCTCCTCTTTCCCAGCTCCAGAGCCCCAGCTCCCTCAGCCTCTCCTCAGCAGGGAGATGCTCCCCTCCCTCCATCACCCCTGTGGCTCTGCACTGGGCTCTCTCCAGCAGCTCTGTGTCCTTCTGGAGCCGAGGGCCCCACAACTGGCCCTCAGGAGTGGTCTCCACGAAGAAGCCACTGTCTCCTGCTTGGCAGCCAGGACTTGTTCCCCTGGGCTTCGACAGAGCAGCTCGTGCTTCACGTCCCCGGTAAGTGGCTCTGGGCTGGGTCCAGTCACAGCCTCTGCCTCCTTAAATCTTTATCCACTGACGGAAAGAGCTGCTAAAACCAACAGATCCTGCAGGAAAACACTGACTGGGGTCACTCTTGTGTCCCAGATGCTGCTCTCTGGCAACATCCCATGGGACAACGCAGTGGTACCTCTGCCCAGTGTGGGAGGGGAGATGGAGATGGGATCTGAGACAGAAACCCCTCCCTGGGAGGGGGCTGAGGCCCTGGAACAGGCTGCCCAGGGGAGGCTGTGGCTGCTCCGTCACCCCAGGCAGTGCCCAAGGGCCAGTTGGCTGGGGCTGTGGGCACCCTGCTCTGGGGAGAGGTGTCGCTGCCCCATGGCAGGGCGTTGGCACTGGGGGAGCTCTGAGCTCCCTCCCAGCCCAACCCAGTCTGGGATTCTATGATCCCCCGGAGACCCTGGGCCAGTGTTTCTGCCAAACGGCGACACAGCCTGAACCCTCCCAGTTTGTCACCGAATGGTTCTCCAGCTCCGCCCTGACATCCAAACCTCTTACTCAGCTTTCAGATGCACAAGGAGGGGATCTAGTTGCCATGACCTTCGAGCACAGCCACCCGCTGCGCGCCCCTGCTCCGCTATTATTATTAATATTAATTATTTAGATCCCTGAGCAGCCCCAGAGGTTCCGGCCAAGTCTCTGTAGCCCTTTGGAGGAGCTGCAGAGGCACAGTGGAAGACCACCCCATCCCACTTTGAATTTTAAGGTCTGCTGGGGGAACCACTCCCCAGTATCAGCCAGGGAAGGCCACGCTCTGAGCACCCCCAGCCCTGCAAACAGCAGCAGCACCCCAGGACATCCCCAGTTAGAGGGTTCTACTGCCACACAGCCTCTCCAGGCTGGAGACCAGCAGAAGAGCCCCCCATGGGGGTGGCCACCAGAAGGCCACCAGAAGCTCCAGAGGGGGCCGAGGAGGCTGGCTGGAAGCTCGGGAGCGCGAAGCGAGCACTCCCCCACACACTTCTCCTCCTGGGGACGGGAGGAGAGAACAAGCATGTGACAAACGTTAGTCATGTTTAACGCGCTCCCAACCGCCCCGGTGCCACCCAGCTCCTCCAACTCCCTCCACAGCAACCGCTGCGGGGTCGGCACCGCCTGCCCAGCTGTGGATCCAGCTGCTGGGGGGGATCCAGCTGCGGGGGGCTCTGGAAACCCCACGAGCTCGCCACAGCTGGTGGTGGCTGAAGGGTGAGGTCTGTGCTGCTGAGAGGAGCCAGGAACGGTCCTGGGGGAGGAACAGAGCAGCCCACAGCTGCTTCTCCCATGGCTGTCACCTCTGCATCTCCCAAATGGGTTGGGGGGATGCTGAGCGCTGGAAGCCGCTGGGAAGCAGGATGGGGATGCTGGAGGCAGCTGGGCTCGGGGCGCTGGGCTTCAGCGGAGCAGCCCACACCAGCAGGAGCACGTGTGTGTCTGCTGGGATGCACCACACAGCTCCCCGGGCTCAGCTCTGGCATAAACTCCCTTTGGGCTGCTCTCTGCCCAGGAGGAGGTTCTCCCCTCCCTCAGGGGTCCCAGGGTGCAGCTCTGCAGTGAGAACCCTGCCTGCAGCCCAAGAGCTTTTGCTGAGCGATGCCCCGGGAGGTGATGGATGGGGTTGGTCCAGGGACCGAGCGGCTCCTGCTCGAGCTGCTCGCCAGCAGCATCCACAGGGGAGCGGCTCACCTTGGCCGTGTCCTTTCAAGACCAAAATATGCCTGGGAAACTGTTCGTGCAGGGGATTAAATATGAATGTACCTGAGGGTGGTGCAGGGGCTGGTGACCGTTGTGGAGAGGAAGAGTCCCTGGGCATCCTCCCTGCAGAGTGCAGCTGGCACAGGCCCTGTCGCAGGGCACAACCGAACTGCTTCAGGGGGTCTCCACCCCCAGAGCCATCACCTTGTAGTGGGGATCTCCTTAAAAACTAAGCAAGCGGAGTGGATTTGAGCTGCTATGAGGTATCACCCCACCCCCTGCAGCCACCCCTGTCTCAAACCCACTGGTCAAGGCAGGGAACTTCATGTCTCATGGTGGGACTTCCCCTTGGCATTCATCTCCCTGCTCCCCAGGAGATGTTCTCCAGCTCCAGGAGAAGTTCCCCAGCTCCAAGAAGCCCAGGGAAAGCTTTCTGTCCATGGGTGTGAGGTTTGGATCAGGCCCTGGGAAGATGGAAGAGCTTAGGCCAGTGACTCTGGATTCCTACTGCTGTTGGCTTTTGGGTTCCAAGCAAGGAAGGCAGGAGCAACCAAGACCATGAAACTGAAGATGGAAACAACATCAGGCTACAACTTTCAGCCCTTGTCCAGTGTTGGGAGAACAGTGAGAGCAACCCAGGGAAAACACTTGGCTCAGACATGCCCAGGGGAAGCAGGAGAGGGACCAGTGAACACTTCGGTGCTGGGACACTCCAGACACCGGTGACAGGCTGGATGTCTCCTCCTGCAGTGTTTTGTATGGATCCAGTCACTCTGCTGCAGAGCGCCGAGCTCCCTGCCACCACCCAACGTCTTCTCGAGCAGAACTCTGTGTCATGCAGCTGCTCTGCTCCCTGCCAGAACTTCTTCTGGTGGTTTTATTCTCCTCTTGTCCCCTAATGGAGCCCTTAAGGAGCTGGAATTAGGGTTGGGGAAGGGACAGCTGCCGGGGATCTGCCAGGGTGAGGGGATGGAGATGACATGAGGCAGCCTCTGTTTCCAGGTCGCCAGCTCAGAGCCATCTCCAGCCGGCAGCAGCCAAAAGTTCACCTCTCATGTTCTGTCTTCACAGGGAGATGAACGTGGGGACAGCGGAAGGGCCACCACAGTGATTGCTGAGCAGCTCCAGACCCCTCTGGGTCTGCAGACCCCCTGGGATCCCCCTTTAGGGGCAGGAAAACAGATCCTATGGACGGTGCCGCTAACTGCAGCAACAGGGGGTGAAGCGGCTGAGCGAGCGGTGACGACGGTGGGTCAGGCTGAGCGCCCGGCTCCACCGCGGAAGCTGTGGGCAGCGCCCAGAGGCCGTTCTTCATGTGTCCTGCCCGGAGGAGCAACGCTGAGGTTTCGTTCCAGGCCAGCAATTAATTGCCGAGCGCCGAGTGCGTGAAAGGTGAGGGAGGCGAAGCAAAGATGCATTAGGGCTCCACGCTCCCGTCGATACGATCAATGGGTGCTTGGCCTCTGCTGGGGCCGCAAGTGGGACTGGGCTGCAGCCCAGGCTGAGCTCCAGCTCACAGCTGGACTGAGGGACACTGACCCTGGTGGCCACTGCCATCGAAAGCTGCAGCTCCCAGCCTGCTCAGACTCACTGGGGGGTCCCAGGTGGGAATGGGGGCTGGGGGATGGTAAGGGTGTCCCACCTTCCCAAGGTAACAGTGTCCCACCTCTCCAGGGTAAGGGTGTCCCAGCTCCCCAAGGTAAGGGTGTCCCACCCCCCAAGGTAAGGGTGTCCCAGCTCCCCAAGCCTCGCATGGCCCTGAGCATTGCATCCCCATGGCTGTGCCTTCTCCTGGCCCAGGACAACACCCCTCCAGCTGTTTTCAGGACATCAGCAAAGCCAAAGGCTGCTGCTCGGACATCGAGGAGAAGGCACCGCGTGCCACAGAGGCAGTGTCCTGCAGCCACAGGGGCTTCTTGTGCTTAAAGCAGCCCAGCTCTCCTACACGAACAGGGGGGTTTATTTCCTGCCAGCCTCTGCAGAAGGGATGCACACAGGCACAGCAGCAGCCTGGCCGTCCCGGCTGCACGTCCCAGCTCCTGTGTGACCTTGACTGTGCTGGTAGGACCTTCTAGGCCAAGCAGCTAGCCGGGCTGCTCCACCACAGGGGTGTCTGTCCCCATTCCAAGCTGCTCCTGTGTGACCAGGGACATTCGCTACTTTAGCCTGTTTCTTTTTGAAACCAAAGAGGAGAAGCCTCACCTCCACCCCACGACCGCCCCACATCGCTGCCGCGAAGACGCTCTGCCCACGACGCCAACTTCCAACAGGGAATCGGCTCTGCAACACAAAACCCCACCAGCCTCCCGACGAACAGCTGGTGGGAGGCCAGAGCTGCCCCAGTTCTGAACCCACGGGTAATTTCTGCCCGAGCTCACGCCCTGCTCCCCAGGCACCGGCTCCGTCCCTCCCGCAGCGCTGCAGCGCCGCGTAATTTGTTTTCCTCATTAGCCGGACACAGCCCGAAGCTCAGGACGAGCAGCCTCGGGGCCATTTATACGCCGTCACTTCCCGGCTGCCGCAGCACTAAATCCATCCAGCGTGGCAGGCGGCCCCCGAGCATCTCCCCCTCTCTCAGCGCTGGGGTCGCCACGGTGGTTATTTACCTTCCCCCTGCCCCCCAGACCTGCCGGGGTGACAGCAGCCCCTTCCAGATCTGCCCCGGGATGCAACCCTCGTCCCCACAGCCCCCTTGCTCAGGGTGGGTCAGGGGTGTCAGTGGGGTCCTCCTGCTTCTCTCAACCACCACCCGGGTGTTATCGCTGCTCTTGGTGGCCCAGCCATGGCCTGGGTGGTGCCCAGCCCTGTGTGTGCTGCTGTGAGCGCACCCTGAGGCATCTCGACCTTAGGAGGGGCACAGACACCCCTGGGGTGTTTCCTCATTCAGGGAGCAGCCCCAGTGCAGGAGCATCTCCAATCTGGAGGTGTCCCAGCCTGGGACCTCTTCATCCCAGGAGTATTGTCATCGTGGGACCATCCCCATGCTGAGACCATCCCCATACTGGGACCACCCTCATCCCTGGAGCATCCTCATGTCACAACCATCATCATACTGGGATCATCCTCATTCCGGGACCACCCCCATCCTGGAACCATCTCCATCCTGGAATCAACTCATCCTGGGACCACCTTCATCCCAGGAGAATCCTCATCATCAGAGCATCCCCATCCCGGGTCCATCCCCATGTCGGGTCCACCCCGATCTCAAAGCCATCCCATCTCCTCCAAGGTCACACCTGTGGCAGAGGTGGGGGGCCCTGGATGCCCCCCCAAGACAAACACTCCACCGGTATCCCCACCACTCAGGGAACCCCCACGACAACCCCACTGTTGACCCAAGGGACCCTCCGGTGCCCCCCACCGGGCCGCTG